>OY744550.1:57068054-57220554 GCA_963556195.1 Sepiola atlantica
CTATGATGAACATTTGGACTCTTCCATTCTCAATAAATACTGGAAGCATTATGCTACTCAGTGTTGATCCAACCCCAATCTTACGCATTGAAATCCAATAATGCCCCCATCGTAACCCTAACCCTTGAAAACCCCATCGTAACTCTCGTGCGAAGTCATCCATCTTTTTTGTCCCAAAGTAACAACAAAGCTGAAGAAAGTCGGGAAGTCGGGCACCTCCCGAACTTGAAACCAACGGTACTGATGTTGTACTGTTTCTTTACTAAATAATAAATAAAAATATTTACTTTCTTAACTTTGAGTCTTTGAATTAATCGACAACTCTGCTGGGATTTTTCCCACTATCTTACAAAATATATATAATGAATATATGTGTTTTGTTTATTATCTATGTACGTATACGTTTCGTCCTTTTTAATCGGAACTCATCAGCATAGAGATATAACTATTCACTACTGGTCGAGTAATTCGAAACCTACAAGTATTTTACAACTCAAATCCCGACACCTAGAACCATTCGGCCACCGCTGGATAGCTAAATAAACAGCGATAATTTTAACACTTATTTCGGCGACTTGACGTCATAAGAGCGTTTAACTTAATGAAAGGAACGATATGTGGTGACTCCCCCCCCTTCTCCCCTCCCCCCCCCCCCCAAAAAAAATTTCTACCCATGAAATCGTTGATAAAAATTCTACAATCCTCTCTACAATATAACCCTATGCCTGACTTGTCCACCAAGTTTTAATCATGAATGTCCAACAGTTTTTAATCACCGGTCAATGATAAGCACACACCTGGATACAAGGTGAAAATTGTCAATACCACCTGACACACTCCTCTTTTGGCACTGTCTTGATTTTGGCTGTGATGACCCTCTTCAGTTCAAGAATAGGCAGGGATCGTTTTTATAGACATTTGTGAGATAATCCCACAGAAAAATCAGGTGTGTGGGGGGGGGGGAGTTAAGTTCCAGTGAGTGTAAAGTTCATTCAGGAGTACGTCTCTTACTGATGAGACTATCACCAAAGTGCCGCTGCATATCATTGATTGGGCGATAAATTACAAATGTATATTACAGAATAATTATCTGTTAGAAACCGTTTAAAAATAAATATGCAAATTAGGAATACCTAAAACTGTCTTTGGGCAGATTACTATATATACAGTATTACAAATTGTTATGTTGTATTACCTGGCACACGCTAGGAAGTAAGTGTAGTATCTGTTCCGATGGATACTGCACGCCTGTCCTGTGCAGTTCTAGGAGGTCCACCCTCCCAGGCTTTGCCTCCCCTCTTTGGGGAGGAGTAAGTTTATTGCTTACTGCTTGAGGCGCCCCTACCGGGGAATGCCGACGGAGCTGCCCAGGCAATTTTTAAATGGCCAGAGTGCTCACCTCTCGAGCGCTGGCTTTTAACCCCACTTACTCGACCCAAGCTGTGGTCACATCTTACTTGTGGGAGTAAGATAAAACTGGCCTTGTGCCTAACTCCTGCAGAGGAGTAAATAAATATGTTGTATCACAAAATTAAATAAGCATAATCTGTTTTGATATTAATATAGTTAGGATAAGTGAATAAATGGAAAAAAACTTTTGCATTTATTCATTTAAATATATTTAGTACATGCACACATACAGTTTCTGATGGGTACAGTTCCTACATCTGATGCATAAAAATCTAAAAGGACACAGTAAGCTACATAGTATCTTGCATGAAAAAGTATACACTGAACCATTTTTTTTTTAAAGAATGTTATTTTTCGACATAATTCAATTGCTAATCAACTGAGGCATTTTTTTAAAAGTCAGAGTTGTATGTTCGTTACTGAAACTTGGTCAGGCATAGAATGAAGTTTATTTTTTACTAAATATGGTTGGATTGCAGAAAGGATTGTTAACAATTCAACTGGTAACAGTTTTTTAGGATCACCCGAAAGTAACCGTCTGCATCCATCTTCTCAAATTTGTTTTTATGTCGACTCAACTGGAAAAATGTTTTTACTTTAAAATTTAATAAAACAATTAAAAATTAGATTTTTTTTATCATCAACAAACGTTTTATTAGAATAAAAGTAATTATAAGTCCTGGTCACGGCACCATTTTAACGGCATAATTTTGGGCACTGACAGTTTTGTCACTGCAGAAATATCACCAAATTGTTGGCCTCTTGTTGAGTCTCACCATTGAGTCGCCCAAATTCTAGATAAGGCTACGAATGCTGTTGATCGCTTTTCCCTCCCTATTGTCAGTTTTTTATGGTATTTTCATTGTTTATGTGCATACATATCTATGAGGATGAAGACAATTTTACTTTCCAGTTTATTTTATTGGGGGGTCACCAATTGTTACGCATTTTTTAATGTATCTGGCATTATTCTACTCTTGGAAAACATTTTATGATTATCTCATCCTCATCTTAGTTGTCTTCCTCTCAGCGAGACGATAAATTACTTATCACTAGAAAAATAAGATTAGAGTTTTTGTTAAAAGAAAACAATTTGAGACACACCCTTAAAAAAAATATTTGCTTTTGCCTTTTGGCTAAGATCAAAGTGTAGTATCTGTTCCGATGGATACTACACCCCATAGACTGGTATTGTCTTGGCCTTCGGGGCTTGATTTACGCCGGTCTATAGGTCGGCCCTGTGCAGTTCTAGGAGGTCCACCCTCCCAGGCTTCGCCTCCCCTCTTTGGGGAGGAGTAAGTTTATTGCTTACTGCCTGAGGCGCCCCTACCGGAGACGGGGCTGCCCAGGCAATTTTTAAACCCCCACTTTCCCGACCCGACCTTGGGTCACATCTTACTTGTGGGAGTAAGATAAAAACTGGCCTTGTGCCTAACTCCTGGAGAGGAGTAAATCAATACTCTACAGACTGAGAGTCTGTCTACACCGGCAACAGAGTTCTGTTTTTCCTTTTTTTTTTTTCTTACCTAAACTTATTTAACTATTAAATTGAACAATGGTAAAATCAATTTACACATTTAAAAAAAAAAAAAATTTGAATATTTGCTAAATAAAAGAAACAAAAAGAAATTGTATTTCTTGTGTAGAGCTAAAATGTTGTCTTGATTGGTTATAAAGGCAGGGTCCAGTGTTTAGATTGAAAAATTATCATGTTAGTCCCAATTTTTTTTTTTTTCTTTTTTTTTTTTTTTAGCTATAAACAATCCGACGAGTTGGTATAGGTTTTAGATTTGAATTGGATAGAGATGATGTGAAAAGTGATATTTTAAATATATTTTTTTTGTGTGTAATTAAATGTCAGCATCCTGGATGTACTTGGAAAAAGTATTTTAGACTTTAGAATGGAGTTCACTTTACTATATAAATATAATGTAAAATAACTCATTTCCTGACCACATAGTTTAGGAAAGAACGGGTAGCCATTTTTTTTTGCATTTCCAAAATGGCTACCATTTTAGAATTTTTTTCCCCCAAGAACTGCTAGTATAATTTATCTTTTGTTTTTGTGTTGCCACCCAGACTTAAGGTTAGTGTTAGGGTTAATGAAGAGCATACTTTTTTTGTTGTCATTTTGTCTTCTTTATTACTATGTATGGGTCTGCATTGGATGAGGAATATGTGAAAAATGGACTGACAGATAATTTTCATCTTTATATATAAACACTTCCTCAGAAATCTATTCTTCTCCCACATGTCTGTATACATTTGAATGCAAGTTTAAACTATCCAGATTCAAAAGAGACTGCATATATTGGCAACCAAGGTGGTCAGGTATATATGCTAAGTTTCTTTCCTAGAACATGCTATCTGTTCAACAAAATACTCCGAGGAGGCTGTTTTCCAATCGACTACACTATGGTCGTTGTTGAGCCGTCTTCTTGGATAATAAATTCCTCTTAATTAATCTTCTGCCCATTCCACCCATTGATATCCCAACCAACTGCTTCCCAACCGACTACAACATGGTCGTCTTCAAGTCTAATGTAAACAAATACTTGTTGAGTCGTCCTCTTGGATATTCAATTCATCTTAATTAATCTTCTGCCCATTCCACCCATTGATATTCCAACCAACTGCTTCCCAACCGACTACAACATGGTCGTCTTCAAGTCTAATGTAAACAAATACTTTTTGAGCCGTCCTCTTAGATAATCAATTAATGGAATGGGCAGAAGATTAATTAATCTTCTGCCCATTCCACCCATTGATATCCCAACTAACTGCTTCCCAACCGACTCCAACATGGTCATCTTCAAGTCTAATGTAAACAAATACTTTTTGAGCCGTCCTCTTAGATAATCAATTAATCTTAAGTAATCTTCTGCCCATTTCACTCATTGCTTCCAATTCTCTTATGGTGGCGATCTCGTCGTCTGACAAGCTATTTTTTTTGTTAGCTAAACTTTTTTTAACTCTTAAATGGAACCGTATGGAATATCTATACATGTTCCCCATTCCTTTGTTGGTTGAGCACTATAAGAAGTGAAATTGTCAGCTGTCAGTAGTGATAATGCAAAACTCTTCGTAAAAACGAATAGATCACTCTCTGACTGCTGCTCGGACTCTAGAAAAAACAACTAAAAAAAACAACCGGGTTCAATCTTAACCTGAAACACTGTCATGTCTAGCCACACTGGAGAGTTAAGGTACAGCGAAACAGTCTATATATCCGTCAGAATGGCTGTCCTTCCGAAAAAGGAAAATTAAGAGAATTTAGCATTTAAAACATTTTTTTTATCTTAATGAATCGTGTGACCCTAATTACATGTAACTTCTTAAAAGAATTGTTTCATAGCCTAACCCTTACCCTAACCCTAACTACATGTAACTTCTTAAAAGAATTGTTTTTTTCATTTTTGCATCCATACTGAATAGTGGCCTGAAAAAGTTACGGTTGTTTCCAGCTAGAACTGAAATATGTTTGCAGATGTGTAGCCCAAATTGTTTGTTTAATAAAGTTTTATACCAAATGAATACGGCTCTTATTTATTATTAAACACTTTTATATCAAGACAAGGATTCACTAGATTATACTCTGTGCACATAAACTTACCAGGATATATATATATATATATATATATATATATATATATATATATATATATATAAACTTCTTTGTAATATAGCAGGAAAAATCCCAGCAGAGTGTTCGATTAAAAGTTAAAAATTAAAAATTAAGAGTAATATTTATTTATTTTGGTACAGAAAAATTAGTACAACATTCATACCGTCGGTTTCAAGCGCAGAAGGACTAAGCCATCCGGTTCTCTTCAGCTTCTGTTGTCATCTGTTTCGGAAACAATGTTGTACTAATTTTTCTATACCAAAATAAATACATATATATATATATATATATATATATATATATGGGGTAAGGTACGCGATAAGTCATGAAAATGAAATGCTGTGGTAGACAAAATTGAGAAAAACAAAAACAAGAGATTTGACCGGTTTCGTTTGTGTTAGCGAACGACCGGTCAAATCTCTTGTTTTTGTTTTTCTCCTGCACTTTAACCTGTTTTCCGTTTGTCATTTTCACACACACACACACACACACACACACATATATGTATATGCTGATTTTTTTGTTATTGTTTTTTTTTTCCTTATTGTTTTTTTTCTGCCGGCGATAGTCGACTGGTGTTTACCGGTGCGTTATTATTATTGTCGCTATCCTGAGCAGTTTATTTTTAAGAACATGCAGACGACCGCATTTTTTAAAATTCGCCCTTAATCGGACGTGTCATCATTTATTGTATATATAGATTTCTTTTTATTAAATTAATTAATTTATAAATTAATTTTTGTGTATATAGATTTCTTTAATTAATTTATGAATTAATATTTTTCGTGCATGAAAGGAAGACATGAACACGTGTTTCTGGCTATAAGCCGTCATCAGCATCACTTATCAATCCCTGCCCGGATAAGTGATGCTGATGACGGCGTATAGCCAGAAACACGTGTCCATGTCTTCCTTTCGTGCACGAAAAATATTAATTCATAAATTAATTAAAGAAATCTACACATACAAAACTTAATTTATAAATTAATTACTTAAAAAAAAAAAGAAGAAAATCTCTCTCTCTCTCTCTCTCTCTATATATACAGGGTGGGCCAAAATAAGGGTCCTCTCTTTAAATTTGAATAACTTGAATTTGAATAACTTCCACAAAATAAAAGTTAAACTCACCAAACTTTATGTGTGTGTAGACTGACCCTTCCGAGATTTTTTGAAATAAACAAAACAAATTTTAGCCGAAAAACACTTCTTAAAACTTACAAAAACTAAAGTATTGTTTTTTACACTGTTTTGAGTTTTTTAAGCAAAAATAATGTTTTCTAAATGAGGGTACGTTCCTTAGGGCTAATACGGCTCATGCTTGCTTCGGAAGGGGTCCTTTACTTATTCTAAAAAAAAAAAAAATCAATAAATAAAAAAGTTATGAATTTTTAAAAATAGGACCCTTATTTTTGCCCACCCTGTATATATTCCCTTTAAATTCACACAAAAGTTTGGGTAATAGCTCAATAGTGTATACATTCCTAGCGCTCAAAATATGATAAAATAATTCTATGGATTAAAATGTTTTAAAAAAAACAAAACGTTTTAATTCATACAATTGTTTCTTCCTCATTTTAAAACATACATTCTCTTGATGACAAATTCAAGATGTTTTCAAAACGACTTGTTCAGTGAATTTTTTTTTTTTTCTCAATCGAAATAAGCCAATAAACCTGTCCTTCTTCTTCTTGCCAGCTCTTAAAAAATTAAAATATTTTTTTATTTTAATTTAATTTATTTTATTTATTTATTTTTCGACTTGACTTAAAATCTTTTTTTTCCTTTCTCCTATTTTAATGTTATTTCTAATTCTGAATATTATTTGTTTATTTCTATTGTTGTTGTTGTTGTTGTTGTTCCTCCTCCTCCTCCCCCTGCCCTTCCGTCCCCCCCCCCCGCTTTTTATTCCAATTAATTCTCATCACTCCCACTGAAGACATCTTTCTATATCTTCTTAATGTACCGCCTTCCTTGTATATGTACATTAATTTAGTTGCACACTTGTATGAGATGACTGCCTGCTACAAGCTGCTTACTACCACTACCACCACTACTACTGTTGCTATCCAAGAAAAATGGTTTTCATGTACCAAGGAAACGAGAGCATGCTATCTTGAAGAAGAATTCCTTGTTTATACCTGCTGACACAAATTGCTTACCTCTCTTGTATTTACTTTTTTTAATTTTTTTTTTTACCTTAATGACATCAAACTGCAGTTTCACGTGCATAGAAACACTCACACATTTTTATCCAACTTCTGGTGTTCTGCTAGAGTCTTTTAATCAGTTGCAACAGGAAACTCTTTGAAGAATCCTGCAAAACTTTCAGTAAGTGAATAATATTAATCATAATTCTTGTCTTTTTGTAAAAGAAAAAAAAAACCCTAAATTTTAAGTTGAACCTTCATTTGTTTCTAATCTTAAATTTGCATTTTTTTTTTTTTTTTTTTTTTTGCATACTTATTTTTTTTTTTTTTTGTATACTTATTTTTTTTTTTTTTGCATACTTATTTTAAAATCTATATAATAACCTGTTACCTCTTATTTTGAATACTGGACTTGCCCAGATGTAAAAAAAAAAAATAAGATAAATAAATAAATCTATTTCCTTATTTACTTTGACTCCCCGATCAGGGCAAATAGTGCTTTTATGGATCTGCCCCCATGGCGGACAATATTGGCTCAGCACAATCTGGTAACAAATTGTGACAATACCCGAAAGGCGACGACACAGAATGAGAACCATGTTCCCGAAATGGAAAAGAGAAACATTTACATTGTTGCGTTTTATTTTTTTTTGTAATTATTTTAATTTTTCTATTTTTATTGTTACTTTGTAATTTTTTTCAGTTACACTGATTTATTTCCTTTTTTTTTTTTTGCATTATATTTTATTTTTGTAAATTGTTGCATTTTTTCTTTTTTGTTTTTACAAAAGTGCAATAATTTACAAAAAGTAGGTATTAAATTTGAAATTTTTCTTTATCATTATTTTTTGGTTTTAATGTGGTTTGTTAGTGCCGTTGTCTCTGTGTCTGTGAAATTCAATGAATGGTTAACCTTCTCACAATCAAAAACAATGGGTTTTTCCAAATTTTACAGAATTCTTTCTTGTCTTTTTGTAAGAAAAAAAAAACCCTAAATTTTAAGTTGAACCTTCATTTCTTTTTAATATTTCACGTCAATGTTGTTCCAAATTTTGAGGAAAGAGTATAATATAAATATTTGGGTTAGTATGAAAATGAAAAAGCCGGTTCTAAATTTTTGCCACCGCATAAATTTGATCATGTTGATACTAATTAAAATATATATATATATATATATATATATATATATGAGTTCTTTTGTAATATAATAGGTAAAAATCCCAGCAGAGTGCTCAATTAATTGAGAATTAAAATTAAGAGCGTAATATTTATTTATTTTTGGTGCAGAAAAATTAGTACATTAGTAAAATGCATTAGTAAAATACATTAGTACAACATATTATTACAATATTAGTAAAATACATTAGTACAACATATTATTACAATATTAGTAAAATACATTAGTACAACATATTATTACAATATTAGTAAAATACATTAGTACAACATATTATTACAATATTAGTAAAATACATTAGTAATACATATTATTACAATATTAGTAAAATATATTATTACAACATTAGTAAAATACATTAGTACAACATTAGTAAAATATATTAGTACAACATTAGTAAAATATATTATTACAACATTAGTAAAATATATTATTACAACATTAGTAAAATACATTAGTACAACATTAGTAAAATATATTATTACAACATTAGTAAAATATATTAGTACAACATTAGTAAAATATATTAGTACAACATTAGTAAAATATATTAGTACAACATTAGTAAAATATATTAGTACAACATTAGTAAAATATATTAGTACAACATTAGTAAAATATATTAGTACAACATTAGTAAAATACATTAGTACAACATTAGTAAAATATATTATTACAACATTAGTAAAATACATTAGTACAACATTAGTAAAATATATTAGTACAACATTAGTAAAATATATTAGTACAACATTAGTAAAATATATTATTACAACATTAGTAAAATATATTAGTACAACATTAGTAAAATATATTAGTGCAACATTAGTAAAATACATTAGTACAACATTAGTAAAATATATTAGTACAACATTAGTAAAATATATTAGTACAACATTAGTAAAATACATTAGTACAACATATTATTACAATATTAGTAAAATATATTATTACAACATTAGTAAAATACATTAGTACAACATTAGTAAAATACATTAGTACAACATATTATTACAACATTAGTAAAATATATTAGTACAACATTAGTAAAATATATTAGTACAACATTAGTAAAATACATTAGTACAACATTAGTAAAATATATTAGTACAACATTAGTAAAATACATTAGTACAACATTAGTAAAATACATTAGTACAACATTAGTAAAATATATTATTACAACATTAGTAAAATATATTATTACAACATTAGTAAAATATATTATTACAACATTAGTAAAATATATTAGTACAACATTAGTAAAATATATTATTACAACATTAGTAAAATATATTAGTACAACATTAGTAAAATATATTATTACAACATTAGTAAAATATATTATTACAACATTAGTAAAATATATTAGTACAACATTAGTAAAATATATTATTACAACATTAGTAAAATATATTATTACAACATTAGTAAAATACATTAGTACAACATTGGTAAAATATATTATTACAACATTAGTAAAATATATTAGTACAACATTAGTAAAATACATTATTACAACATTAGTAAAATACATTAGTACAACATTAGTAAAATACATTAGTACAACACATTAGTACAACATTAGTAAAATATATTATTACAACATTAGTAAAATATATTATTACAACATTAGTAAAATATATTAGTACAACATATTAGTACAACATTAGTAAAATACATTAGTACAACATTAGTAAAATATATTAGTACAACATTAGTAAAATACATTAGTACAACATTAGTAAAATATATTATTACAACATTAGTAAAATATATTATTACAACATTAGTAAAATATATTATTACAACATTAGTAAAATATATTATTACAGCATTAGTAAAATATATTATTACAACATTAGTAAAATATATTAGTACAACATTAGTAAAATATATTATTACAGCATTAGTAAAATATATTATTACAACATTAGTAAAATATATTATTACAACATTAGTAAAATATATTAGTACAACATTAGTAAAATACATTAGTACAACATTAGTAAAATACATTAGTACAACATTAGTAAAATACATTAGTACAACATTAGTAAAATACATTAGTACAACATTAGTAAAATATATTATTACAACATTAGTAAAATATATTATTACAACATTAGTAAAATATATTATTACAACATTAGTAAAATATATTATTACAACATTAGTAAAATATATTATTACAACATTAGTAAAATATATTATTACAACATTAGTAAAATATATTATTACAACATTAGTAAAATATATTAGTACAACATTAGTAAAATATATTATTACAACATTAGTAAAATATATCATTACAGCATTAGTAAAATATATCATTACAACATTAGTAAAATATATTAGTACAACATTAGTAAAATATATTATTACAACATTAGTAAAATATATTAGTACAACATTAGTAAAATATATTATTACAACATTAGTAAAATATATTATTACAGCATTAGTAAAATATATTATTACAGCATTAGTAAAATATATTATTACAACATTAGTAAAATATATTAGTACAACATTAGTAAAATATATTATTACAGCATTAGTAAAATATATCATTACAACATTAGTAAAATATATCATTACAACATTAGTAAAATATATTAGTACAACATTAGTAAAATATATTATTACAACATTAGTAAAATACATTAGTACAACATTAGTAAAATACATTAGTACAACATTAGTAAAATATATTAGTACAACATTAGTAAAATATATTATTACAACATTAGTAAAATATATTATTACAACATTAGTAAAATATATTAGTACAACATTAGTAAAATATATTAGTACAACATTAGTAAAATATATTAGTACAACATTAGTAAAATATATTATTACAACATTAGTAAAATATATTATTACAACATTAGTAAAATACATTAGTACAACATTGGTAAAATATATTATTACAACATTAGTAAAATATATTAGTACAACATTAGTAAAATACATTATTACAACATTAGTAAAATACATTAGTACAACATTAGTAAAATATATTATTACAACATTAGTAAAATATATTATTACAACATTAGTAAAATATATTATTACAACATTAGTAAAATATATTAGTACAACATTAGTAAAATATATTATTACAACATTAGTAAAATATATTATTACAACATTAGTAAAATACATTAGTACAACATTAGTAAAATACATTAGTACAACATTAGTAAAATACATTAGTACAACATTAGTAAAATATATTAGTACAACATTAGTAAAATATATTATTACAACATTAGTAAAATATATTATTACAACATTAGTAAAATATATTAGTACAACATATTAGTACAACATTAGTAAAATACATTAGTACAACATTAGTAAAATACATTAGTACAACATTAGTAAAATATATTAGTACAACATTAGTAAAATATATTATTACAACATTAGTAAAATATATTATTACAACATTAGTAAAATACATTAGTACAACATTAGTAAAATATATTAGTACAACATTAGTAAAATATATTATTACAGCATTAGTAAAATATATTATTACAACATTAGTAAAATATATTAGTACAACATTAGTAAAATATATTATTACAGCATTAGTAAAATATATTATTACAACATTAGTAAAATATATTAGTACAACATTAGTAAAATACATTAGTACAACATTAGTAAAATATATTATTACAACATTAGTAAAATATATTATTACAACATTAGTAAAATATATTATTACAACATTAGTAAAATATATTATTACAACATTAGTAAAATATATTATTACAACATTAGTAAAATATATTATTACAACATTAGTAAAATATATTATTACAACATTAGTAAAATATATTATTACAACATTAGTAAAATATATTATTACAACATTAGTAAAATATATTATTACAACATTAGTAAAATATATTAGTACAACATTAGTAAAATACATTATTACAGCATTAGTAAAATATATTAGTACAACATTAGTACAACATATTATTACAACATTAGTAAAATATATTAGTACAACTAGTACAACCTTAGTAAAAAATTTCTGATTTATTGACATTGTTGCATTGTGTGTGTGTTTGTGTGTGTGTGTGTGTGTATATATATATATATATATATACATACAATGCAACAATGTCAATAAATCAGAATTTTTTTTTTTTTCTTTTCCTGTTTCGGCAACCTGGGTTTAATTTTGTGTCATAGTCTTTTGCCTATTGTCATAACTCGTTACTGGATTGTACAGAGCCAGTATCGTGTAGTAGAACGTAAAAGTCTAGCATAGCTAAAGCTTTTAAATTTATTTCTGATGTTGCTAAAGTTTTTTTTATTTTCAAACATAATATTTCATGGAGTTTATATATTTTTTCCTATTTAAAAAAACAAGAAAAAAAAACGTCGTTTTTTAAGCACTACGCTGCACAATAAATTTGCTGAATAAACCTTATAAAAATTTTGAATATTAAAAGAAAAACTTTCTTAATCTTTCATCCATAAAATATAGCTACACCCATGGTATACCATGGTAGATAAAGATATCATTGACTAGCAGGGTTACTCGCCATTGCCAAGGAGCATAGATAAAAAAATAGTTTAAAAAAGCAGTGTGCGTAACATTTATTTTTTAACTTTTCTCTCGCGACACATCCTAAGTCATCACCTCTCGAGCGCTGGCTTTTAACCCCACTTGCTCGACCCGATCTTGGGTCACATCTTACTTGTGGGAGTAAGATAAAACTGGCCTTGTGCCTAACTCCGCGAGGAGTAAATAAACATCCTAAGTCATGTTACTTTTTTAAACCATCTCTCTCTCTCTCTCTTTCTCTCTCTCTCTCTCTCTCTCTCGTTCTCTCTCTCTATCTCTCTCTCGTTCTCTCTCTCTATCTCTCTCTCGTTCTCTCTCTCTATCTCTCTCTCTTTCTCTCTCTATCTCTCTCTATCTCTCTCTCTTTCTCTCTCTATCTCTCTCTCTTTCTCTCTATCTATCTCTCTCTCCCTCTCTTTCTCTATCTCTCTCTCTTTCTCTCTCTCTCTCTTTCTCTCTCTATCTCTATCTCTCTTTCTCTCTCTCTTTCTCTCTCTCTATCTCTCTCTCTTTCTCTCTCTATCTCTCTCTTTCTCTCTCTCTCTCTCTCTCTCAGGCAACTAGTTCAATAATAGAAATAGAAAAAAAGAAGAAAATTGACCTAGTTTCAGCATTGTTTTTGAAACAACTACCAATTAGAACGAAAAAAACTGTATCCCCACCCCTTTCACACACAGTTTTGAGTTCTGGGTGATCCCAAGCGTATTGATATTACATTATCTTTTATACCATAACCTGGTCGAGGTTCCACTGAATCAGATGATGAAAGGTTTATAAATTTATCTTATGTAGTTTCTGACTTTTAGCTGAACGCACACGCACACACAGAATAAACAGAATTACGACTTTTCTTTTATGTAATAGACTAGCAGGGCCACCCAGCAATGACCGGTGTGTTGAAAAAGAAAAAAAATGCAACATCTTTTTTAAAAACTTTTCCCTCTTTGTCGTGTTACTTTTTGAACCCAGAACTTTTAATTAAATTTAACTTCGCAAAAATTCGATATAAAATAAAAGGACCAGGATGCAACAGCTGTTTTGAGAAGGAGGTGATAGCTTGAAATATTAGAATCTCAGCACCTGTGTACACTCTATAAGGTGTAAGAGAGAAAGAATGAAGAAGTGGTAAATAAAAAGAAATTATATTTAAAGAAATTTTAAAACCAGAATAAACGATATGAATTCTTTTTTTTTTTTTTTTAATAATTTATTTTAAATTTGAGTTTTTGGCAAATTCACCTCACATTCGGACATATTTTTCAAACTAACGTCTTTCACATCAGATCAAGAAGAAGCAGATATGCCTCGAACAGGAAAGACAAGTAAAAAGAAAAGAAAAAAAAATGTCTTGCTTTAAAAAGGGCAAATATTTTACCGAAAGCTCAGATTTAAAATAAATTTATTTAAAAAAAGAAATCGCATTGTTAATTCTGGGTTTTCAAATTTCTTAAATATCTTTCAGATAGAAAACAATGTATAAAAAAAAAAGGACTATTTCTTCATTATTCAAAATAAATTATTTGTATAATTTAGAACGATAATTCAATAAAGGAATATATGTACTTAAAAAATCGGTTTTGCAATAAAATTGATAGGATGTCTTACGAAATGTTGAAATGTAAATCCCATATTTTTTTTTTTTTTACTAACATTAGCAAATGTATACTTCCTCTGGTCGCATATTTTTGCTAGGGTGGGAGTGTTATCTAATTGTGACAGAACTACATACAATACGTAGTTAAAACAAAATAAATATTAAAATATTATTGTTATAAAAAAAATAAAAGTAAAGTATTTTTTATAGATATCAAGCGCGAAAGAAAATAATAGAAAATTACAACATGGCCGCCAGCGATTAACGCATTGCGTTAAAGTTTGAGTTTCAAGTCTTTAAAAAAATAAATTAGAATTTTATTTTGGGATAAAAAATACAATTTAAAACTAATTAATAAATTTCATCCAAAATGTGTGTGAAAATCAAACAGAATAAGTGGGGCATTCAAATAATCCCTATAGTACAATTGAACGCCGAACGGAAATGTCTATTTCGTCCCTTCAGTTTTGAATTTTAACTATTTAGTAATTTGAAAAGTTTTTAAAAAGTTTTAAATATAAAGGAGGATGTCATACATGGGAGGATTCCCCCCATACACTCTTAAAACGGAGGAGGTAATTCCTGGGAGGACGGTCTTATGACAACAGAACCTATACTACACTTATAAATTCCGATTAAATCAAGTTTTTTTGTTTTTTTTTCATTCATTTAAAAATGTCTAGTTACAAAAGAATAATTTTTTTGTTGCTCCTTGGCCTTTTGACTAAGATCAAAGTGTAGTAAAAATCCTATCAAAATCGATAGGACGTTTACGAAATATTGAAATTTAAATCCATTATCAAGGCCCAAAGGCCACTCGAGGATAAGGGTCAATGGTTATAACTGGTCATAAGTTGATTACTTAAGCAGACGACTCAACAAGAATTTGTTTACGTTGGACTTGAAAAAGACCATGTTGTAGTTAGCTGGGAAGCAGGCAGCACGGTATTGTGTTCCACAGACGGGTAGTTTTAGATAAGAAACTTTGTCCATGGAAGTTCCGTTTAGTTTTAGGCACAGAGAAGAAGAAAGGGAAATTATTGACAATGGTTGTAGCTAGACGAGTTCTTGTGAATATTTCACAGGGGTGGGGAGCATATATTGAAGCTCAGTCGAACACCTACCATGGAAATAACCATAGAGTGGAGAAAGACTAGCAACGTCTCTTCTGTGAGAAAGAGGCTGCGGAGAGGAGAAGAGGACATCTCCCACTAGATTTCGAAGTCAGTTTTGTACTCTGTCAAGGCAGGAAAGGGTGCTCCGAGCGGAGCCTCCCCCATCTTAAGACGTATATTTTTAAGTTAGTTTTTTAAAAAAGATTTTATTTCTTTAACAATGAATTGGGTGCAAAATAATATATATTAATAGAATTTTTTGTGCTTTCACAGATTAGGATCCACACTAAATTTGATCCTGTCGTTTGGGTTAGGGTAAAGGTGGGGGTGAGGGTTATGTTTAGGGTGAGGGTTAGAGTCAAAGTTAGCGTGGGTTCTAATCTGTGAAGGTACATATTTTTTTTTTAAGTACATTCATTGAATTATCTTTTCAAAAATGTAAAAAAAAAGATTTTCTCACAAGAAATTCAGATAAAAGGCAAATGGTGGAGAGGAGGTTTCAATGAGCAAAACAAAATTGAAAGTAGACTCCTGGGCAACGCCAAGTAGATACAGCTAATTCTTAATGCTCTTAATAATATCCAAACTATTATGGAAGTTATCTAATATATAAAGTAAAGTCAGTCTATTTATCGCTTCTATTGTCATCAATAGCTTTCTTCCTACAAAATCAATATTTGATTCTGGTTTGTCAGTTCTTTTAGGGAATCGTTGCAGCATGTTGTTAAGAACAATAAAATGTAATTCGATTGAATTCCTTCCAGAAAATTCTTTGAACATCATCACCATCACCAGTTTAACACCTGTTTAACATGCTGGCATGTGTTGGACAGCTTTAAGAAATTGATTTCCAATCTAACCTATTTCCGGCCAAGTCTTTATTTATCCTTCTTTCTCTAAAATCTGTTTTTTTTTATCACTTCCTCTCATGTTTTCCTTGGTTTTTCTCTGTGAACTAGACCTGCTACATTAACTGTTCTACATCTACTAACCCAAGAACTCTCATACATTCTTTCAACGTTGCCATGCCATCAAAGTCTTCTGTTCTGCACACATCTCCCCTATATTGTCCAGATTTAATCTTCCTCTTAGGTCATCAGATCTAAGCCTGTATTTAAGACACATATTACACAATCTATCGTATCATTCTCATTGTTTCTCTTCATGCAACACATGTCCTCAACCCTGACTGGCCAGGTTTAACTTCCATACATCATCACACTGAGTACACATGCCTGATAGACTCTTCATTTGGTTGACATTAGTAACCAGGTTGGAATTATTTTCATAAGCATGCCATCTTTAGAAAAAAAGGATATAACTCTGTATTCGTCAATGCAGAGTTACTACCCTTTTTAAAAAAAAATATTTTGTAAAAAGAAAAAATGGCATAGTTTGAAAAACAAACTAAATGAACGTAAAAACACTCCCGGGCAACGCTGAGTAGGTACAGCTAGTATGTACATATAGTACAAAACCTATAGTTGAACGATACTTCGATTTTGAAATCTGTAATTATCGATACATACTCTAATGAAGATATTTACATTATTATGTGAACTAGCGAGACCTGTGGAAATTCCACAGTTGTATCCTTCGTCTGTTGTATGTTGCTGCCGTGCTTAACAGGAGTCTGTGGCATATTTCCGTTCTATGAACGTCCTGTGCAAATGCAGACCCCACAATATTATTTTACCACGTTTGTTCAAACCGAAACATACTTATCTAACTACTATGAGTAATGTAGTTTCGGAATATATATATATATATATATATATATATATATATATATATATATAAGGTTAATACAACAAAAGATATAAGAGGCAACTAAATATCTTTAGTTAGTGAACATCTGGATAAAAATGAAGCTCAATATACTGGATAGAGCATTAATAGCATTAGATAAAGTGAAAGAATAAAATTAGGTGCGAATCAAATTTTATTACAATTCAAAGTTCAAACAAAGTAATTGAAAGTCCTTAACCCATGGGTTTTCAAAGAAAATTCTTCTCGTCAGAGGATCATTACCGCAGTGGAATTACAGCGAGCAAAATTTGACTCGCACCTTATTTTATTCTTTCACTTTATCTAATGCTATATATATATATATATATATATATATATATATATATATATAATCACAAAACTCTTGTAGGAGTTTGTGACTTATCTTCGGACAGAACAGATACTACACTTTGATCCTAGCCCGAAAGCCAAGAAAGTGTATTTTAGTTTGAGTTCCACACTCGGAACAGCAGTGACATCAAATTAAATTTTGAAAAATTATTTTTTTTAAACATTGCATCTTCGGCGATCGGGCGATCCCATCTAAAAAAAAAAAAAAATAGGGTGGAGGGTGATAACATACGTACGACTGAAGATCAAATTATTTTAGCGTGTTATTCTGTAGATAACTCACACTCGTTTATTACTTTTAAAAACGAGGAAAATCCTATTTTAGTCTCAAGTTTTGAAACTATAAAACCAGGTTTAGTATTTGTAAGATTTACTTGCTTTTTTCCTTTCAAGGAGGTCCACCCTCCCAGGCTTTACCTTCTCTCGGAGAAAGGGTTAGTTTATTGCGAATCGCCTGAGGCGCCCTTACCGGAGAATGCTGACTGGGCCCGCTCAGGCATTTTTTGTAGGCCAAAAACCCCACCTGACCATGTGTCTAACCTCCCCTAGAGAGGAGGTAAATAAATATAACCAAGCAATCTAAAATAGATATTACTTAAATTAAATATTATTAAATTAATCAGTTAATCCAGTTGGCTGGAAAATGACAGTAACTGTTCAATTGAAAGTAACCCATTACGGCACAAGTTAAATAATCAAAAAGAGAATTTGTTTTAAGTATACCTTAGTTTTATTTATTACAAATAAATATAAAGGGCACACGTCAGTGTATGTGTGTGTGTATGTATGTATGTGTGCTTGTGTGTGTCTAGCTAAAACTTGAAACGTACAAACAATAAAACCATCAAAGTTGATAGTTTCTTGATCAGCGTTGCCCGAAATGAATAATATCTAAAATTTAGGAAAAAAAATAGAATTTGTTTTAAGTATACCATAGTTTTATTTATTACAAATAAATATAAAGGGCACACGTCAGTGTATGTGTGTGCGTGTGTGTATGTATGTGTGCTTGTGTGTGTCTAGCTAAAACTTGAAACTTACAAACCAAAAAATCATCAACGTTGATAGTTTCTTGATCAGCGTTGAAATGAAATGAATAATATCTAAAATTTAGGAAAAAAATATCCATTCTGTCGCTGATTTCGTCAGGAGGTGTCGGTTTTCCAGTTATTTTTATGTACTAACTAAAGGGAAGAGGGAGGGGGAAGCCGAGGAAGAGAGACATAGAAGTTTTAGTAGAAATATGTTTCACTTTTGTTCTGGGCAACACTGGCTAGCCCTGCTAGTTACAAATAAATGGGTTATGAAACATTTTTTTTTCTTTAATAAAATTTACAGATCAAATGAGGTAGTGCTCATTAATTCTTCAGAATTGTCTGATTTATTCCCTGCTTCCTTTGTTCCAGCTCGTTTGATCCGTTGGTCTTGTGGTCTTCATCAATTCGTTATTTTGATACCTTGTTATAATAGAATAGGAAGATTTATTCCACAGGGTTCTTTCCAGGTTCTTCAGGCTCGTAGAACTCTCTTTCCGCTGACTGTTTTCCTCCTACTTATAACCTTAGTCTTTTCATTCTTTTTAGCTCCTTACATCAAGTGGCTTCATGCCTTGTCTGGAGCGATTTCCATAAAAAAAAAAAATACTCATAAGAATTACTCTCACTTCCTTGCCTGGAACTATAAAACCAAAGATTGCCTGAAAGTGATTTTGTTTTCTTCAAAATAAAACACCTTGCAGACTGCCATAGGGGGACTGACTTCATTTTCAACAAGTTGTCATCCGTTTCTAAAGTGTAAGTTTATAAAAACAAAAAGAGCTTCTCCTCCCCACACACACCATCACTTAAGTCAATTGATTTCTTCTTTCTTTTCATTTCATTACGGTCTTATTTAAAAGATAAATAAACTTGTCTCAAAATTATCAAAATGTTAATAGTTATTTATATGAATGAATGTGAAAGTTTTTGTCGCGTGTTTCCAACAAACTTATGAACGAAATGTTTATTATTTAAAATTTTGGTTTCAAGTATTTCAAGTAGCGAACTTTGCGAAGCGATTGCGAGCTGGACAAGGCAGATAGTAATCAATAAAAGAAAGATTAAAACGTTTTTATTCCTTCTGTGTGACCTGGTACCAAATTATCTGCAATCCGATACGGGTCCGTGGCTCATTAATTGGGGAGACTTGATTTAGAGAGATCATCTTTTGTTCAAGTTTTTAAGGGTATAGAATTTTTTGTGAACTTTTCTCCAGGCCTGTGAGTGCCAAAGAGCCTCACTTTAAACCAACCCTTCTGTCATGTCTTGCAAAAGGATGAGGTAGGTAAATATGGCTGACTATTGTAACATTTATAGTAGCTATCCCAAACCAAAATTTTATTTTCATTAGTAGCTATCCCAAACCAAAATTTTATCTTCATTAGTAGCTATCCCAAACCAAAATTTTATCTTCATTAGTAGCTATCCCAAACCAAAATTTTATTTTCATTAGTAGCTATTCCAAACCAAAATTTTATTTTCATTAGTAGCTATCCCAAACCAAAATTTTATTTTCATTAGTAGCTATTCCAAACCAAAATTTTATTTTCATTAGTAGCTATCCCAAACCAAAATTTTATTTTCATTAGTAGCTATCCCAAACCAAAATTTTATTTTCATTAGTAGCTATCCCAAACCAAAATTTTATTTTCATTAGTAGCTATCCCAAACCAAAATTTTATTTTCATTTGTAGCTATTCCAAACCAAAATTTAATTTTCATTATATTTAAAACCTTTTACCGTGGACACAGATCTTTGCAAAACATCAACAATGGTACCAAATTTATTTTGGTAGCTCAATTAGCAACCAAGTTATGACCGTTCAAAAGTTTGTTGGAAAGTAGAAATGATCTGCACTCTGATACGGGTCTGTGGCTCCGTAATTGGGGACACTTGATTTTAGAGAGATCATCTTTAGTTCAGGTTTGTAGAGGATATAATGTTTTTTTTGTGTGACATTTTCAAGATTTGTTTGTCATGCAATTGTTTCTTACGAACTTCAATATGGCCGTCCAATGTCGACAAACCGTCCTCACAAGTCATAAAAAACTTTGTTGTTCATTCCTCCAATCCTCTCATAATATTCATCATCATCCAACTGACAATCTATTGATCTCGTTAACCCTAATCATTGAGTGGCCTAGCTAAATGGTGACTCATTTGTAAAATTAAACAACAAAACGTGGCTATATCATTTTTATGCCAGTTTTATTTATATTCCCAGCAATCACCACCACCACCACGATGGTGATGACGATGATGATGATGGTGGTGGTGTCAAAAGCCCCCAAAATGGCAAAAAAAATGATCCTTTTCTCCCATAACGTTTGATCCATCCATTCAATTTTTCTGAAACTTGGCCAAAATGTAGAGGCAATTGTTCTGGATATAAAATGAGCATCCTTGACCTCAGAAAAATTCTGGTTCGCACCCCCAGGGGGTACAATGGAGGTCAAAAGTGACCCAAATTGCCCAAATTTAATGCATTTTACACTCGCCAGATCGAGTTACATACAGAGGGGGACCACGCATGCGCGGCATGCTGCGGTTTTTCCGCTCAGAAAATACATTGAGGGGGGGGGGGGTTACATAAAAAAAAAATTCATGGGGAGAGAACAAAAAAAATGTGGGAACATGAGAGAAAAAAATCTAAAATCTATTAGTAATTCTGAAAAAAAAAACAAAAAAACTGTCATTTAAAAATGGCAGCTATTTTGGAAATATAAAATAATTACCCGTTCTATGTGGTTAAGAACCGGGTAATCAATAACGCTTTCTTGTAAGGAATTGGGTGGTCATTTTATGTTGAAATTTTAGAGTAAGTGAACGTCCAATTTCAACTCATCTTGCCTGGAGAGGCGCACCGGTCCAACTGACCGCCATCTCCCAGAAAAACAAAACTGCCTGTGTCATCAAAGAATGACTCCCTCTTCCCTTCCCCTCACATGCACCTGGCGCGCACCAGATCGTCTGTCTTAAGATATCGGCTTCCTGACCCAAAAATGCAGCAAACATTGATGTTTTATCGTTTTTTTCTTTGCAAAATTCAATCATGTTCTGCAAGCAACCCCCCCCCACACACACACACACACACATTTTCTCTTTCTCCCCCCCCCCCCACACATCTTCTTTCCACCTCTATTCCCCAAAACTTTTACCAAAATTACCGTATTCAGCATAAAATAACACGAAAAGGGTTGATATGCCATAAATCCAAACAACCAAACCAAACAGCATGAATAAATATTTTAAGATATAAAATAACTTGAAGCATAAAAACTTTCACCAAAATGACCATATTCGGCATTAAATAACCCGAAAAGGGTCGATTTGCCGTAAAACAGAATAACCCCTCATATGCGCACTCAGCATCTTTCTTTTAACTATGACTTTCTTAGTTGAAACTGATTGGAGTTGTTTAGGGGAAAATGTTTTTTCTGTGTGTGTGTTATCCTCTATTCACACACACACACACACACACACACACACACACACACACACACACACACACACACACACACACACACACACACACACACGCACACGCACACACACGCGCGCGCGCGCGCGCGCCCTTTCGTGTTAGGGAATGCATTTTGATTTGAGCTTTTTTTTTTTAACTTGGCCTTTTGGCTAAGATCAAAGTGTAGTATCTGTTCCGATGTATACTGCACCCCATACTGGTGTTGTCTTGGCCTTCGGGTCTTGATTTACGCCGGTCAATGGGTCTGTCCTGTGCAGTTCTTGCCTCCCCTCTTTGGGGAGGAGTAAGTTTATTGCTTACTGCCTGAGGCGCCCCCACCGGGGAATGCCGGCGGGGCTGCCCAGGCAATTTTTAAACCCCACTTTCCCGACCCGACCTTGGGTCACATCTTACTTGTGGGAGTAAGATAAAAACTGGCTTTGTGCCTAACTCCTGGAGAGGAGTAAATCAATACTCATCCCTGAAAATATTTTCACATCTAACTTTTGTCTGTATTCAGTTCTTCCTCTATTCGAGCAATTTGTCAGCATAAAAAAAAAAAGTAATATATATTTCTCATAAGTGCGACTCTTCTGAAGAAAAGTTTTTTAAAATTGTGTCCAGAAACATCAGAAAAAAAAAACAACTCCCGTTGTTAAAGCATTCATTAATGTAGCCTCAAAACAAGAACGTAAGGTTCTGTTGACCTAATTGTGACGCCATATTTAATACTAACGAAGCCAGTAAAAGATACCCATATTTTACTTGATCATCACCCTAACCCTAAACCTAAACCCTAATTCTAACCCTAACCCTCTACCCTAATCCTAAACCCTAACCGTAAACCCTACCCCTAATCCTAGCCCTAACCGTAAACCCTAACTCTAATCCTAGCCCTAAACCCTAATACTAACCCTAATCCTAACCCTAACCGTAAACCCTAATCCTAACCCTAAATCCTAGCCTAACCGTAAACTCTAAATCCTAACCCTAACCGTAAACCCTAATCCTAACCCTAAATCCTAGCCCTAACCGTAAACCCTAATCCTACCCCTAAATCCTAACCCTAACCGTAAACCCTAATCCTAACCCTAAATCCTAGCCCTAACCGTAAACTCTAAATCCTAGCCCTAACCGTAAACCCTAATCCTAACCCTAAATCCTAGCCCTAACCCCTAAATCCTAGCCCTAACCGTAAACCCTAAATCCTAGCCCTAACTGTAAACCCTAACCCTAGCCCTAAACCCTAACCCTAATCCTAGCCCTAACCGTAAACCCTAGCCCTAAACCCTAACCCTAGCCCTAAACCCTAACCCTAATCGTAAACCCTAACTCTAATCTTAGCCCTAACCGTAAACCCTAACCTAACCCTAAAGGAATTTGAAGAATGTAAAAAGAAATCAGAAAACGAAAATCAGAAAATGTATAAATTAAAAATAGCAAGAGGAAAGAAAGAAAAGAAAAAGAATTTCTAAGTTAGAGTGAAAATGCAATTAAACCTTTAAAAAAAAAAAAAGAAATGAATTGCAGCAAAGCATCAACATTATTCATCGTTAAAAAAAAAGCAGTAATCATAGGAAAACACATATCCAGATATTAATAATAAAAAATAAAATACAAAGTAACTAAATCAAATAGTCAATAAAACAAATAAAATACATTTAAGCATACAGATAAAACTCTAAATATATGTACATAGATGGAAAAAAATATACACATCCATGCACAATATGTCTTTTAGCTTTCTTCCTAAAACGTTACGTATTGTGTGCCTTTGTTGTTTTTTATGTAACTTTTTCATTATGTATTTGTTATAGGTTTTTTTTATACATATATTTGTGATGTTATGGAATCGGTGCTGAAGAAGTGCCTCATTGGAAT
Organism: Sepiola atlantica; assembly: GCA_963556195.1. Taxonomy (NCBI): domain Eukaryota; kingdom Metazoa; phylum Mollusca; class Cephalopoda; order Sepiida; family Sepiolidae; genus Sepiola; species Sepiola atlantica. The sequence continues at coordinate 57,092,241 of OY744550.1, forward strand.
AACGTTTTTAAAAATTCTTTTGTCTTATAAACGATCGTACACCAGAAAATGTTGTTGTTGAATTCAATGAACTGATATAAATAATGTTATAAATTTATTTATTTCAATTTACTCTACAATAGCTCTGTTTGATTTGAAAGTCCTTACATTGAGCTGCAATATTTTGATTATATAATGTTATAAATTTATTTATTTCAATTTACTCTACAATAGCTCTGTTTGATTTGAAAGTCCTTACATTGAGCTGCAATATTCTGATATAAATAATGTTATAAATTTATTTATTTCAATTTACTCTACAATAGCTCTGTTTGATTTGAAAGTCCTTACATTGAGCTGCAATATTCTGATATAAATAATGTTATAAATTTATTTATTTCAATTTACTCTACAATAGCTCTGTTTGATTTGAAAGTCCTTACATTGAGCTGCAATATTTTGATTATATAATGTTATAAATTTATTTATTTCAATTTACTCTACAATAGCTCTGTTTGATTTGAAAGTCCTTACATTGAGCTGCAATATTTTGATTATATAATGTTATAAATTTATTTATTTCAATTTACTCTACAATAGCTCTGTTTGATTTGAAAGTCCTTACATTGAGCTGCAATATTTTGATTATATAATGTTATAAATTTATTTATTTCAATTTACTCTACAATAGCTCTGTTTGATTTGAAAGTCCTTACATTGAGCTGCAATATTCTGATATAAATAATGTTATAAATTTATTTATTTCAATTTACTCTACAATAGCTCTGTTTGATTTGAAAGTCCTTACATTGAGCTGCAATATTCTGATATAAATAATGTTATAAATTTATTTATTTCAATTTACTCTACAATAGCTCTGTTTGATTTGAAAGTCCTTACATTGAGCTGCAATATTCTGATATAAATAATGTTATAAATTTATTTATTTCAATTTACTCTACAATAGCTCTGTTTGATTTGAAAGTCCTTACATTGAGCTGCAATATTTTGATTATATAATGTTATAAATTTATTTATTTCAATTTACTCTACAATAGCTCTGTTTGATTTGAAAGTCCTTACATTGAGCTGCAATATTTTGATTATATAATGTTATAAATTTATTTATTTCAATTTACTCTACAATAGCTCTGTTTGATTTGAAAGTCCTTACATTGAGCTGCAATATTTTGATTATATAATGTTATAAATTTATTTATTTCAATTTACTCTACAATAGCTCTGTTTGATTTGAAAGTCCTTACATTGAGCTGCAATATTCTGATATAAATAATGTTATAAATTTATTTATTTCAATTTACTCTACAATAGCTCTGTTTGATTTGAAAGTCCTTACATTGAGCTGCAATATTTTGATTATATAATGTTATAAATTTATTTATTTCAATTTACTCTACAATAGCTCTGTTTGATTTGAAAGTCCTTACATTGAGCTGCAATATTCTGATATAAATAATGTTATAAATTTATTTATTTCAATTTACTCTACAATAGCTCTGTTTGATTTGAAAGTCCTTACATTGAGCTGCAATATTCTGATATAAATAATGTTATAAATTTATTTATTTCAATTTACTCTACAATAGCTCTGTTTGATTTGAAAGTCCTTACATTGAGCTGCAATATTTTGATTATATAATGTTATAAATTTATTTATTTCAATTTACTCTACAATAGCTCTGTTTGATTTGAAAGTCCTTACATTGAGCTGCAATATTTTGATTATATAATGTTATAAATTTATTTATTTCAATTTACTCTACAATAGCTCTGTTTGATTTGAAAGTCCTTACATTGAGCTGCAATATTTTGATTATATAATGTTATAAATTTATTTATTTCAATTTACTCTACAATAGCTCTGTTTGATTTGAAAGTCCTTACATTGAGCTGCAATATTTTGATTATATAATGTTATAAATTTATTTATTTCAATTTACTCTACAATAGCTCTGTTTGATTTGAAAGTCCTTACATTGAGCTGCAATATTCTGATATAAATAATGTTATAAATTTATTTATTTCAATTTACTCTACAATAGCTCTGTTTGATTTGAAAGTCCTTACATTGAGCTGCAATATTCTGATATAAATAATGTTATAAATTTATTTATTTCAATTTACTCTACAATAGCTCTGTTTGATTTGAAAGTCCTTACATTGAGCTGCAATATTTTGATTATATAATGTTATAAATTTATTTATTTCAATTTACTCTACAATAGCTCTGTTTGATTTGAAAGTCCTTACATTGAGCTGCAATATTTTGATTATATAATGTTATAAATTTATTTATTTCAATTTACTCTACAATAGCTCTGTTTGATTTGAAAGTCCTTACATTGAGCTGCAATATTTTGATTATATAATGTTATAAATTTATTTATTTCAATTTACTCTACAATAGCTCTGTTTGATTTGAAAGTCCTTACATTGAGCTGCAATATTTTGATTATATAATGTTATAAATTTATTTATTTCAATTTACTCTACAATAGCTCTGTTTGATTTGAAAGTCCTTACATTGAGCTGCAATATTTTGATTATATAATGTTATAAATTTATTTATTTCAATTTACTCTACAATAGCTCTGTTTGATTTGAAAGTCCTTACATTGAGCTGCAATATTCTGATATAAATAATGTTATAAATTTATTTATTTCAATTTACTCTACAATAGCTCTGTTTGATTTGAAAGTCCTTACATTGAGCTGCAATATTTTGATTATATAATGTTATAAATTTATTTATTTCAATTTACTCTACAATAGCTCTGTTTGATTTGAAAGTCCTTACATTGAGCTGCAATATTCTGATATAAATAATGTTATAAATTTATTTATTTCAATTTACTCTACAATAGCTCTGTTTGATTTGAAAGTCCTTACATTGAGCTGCAATATTCTGATATAAATAATGTTATAAATTTATTTATTTCAATTTACTCTACAATAGCTCTGTTTGATTTGAAAGTCCTTACATTGAGCTGCAATATTTTGATTATATAATGTTATAAATTTATTTATTTCAATTTACTCTACAATAGCTCTGTTTGATTTGAAAGTCCTTACATTGAGCTGCAATATTTTGATTATATAATGTTATAAATTTATTTATTTCAATTTACTTTACAATAGCTCTGTTTGATTTGAAAGTCCTTACATTGAGCTGCAATATTCTGATATAAATAATGTTATAAATTTATTTATTTCAATTTACTCTACAATAGCTCTGTTTGATTTGAAAGTCCTTACATTGAGCTGCAATATTCTGATATAAATAATGTTATAAATTTATTTATTTCAATTTACTCTACAATAGCTCTGTTTGATTTGAAAGTCCTTACATTGAGCTGCAATATTTTGATTATATAATGTTATAAATTTATTTATTTCAATTTACTCTACAATAGCTCTGTTTGATTTGAAAGTCCTTACATTGAGCTGCAATATTCTGATATAAATAATGTTATAAATTTATTTATTTCAATTTACTCTACAATAGCTCTGTTTGATTTGAAAGTCCTTACATTGAGCTGCAATATTTTGATTATATAATGTTATAAATTTATTTATTTCAATTTACTCTACAATAGCTCTGTTTGATTTGAAAGTCCTTACATTGAGCTGCAATATTCTGATATAAATAATGTTATAAATTTATTTATTTCAATTTACTCTACAATAGCTCTGTTTGATTTGAAAGTCCTTACATTGAGCTGCAATATTCTGATATAAATAATGTTATAAATTTATTTATTTCAATTTACTCTACAATAGCTCTGTTTGATTTGAAAGTCCTTACATTGAGCTGCAATATTTTGATTATATAATGTTATAAATTTATTTATTTCAATTTACTCTACAATAGCTCTGTTTGATTTGAAAGTCCTTACATTGAGCTGCAATATTTTGATTATATAATGTTATAAATTTATTTATTTCAATTTACTCTACAATAGCTCTGTTTGATTTGAAAGTCCTTACATTGAGCTGCAATATTTTGATTATATAATGTTATAAATTTATTTATTTCAATTTACTCTACAATAGCTCTGTTTGATTTGAAAGTCCTTACATTGAGCTGCAATATTTTGATTATATAATGTTATAAATTTATTTATTTCAATTTACTCTACAATAGCTCTGTTTGATTTGAAAGTCCTTACATTGAGCTGCAATATTTTGATTATATAATGTTATAAATTTATTTATTTCAATTTACTCTACAATAGCTCTGTTGGATTTGAAAGTCCTTACATTGAGCTGCAATATTTTGATTATATAATGTTAGAAATTTATTTATTTCAATTTACTCTACAATAGCTCTGTTTGATTTGGAAGTCCTTACATTGAGCTGCAATATTTTGATTATATAATGTTATAAATTTATTTATTTCAATTTACTCTACAATAGCTCTGTTTGATTTGAAAGTCCTTACATTGAGCTGCAATATTTTGATTATATGTTATAAATTTATTTATTTCAATTTACTCTACAATAGCTCTGTTTGATTTGAAAGTCCTTACATTGAGCTGCAATATTTTGATTATATAATGTTATAAATTTATTTATTTCAATTTACTCTACAATAGCTCTGTTTGATTTGAAAGTCCTTACATTGAGCTGCAATATTTTGATTATATGTTATAAATTTATTTATTTCAATTTACTCTACAATAGCTCTGTTTGATTTGGAAGTCCTTACATTGAGCTGCAATATTTTGATTATATGTTATAAATTTATTTATTTCAATTTACTCTACAATAGCTCTGTTTGATTTGAAAGTCCTTACATTGAGCTGCAATATTTTGATTATATAATGTTATAAATTTATTTATTTCAATTTACTCTACAATAGCTCTGTTTGATTGAAAGTCCTTTACATTTGAGCTGCAATATTTTGATTATATGTTATAAATTTATTTAATTCATACTCTACAATAGCTCTGTTTGATTTTGAAAGTCCTTACATTGAGCTGCAATATTTTGATTATATATGTTATAAATTTATTTATATTTCAATTTACTCTACAATAGCTCTGTTTGATTTGAAAGTCCTTACATTGAGCTGCAATATTTTGATTATATAATGTTATAAATTTATTTATTTCAATTTACTCTACAATAGCTCTGTTTGATTTGAAAGTCCTTACATTGAGCTGATTTGATACCTGCAATATTTTGATATAAATAATGTTATAAATTTATTTATTTCAATTTACTCTACAATAGCTCTGTTTGATTTGAAAGTCCTTACATTGAGCTGCAATATTTTGATTATATAATGTTATAAATTTATTTATTTCAATTTACTCTACAATAGCTCTGTTTGATTTGAAAGTCCTTACATTGAGCTGCAATATTTTGATTATATAATGTTATAAATTTATTTATTTCAATTTACTCTACAATAGCTCTGTTGGATTTGAAAGTCCTTACATTGAGCTGCAATATTTTGATTATATAATGTTATAAATTTATTTATTTCAATTTACTCTACAATAGCTCTGTTTGATTTGAAAGTCCTTACATTGAGCTGCAATATTTTGATTAAATAATGTTATAAATTTATTTATTTCAATTTACTCTACAATAGCTCTGTTGGATTTGAAAGTCCTTACATTGAGCTGCAATATTTTGATTATATAATGTTATAAATTTCACTTAGCTGCCCTTATCTTAGTCAAGGTCTAGTTAATACTTGTCCATTTGTACTCTACTTAAGTTTTTTTTTTAAACTCACCATTATATTACACTTATTCACTCCAGCTAACACTAAATATTACATTTGGCCCGCCATCTCTGACTCTCCGACAAACCAACTCCATATAGGTGGTAGCAAAAACTTTTCTCCCTAACAAGTATGTACTGCCACTACACTCATCGACACCGGGAACTAATAAACACAGTTTCATTTTCACAAAACAGTCCGTCCTTATTTATTACTTGCCTGGTATTAATTTACTACATAATATAAAGCAATACGCAAAGACTCCCGTTCACTCTGATGATTTTCCACAAATATCAGATTACGTTCTTTCTAATTCTACCTATGATTTCTACATTTATATTCATTCCGGAATTAAGCGAATGAAATTAACGAACACAGTTCCTGCAACATTTACTCATTCAACATGGCGGCTACAATTTCCTGATCGAATCGACTTCCTATTTAATTCAATAAGTGCCAATATACTTGTAGACTCCAATACATTTACATTTTCAAAATCATACACCTTTAACACGCATATTATAGAAAACTTGCCCAAATCGATTTATTTCATCAACTACAAATGACCTAAATCGTGTCATTGTTGAACTTTACATTTGGTCGGCAGAAGCTAAATCTTAACATACCACGCATGCCAATAAACAAGCTTAGCTTAATTGGCCTATTTTCACATGTATTTTTAAGTCGAAACCGTGGCGCAGTTGTTAAGAAGGGAGGTTTCATGATCGACAGTTTCAGTGTTCGATCCCATTCTACTCTGCCACTTTTTTCTTTCTTTTTTAATTTAAAACATTCGCCAACACGGTAGAGGGGGGGGGAGAAAGAACTATAGGCCGTTTTTTTTTTTCATTCGACGTCATGCAGTAGGTAGTACTTTCTCCTGTGCAACGCCGGGCGACGGGTTCCGCTAGTATATATATATTATCTGCATAAGTAGATGAACATTCCTACAAAATTTCATGTTCCTATGTCTTATAATCTAAAAGTAGTTATCAGATGGACGAACACACCTCATATTGGTGTAGGTATACAGCTGTATGTATGCAATGTATTAAAACTCTTGTTACGACCTGACATGGCAGAATACCAACGTGCTTCTACAAGAATTTGTTTATTGCCAGACACGAGAAAAAACACATTTTTGAGCAAACACAAAGTTTTGGTTTTCTAATCAAACTTCGCTAAACTGCAGACAAGGCGACAAGCGTTTCGACCAACTACACTCTTCCCTGATCACGTACAGAGCCGTAAAAACTAATGCTGTGTGGTAACTATTGGAGTAGAAGGCTGGGATTTAGCTGATTGTCGGGTTGGTCTAGTGTATTTACATCGAGGGGGCACCAGGGCAGCAAGTTCATCGGAGCACATTCCATTGAAGTACTTGTAAAACAGGCACAAGGATGCAACATTGCGTCGATGGGACAGGCTGGAGCTTGGATTTCCCATAAGTGCGACTCTTCAGAAGGAAAGTTTTAAAAAAACTAATGCTGTGTGGTAACAGAATTTAACAAATTCTTTGTGTTTTTGTGAATCACTGCTTATCAAGGCCGAAAGGCCACTCGAGGATAAGGGTTAAAGAGTTTGTCAAGTGGACGGTGAGGATTGGAGACAATTGTTGAAACTGGACAGAATTTTATTATTTTATTATTATATATTATATATTATTATTAGAGTTGTTTTTACGCTGCCCTCATTCTACACATACCCCCCCCCCCCCCTACCGGGTTGGGAAATTTCTTTTTGATTTGAGGAGAATGTGTTTTAGAATGGGCAGAAACAATTGTATGAATAAAGATGTTTTTTTCTAAAGTAGACTTTATTTATTTATTTATTTTTTTTACTATTGAGTCACCACTTATCAAGCCCCAAAGGCTACTCGAGGACAAGAGTTAATAAAATGGATCGACGGTGAGACAAACATTTTGAGGATTGGAGACAATGGTTGAAACTGGGCAGAAGTCGATTATTCAAGAGGACAGCTCAACAAGAATTTGCTAACATTGGACTTGAAAATGACCATCTTGTAGTAAGCTGGGGAGCAGCCCATATGGTATCGTGTTCCACAGACGGGTGTTTCTTGGAAAGAAACTCTGCTCACAGAAGTTCCGTTCAGCTCCAGGTACACAGAGGAAGAAATGAAAATCTAATTCTCCATTTGAGACGACTTGTCTGATGAGGTGCCGTGTGCATCTGCATCAGGCCCGGATTTGCTGGCCTCTAAAGAATCACCATGGTTATCTCTGGCATCGATCGTCCTTGCACTCTGGCTGGAAGACTCGCCGCCGCTTCCACTCCTTGTTATAATCCTAATGAAAAGTATTGTTCGATCGTAAATTATGAGAATGGCATCTCACTCTTTTCTTTAGTACTGAGTTAGGGTCAGGGTTAATAATAATAAAATAAAAACTAGTTCTAGATCTAACTTGACCTTGACAGTGTTTACCTTTACAAACGGTAAGTCACTGATATGGGATGCGACTTGTGTCGACACTTTTGCGCCCTCGTCAGCGATAGAATCGGCAACAAACCTCGGACATGCAGCAGCGTCAACAGAGAGCCGCAAGCGGTCAAAATATGCCGATCTTTTCAACAGATTTGTATTGTAACCGATCGCTGTGGAGTGATTGGCTCTGCCACATGCGACTTCCTCGGCAGCCTTGGTCTATTAATGACGTGCAACACCGGAGACAATCGCGAATTGTATTGGCTTTACGAGCGCTTCTCTATCGCCATTATTCGTGGAAACGCCTCGAGTCTGCCCTCGGCCTGCCAAGCCAGCCGGACATTCGAAGAAAACTATGGACTGTGATACAATTATATATAAGAAATCAGGATTTCTTGATATTGAACTAAACGATGTCCAAGTGACGAATAAGGGATTTATTAATTTTTTTATTGAATTATTAATCTTATGGTTTAATTTTTCACCTAATGGATCAGTGTAATATATTTGTTTGTTATTTTTTATTTGTGATTGAATAAATAAATTAAAAATTAAAAAACGGGGGGTGGGATGGGGGTTTATTTTATTTGTTCTTAATAAAAGGCCCCCTTTCAGTCTCAAAAGACAAATGAATACACCAGGAATGTCATTTAGACATCTCCCTCCCCCCACCCCCCCACCCCCCTCGCGATTTAAAAAAAAAAATTTTTTTTTTTTTTTTCTCTTTAGAAAATTGAAAGAGTGGGGTTGGGGGATCAAAAAGGGAGATAACTGAATTCAATTTCCGGTAATTGATGATTTCTGAAACTATCACTTTAGTAAGGATTATATAGATGATGATGATGATGCTGGCAGCAGCAGCAGCCTTGTTCCTGTTAGTCTGACCGTTATAACCTGTTATTCACTATTAGATGCAAAGAACGATTCAATGTATTTAAAATGGAAAAAAGTTCTTTGAAAACATCTTAAAAGAATTTAAATTTGAAGATAGGAAAATGTCCTAGAAGCCACGAATAAGATGCAAATATTTTTTTTTAGTAAAAATCATACATTTTTTAATTTTAAAAATTTACTCTTGTCTTAAATTTTTCAGATAAAATATCCTTCATCGGAGACTTAGATCCTTTCATAAAAAGGGTAAAGATATTACCTTTTTTTTTTTTGTAATTAGTACAGTTTTTTTTTTGTTATCGAAGTGGCTTGTTGTAAATGGAACGATGTAGCTAAAAATTCTTTTTTTTAAGTTTCATTTTAAAATTTAAAATTTCACTTAAAATTTCTTTTTTATCTATGGAAGTGAAATCTGGCCATTGAGGGTTCAGAACATGCGTTGCATGGAGAGAAATGATATGAGGATGATACAATGGATGTGTAAGGTGAGTCTTAAAGACAGGCTTAGATCTGATGACCTCAGAGGAAGATTAAATCTGGACAGCATAGGGAGATGTGTGCAGAACAGGTGACTTCGATGGTATGGCCATGTTCAAAAACTGGATGAGAATTCTTGGGTTAGTAGATGTAGAACAGTTAAGGTAGCAGGTCTAGTTTACAGGGAAAGACCATGGAAAACAGGGGAGGAAATGATAAGGATGAACTTGAAAGAAAGAGGGATAAATAAAGACCTGGACAGAGATAGGTTAGTTTAGAAATTAATTTCTAAAAACTGTCCAACACATGCCAGCATGTAAAACGAATGTTAAACTGGTGATGGGTGATGATGTTCAAAGTATTTTCTGAAAGGAATCGAAGCAAATTACATTTAATTCTTCTGAACAACATGCTGCAACGATCTACAAGAACTAAAAAACTGATGCACCAGAATCAAATATCGATTTTGACGATGAATCTGACTGTTACTGACTATTAGATTCCATGAAAGATGCAATTTAATATTTATCTGATGTAGCTAAAGTTTTTTTGTTTTTTTTAAACTTAAAATTTCAGAGTTACTATTTGTTTTTAATATTCACAACAAAAACTCGTCTAGCTACAACCACTGTCAATAATTTTTCTTTCTTCATCTGTGTACCTAAAAGTAAACAGAATTTCCATGAGCAAAGTTTCTTTCCAAGAACTACCCGTCTGTGGAACACAGTATCATAGGGGCTGCTTCCCAGCTGACTACGACATAATTTTTTTCAAGTCCAATGTTAACAAATTCTTGTTGAGCTGTCCTCAAGTTCTGCCCAGTTTCAACCATCGCTACCAATCTTCACGGTGTTGTCTCACCGTCCTCCTGACAAAATCATTAACTCGTTATCCTCGAGTGGCCTTTGGGCCTTGATAAGCGGTGACTTGTTTTACAGCATGAAATATGTGTAATTTTATTGCAGAAATCTTTTTTTTTTTTTTCTTTTTTTTTTTTTTTTTTTTTTTAAATCTCTTTTTTAACATATAGGTATGTCCACGGCAGCAAATATATTAATTTCACAATGATTATGAATAATAAAAAAAAATATCTTTTACACAGGTCGAAGAGAAATATTATTAGTAACTTTGTAAAATATACGGCTCACTACCAAGAGAAGGTTTATAGCGGCTGTGTTAAGAGCGTGATAATGTATAGAGGTGCGTGCTCGGCAACCACCCGTCCTCACTCGCCCGTCTTTAGTCTAATTACAGAGCAATGATCAGATTGATAAGCAATGCTTGGTCGAATCCGACCCGGCATATCAGCTCTGATACCCTTTTGGCAAGGTTGACTATTCCAAAGCTTGTTCAGCTCCTGGTGATCAGTCGGCTATGTTGTGTTGGTTACGTTGAGAGGAATTATTCTTGGGTACGAAAATGCGGAGATCTTGAGGTAGAAGGCCGGAGGAAAGTGAGACAACTCAAGAAAACTTAGATGCAGACCATCAACAAGACGATATAATTTGAACGGAATCGATCATCAAGACCGCCCAAGCTTGGAAACTGGGATTGTAGTCTGCCAGAAATCAAAGGATAGTAGAAAGTGGACTTTGGGTTTACTTTCGGCAGCCTCGTAACTCTCGCTTCTCTTATTTTGTCCTTTAGTCCTCACATTCCATGAGCGATGTTTCTGACAAAGGGGGAAGAATTGCTGTTTTCTGGGCCAGAATCTATCTATGTAACACTTATCGTTGACTGGGTTTTGACCTTAAAGTAGTATTTTTTATTTTTTAGCTCCTTACATCAAGTGGCTTCATGTCTCGTCTGGAGCGATTTCCATTAAAAATAAAAAAAATAAATAAGAGGATAAAATGAATAACACTGTTCCAGCTAGTTTTAGTAATTTATACTAGTTTTTATTTATGTTTTATTAATCTTCTTTTTTTTTTTTACATTATTTGCAGGATGTCTTTGTCAGCGAGTCTTTGAGTCGCTTATGGAATGAGTTGGTAAGCAATGGAGAATTGGCTACAAGTTCTGATGATATCATCAACAGTGCTGGAGCTGTAGCCAAAAAAGGTATGTGTTTTTTGTTTCCTTTTTTTTTTATTAAAAGAATTTTTTTTTTTTTTCCTTTTTTTTTTGATTAAAGGAATTTTTTTTTTTTCCTTTTTTTTTTGATTAAAAGAATAATTTTTTTTTTTTCTTTTTGATTAAAAGAATAATTTTTTTTTTCCTTTTTCTTTTTGATTAAAAGAATAATTTTTTTTTTCTTTTTTAGATTAAAAGAATTTTTTTTTTCCTTTTTTTTTGATTAAAAGAATTTTTTTTTTTGCTTAAAAATTTTTTTTTTTTTTTTTTTTTTTTTTTTTTTTTTTTGATTGAAAGAATTTTAATTTTTTTCCTTTTTTTTTTGATTAAAAGAATTTTTTTTTCCTTTTTTAGATTAAAAAAATTTTTTTTTTCCTTTTTTTTTATTAAAATAATTTTTTATTGTTTTTATTTACTTGCATCCCGACGATGACTGAATATTATGATACAACGTCAAGCTTATATGGCATAATTACATTAACGTGTCTGTTCTTGTTAGATCACCGAAGTTAAGCTACGTTGAGGCTGGTCAGTACCAGATGGGTGACCATTTGGGAAGACCAGGTGCTGTATGTACAGGACAGTGACATCTCGGTGCTTCTTTAGAAACGTGGCTGAGACGAGATATGAAAAGGGGAAATAATTCAAACAACGAAATATGAAAGGAGCAGATAATCTAAAAAAAAATTTGGGGGGGGGGGGGTTATACTGAATTTAAAATCACTGTTAGTATTGCGTCATAGTTCACTCTGCCACAAGCGCACAAATAAATATATTTCATTATCTGTCTGCGTGGGATTTTGGAGTTTAAAAAAATACTTCCTCGTCTAATGGGCACCGTTTTCCTACATGTCTAATTTGAGCATCGATACACAAATCAATCGTTTTTAGTTGCGTATGGGATAAGTCTCATCTCAGCGTCACACATGCATGTCTCGGAACCCGAAATAAGTTTGTGTGCTTGCAAAAAATCGATTATTTTGCAATTATCTCTAAGTAACAACAACAGGTCTTCTAAGTCAAATCTGATTTTTCACAAAATGGAAGCTAACACTTTGAGCGTTAGCTTCCATTTTGTGAAAAATCAGATTTGACACTCCCTGTCAGTTTGACTTCTGTTCCTTTTATATTTTGTCGTTTGAATTATCTCTCCCTTCAAATCTCGGCCACGTTTCTCTCTCTTCTTTGCCTCTCTCTTCCTCTCTTATTCGTCTCTCTCTCTCTCTCTACTTTGCCTCTCTCTTCCTCTCTTTATTCGTCTCTCTCTCTCTCTCTCTCTCTCTCTCTCTCTCTCTTCTTTGCCTCTCTCTTCCTCTCTTTATTCGTCTCTCTCTTCTTTGCCTTTCTCTTCCTCTCTTTATTCGTATCTCTCTCTCTTCTTTGTCTCTCTCTTCCTCTCTTTATTCGTCTCTCTCTCTTCTTTGCCTCTCTCTTCCTCTCTTTATTCGTCTCTCTCTCTCTCTTCTTTGCCTCTCTCTTCCTCTCTTTATTCGTCTCTCTCTCTCTCTCTCTCTCTCTTCTTTGCCTCTCTCTTCCTCTCTTTATTCGTCTCTCTCTCCTCTTTGCCTCTCTCTTCCTCTCTTTATTCGTATCTTTATTTGCCTCTCTCTCTCTTCTTTGCCTCTCTTTTCCCCTCTTTATTCGTCTCTCTCTCTCTCTTCTTTGCCTCTCTCTCTTTTCCTCTCTTTATTCGTCTCTCTCTCTCTTCTTTGCCTCTCTCTCTCTCTTTCTCTCTTTATTCGTCTCTCTCTCTCTCTTCTTTGCCTCTCTCTCTCTTCCTCTCTTTATTCGTCTCTCTCTCTCTTCTTTGCCTCTCTCTCTCTTCCTCTCTTTATTCGCCTTTCTCTCTCTCTTCTTTGTCTCTCTCTCTCTTTTTCTCTCTTTATTCGTCTCTCTCTCTCTTTTCTTTGCCTCTCTCTCTCTTCCTCTCTTTATTCGTCTCTCTCTCTCTCTCCTCTTTGCCTCTCTCTTCCCCTCTTTATTCGTCTCTCTCTCTCTTCTTTGCCTCTCTCTTCCTCTCTTTATTTGTCTCTCTCTCTCTCTTCTTTCCCTCTCTCTTCCTCTCTTTATTCGTCTCTCTCGCTCTCTCTCTTCTTTGCCTCTCTTTTCCTCTCTTTATTCGTCTCTCTCTCTCTCTCTTCTTTGCCTCTCTCTCTCTTCCTCTCTTTATTTGCCTCTCTCTCTCTTTTCTTTGCCTCTCTCTCTCTCTTCCTCTCTTTATTCGTCTCTCTCTCTCTTTCTCTTCTTTCTCTCTCTCTCTCTTTCTCTCTTTATTCGTCTCTCTCTCTCTTCTTTGCCTCTCTCTCTTCCTCCCTTTATTCGTCTCTCTTCTTTGCCTCTCTTTTCCTCTCTTTATTCCTCTCTCTCTCTCTTTTCTTTGCCTCTCTCTTCCCCTCTTTATTCGTCTCTCTCTCTCTTCTTTGCCTCTCTCTTCCCCTCTTTATTCGTCTCTCTCTTCTTTGCCTCTCTCTCTCTTCCTCTCTTTATTCGTCTCTCTCTCTTCTTTGCCTCTCTCTTCCTCTCTTTATTCGTCTCTCTCTCTCTCTCCTCTTTGCCTCTCTCTTCCTCTCTTTATTTGTCTCTCTCTCTCTCTTCTTTGCCTCTCTTTTCCCCTCTTTATTCGTCTCTCTCTCTTCTTTGCCTCTCTCTCTCTCTTCCTCTCTTTATTCGTCTCTCTCTCTCTTCTTTGCCTCTCTCTTCCTCTCTTTATTCGTCTCTCTCGCTCTCTCTCTTCTTTGCCTCTCTTTTCTGCACTTTATTCGTCTCTCTCTCTCTTTTCTTTGCCTCTCTCTCTCTCATCCTCCCTTTATTCGTCTCTCTTTCTCTTCTTTGCCTCTCTCTCTCTTCCTCTCTTTATTCGTCTCTCTCTCTCTTTTCTTTGCCTCTCTCTCTCTTCCTCTCTTTATTCGTCTCTCTCTCTCTCTTCTTTGCCTCTCTCTCTTCCTCCCTTTATTCGTCTCTCTTCTTTGCCTCTCTTTTCCTCTCTTTATTCGTCTCTCTCTCTCTCTTCTTTGCCTCTCTCTTCCCCTCTTTATTCGTCTCTCTCTCTCTCTTCTTTGCCTCTCTCTTCCCCTCTTTATTCGTCTCTCTCTCTCTCTCTCTCTTCTTTGCGTCTCTCTCTCTTTCTTTTCTTTATTCGTCTCTCTCTCTTCTTTGCCTCTCTCTTCCCCTCTTTATTCGTCTCTCTCTCTCTCTCTCTCTTCTTTGCTTCTCTCTTCCCCTCTTTATTCGTCTCTCTCTCTTCTTTGCCTCTCTCTCTCTTCCTCTCTTTATTCGTCTCTCCCTCTCTCTCTATCTTCTGCATTTATTGTCTCTCCTCGTCTATTCTCCATTTATCGTTTCTCTTCTCTCTTATCTTTTCTCCTTCATCCTCCTCCTTTTCACCTTTCCTCCCCTTCCTCTCCATTTCTATTTGACTTTCTAACTTGCACATTAACTTATTTCTTAAGTTCCCTTTTCTTACTCAGTTTATCTATTTAATCTTTTTTCTTCTTTAAATTTGATTTATATAATTTAATTTTCGTTTATGCCCTCTTAAACCATGACATGATAACCCTAACCCTAACCTATGACATTCCTTATTACTTTTAAATCATACTCACTATTAGCTCTTCTGCCTTTCTTTGTGCTCAGAGGAAGAAATCCTGCCGCTGGCAAAACGTGGCATAGTCTGTTTGCGTCTTATTTTGTGCACTTATCTGGAAAATCTTGAAATTAGGCACTGTTAAGCCTACACACTGATCATACCCCCTTCCTTTCCCTTGTCAACTGATCAAAAAGGAATCATTGCTTTCTTTTTGTAGACAATTCTAAACTGATCTTGGCAGCAAAAAACATTTTCACATCCATTTTTTACTCTCATATTTCAAGTAGCAGAAAAATCATGTCTACTGAATTGCCTCTTGTTCACCTTGTAACACTTTTTTCTTTGAAACTTAGAATCGTCACTGGTTACAATTGAATCTATGTGGGCTGCTTCACCCTTCAACACAACCCACCCTAACCCTAACCCACCCTAACCCTACCCTACACACACTTTCATGCTCTTTAATGTCAGGGGTGTAAGTAGCGTGATAAGTTCCAATTTTCAAAAATTATTTTTTTCATTACGAAAATAATGTCAAAAATGAAAAGCAAAAAATGCGGAAATAAAAATTGCCAAATTTCTGTTTGACTTTAAAAAAAAAAAAATATTATTGAGCCAAATAAATTTATAAAACACGGCCTTCATAAAAAAATGAAAAAGTAGTTTATCGTCGTTATCATTGTCGTGGCGTCTGCTTTACCTGCTGGACAGCTTTTAGAAATTGACTCCCAAACTAACCTATCTCTGTCCATCTCTTTCTTTATCCCTCTTTCTCTAAAGTCCATTCTTATAACTTCCTCCCATGTTTTCTTTCGTCTCCCCCTGTCAACTGAACCTGCTCCCTCTTTTCTTTCCTCCTCTCTCCCTCTTTTCTCTTCTGTCCCTCTTTTCTTTCCTCCTCTCTCCTTCTGAACCCTGCGAACTGAACCTGCTGCCTCAAATGTTCTACATCTATTATCCCAAGAACTCTCATCCATTCTTTCAACATTGCCATGCCATTACAGTCTCCTGTTCTGCACTCATCTCTCTATACTGTCCAGATTTAATCTTCCTCTGAGGTCATCAGATCGAAGTCCGTTTTTAAGACTCACATTACACATCCATCATATCATTCTCATATCATTTCACTCCATGCAACACATATCCCAAACCCTCACTGGCCAGGTTTCACTTCCATACATCATCACACTGCATACACATGCTTGATAGACTTTTCCCTTCGTCGACAGTGGTAGCGCTCTGCTGATTAGTAATTGCAATCACACTAGTACCTTCTCCACCCTGTGCTCCAATCGTATCACCAAGGTAAAAAATAAAACTTCTGAAGAATCTTGATAGCCTCACCATTCAAATATATTTTCTCTGTATCTGAGTTCTTACAGTACACTTCTTGCACACAACATTGGTTATTACTTTCAACCTACCTGTAATTCCATTAAACTTATTGAACTTCTTCACTGCTTACAAGTACCACAAAAAAATTGAGTTTCACCCAACTCCCTTTCCACAAACTGAGCGGGGGAACTTTCCTCTTTTGGGGAGCTTTCCAACACTACAACCAATGATCACCACTTTGGTCTTTGTAACTGTCACTCTCAAACCTTTACTTTCCATAGCATTCCTTCAAAGTCTTTAACTAAACAAATAGGTCTTCCATTGTTTCTCAAGCAAGTAGTAAATCATCAGCATACAGCATCTTTTCCGGACAACCCATCTCTTGGAATTCTGTCATAAGCTTTCTCCAAATCCACAAAAGCAAAATACAGGTTCTTCTTCTTACCAAGGTACTTCTCTTGCATTTGTCTCAGGATAAAAATGATTTCTAACATTACAACCACTGATCACCACTTTGGTCTTTGTAACATTCACTCTCCGACCTTTACTTTCCGTAGCATTCCTCCAAGTGTTTTAACTAAACAAGTAGGTCATCCATTGTTTCACAGATAAGTACTAAATCATCAGCATACAGCATCTTTTCCGGACAACCCATCTCTTGGAATTCTGTCATAAGCTTTCTCTAGATCCACAAAAGCAAAATACAGGTTCTTCTTCTTACCAAGGTACTTCTCTTGTATTTGTCTCAGTATAAAACTGAGCGGAGGGAACTTTCCTCTTTTCGGGGAGCTTTCCAACACTACAACCAATGATCATCACTTTGGTCTTTGTAACTGTCACTCTCTGACCTTTACTTTCCATAGCATTCCTTCAAAGTCTTTAACTAAACAAGTAGGTCATCCATTGTTTCACAGATAAGTACTAAATCATCAGCATACAGCATCTTTTCCGGACAACCCATCTCTTGGAATTCTGTCATAAGCTTTCTCTAGATCCACAAAAGCAAAATACAGGTTCTTCTTCTTACCAAGGTACTTCTCTTGTATTTGTCTCAGTATAAAACTGAGCGGAGGGAACTTTCCTCTTTTCGGGGAGCTTTCCAACACTACAACCAATGATCATCACTTTGGTCTTTGTAACTGTCACTCTCTGACCTTTACTTTCCATAGCATTCCTTCAAAGTCTTTAACTAAACAAGTAGGTCATCCATTGTTTCACAGATAAGTACTAAATCATCAGCATACAGCATCTTTTCCGGACAACCCATCTCTTGGAATTCTGTCATAAGCTTTCTCTAGATCCACAAAAGCAAAATACAGGTTCTTCTTCTTACCAAGGTACTTCTCTTGTATTTGTCTCAGTATAAAACTGAGCGGAGGGAACTTTCCTCTTTTCGGGGAGCTTTCCAACACTACAACCAATGATCATCACTTTGGTCTTTGTAACTGTCACTCTCTGACCTTTACTTTCCATAGCATTCCTTCAAAGTCTTTAACTAAACAAGTAGGTCATCCATTGTTTCACAGATAAGTACTAAATCATCAGCATACAGCATCTTTTCCGGACAACCCATCTCTTGGAATTCTGTCATAAGCTTTCTCTAGATCCACAAAAGCAAAATACAGGTTCTTCTTCTTACCAAGGTACTTCTCTTGTATTTGTCTCAGTATAAAACTGAGCGGAGGGAACTTTCCTCTTTTCGGGGAGCTTTCCAACACTACAACCAATGATCATCACTTTGGTCTTTGTAACTGTCACTCTCTGACCTTTACTTTCCATAGCATTCCTTCAAAGTCTTTAACTAAACAAGTAGGTCATCCATTGTTTCACAGATAAGTACTAAATCATCAGCATACAGCATCTTTTCCGGACAACCCATCTCTTGGAATTCTGTCATAAGCTTTCTCTAGATCCACAAAAGCAAAATACAGGACAGGTGTCGACCGTTTCGCCGCGACCATGAAAGGATGGGGACTTAGGGACTCGGCTGTCTGCGACTGTGATCACTCTGAACAGACAGTAGACCACATCATCGAGTCATGCCTTAAATATTGACCACGGAACGGCGAAGCCGGCATAGCTGCTCTAGACGACGAAACGCTAGCATGGCTTTCCTCAACCGAGCTGGTGATGTAACAGTGAGATGCTGAAGCAGACGAAAGAAGAAGACCACTACACCCAGGTCCACATCTATGGGTTAAATGAAAACGTCTTTTTTTTTGTTTCATGGAAGAAGTCACTCCAGACAAGGCATGAAGCCCTGTTATGTAAAGATCTAAAAAGAACGAAAGATGATTATTACAAAGAGAGGAGATGCTTATTGGTCTTAGTCTTGAAAAGACCAAGGCTATAGGTAGGAGGAAAACAGTCAGCAGGAAGAGAGTTCCACAATCCTGCTGTTCTTGGAAAGAATCTACTTTACAGACTATTTGTTTACGTAATATACAAATTAATATATAAAAAAATCAATATATAAAAAAATTAATATATTAAAAAATTAATATATTAAAAAAATCTTAGACAAAATTTATGTACAGTCTCAGTATGAAATGATCCAATAACTGTTGACATGCCGTAAAGACCAACAACAAACAAAACATCAACCGAAACTTGTGAGGCCAACACAAGTTAGGGAGTTCCAAGAGAGCTATAATTATTTTTAGATCTTCTCCGGACATGTTTAAATACTTGTGGCCTACACAGAGCCAGATTAAGTCCTGTAGAGACGTTAAACCGATACAAATATGTATGTGTACGGTTTCAGCATAAATGACCCAATAACAATCTTTTGGCTAGGAACAAAGTGTAGTATCTGTTCTGAGACTACACTTCATCTTTTCTGTTCTCGGTCAGTGGAGGAGAGATCCTTTTAGACAGAGGCAATTTTTATTTTTGGTCACAATCCAGACTGCTCCCTTTTTGAAGATAGCTGGAATTCCTCGTATTAAAAACTGACCTTGTGTTTCACTCTGCCCTCGTGGGGAGGCAAGTAAATAGAGACCACTAACGAAACGTCAACCGAAACTTGTGAGGCCAACACAAGTTAGGGAGTTCCAAGAGAGTTATAATTATTTTTAGATCTTCTCCGGGCATGTTAAAATGCTTGTGGCCTACACAGAGCCAGATTAAGTCCTGTAGAGACGTTAAACCAATACACAAAATGAAGATAATGAATCCAGCCTGCCTTGTTGTCTCAGTGCTGCCTCATTTCCTTGATGCCCTAAGCAGGTGCTTGTTTTTTTTCTTTTAATGATTAAACATCTGCCAACATGTAAAACAGACAATAATCAGAATCATGTGATCTATTCCCTGCTTCTTTTGTTCCAGCTCATTTGACTCGTTGGTCTAGTGGCCTCCATCAATTCCATGTTTTGATATCTCATTGTAATGCAGCTCCCTATTCCAGTAGCTTCTTTCCAAGAACTGCAGGCTTGTGGAACTCTCTTTCTGCTGACTGTTTTCCTCCTACCTATAATCTTGGTCTTTTCAAGACTGAGGTCAATAGGCATCTCCTGTCTTAGTGATAATCATATTTCTTCTTGTTAGCTCCTTACATCAAATGGCTTCATGTCTTGTCTGGAGCGATTTCTATAAAAAAAATTTTTTAAAACCTGAATATAATGAATGATGATATGATTAAATCCAACTTAATAAGTCCCTCACTATCCACCAAGCTCCAGCCCCTGTCACAACGGCGCAATGTTGCATCCTTGTGCTTGTTTTACAAATACTTCAATGGATTGTGCTCCAGTGAACTTGCTGCTCTAGTGCCCCCTCAACGTAAATACACTAGACCAACCCGACAATCAGCTAAATCTCATCCATTCACTGTGGAGGTCCTCAGATGCCGGAGAGCCTTCTACTCCAATAGCTTCTTTCCTCGTGCTGCCAGCCTCTGGAACTCCCTCCCTGTTCCCTGTTTCTCTGATTGTTTAAAACCAGTGTGAACAGGCATCTCGCTGCACAGCTCCCAACTTAGGATGACCCCCAAAATTTACACCCTAATTCTGAGTAGCCCCTTACGTCTACAGTTGGGCAGCAAGATATTTGTTCACATTACATTTAAATTTCTACATGTTGGGCAGCAAGATGTTTGTTCACATTACATTTAAATTTCTGCATGTTGGGCAGCAAGATGTTTGTTCACATTACATTTAAATTTCTACATGTTGATACGGTTGGGGAAACAGGGATCAATCTCATAATTATAAATAGTTTAAATTTTTCCTTTCAAAAATTCTTTATTGTTTGAATGTTCTGTTAACATCGATTTCTATAGCACAGACAAACACTGATTTATAATATATATACATATATAATATATATATATATATATATAAAATATATACATACATAAAATATATACATACATAAAATATATATATATATAAAATATATACATACATAAAATATATATATATATATAAAATATATACATACATAAAATATATATATATATAAAATATATACATACATAAAATATATATATATATATATATAAAATATATACATACATAAAATATATATATATATATAAAATATATACATACAAAAAATATATATATCTTTGAAAAGCCTGGTTTAAGGAATGAAAGAGAAGAAAAATAAATGTTTTTTTATTAACTAAACTGCTCCTTGTTTTGAACATTTGCAGGTCTAATCAATGTTCATTGACGTACCATATTTTTGCTCTATCCAGTATATTGAGCTTTCCTTATTTCACAATAGGTCCAACTCTCTAAAAGTTTACCTTTTAGTTATAATCTACATATATAATATATATATATATATACATATATAATATACATATATAATATACATATATGATATATATATATATATACATATATAATATACATATATAATATACATATATAATCTATATATACATATATAATATACATATATAATCTATATATACATATATAATATATATATACATATATAATCTATATATACATATATAATCTATATATACATATATAATATATATATACATATATAATATATATATACATATATAATATATATATACATATATAATCTATATACATATATGATATATATGTATATATATCATATATGTATATATGATATATATACATGTATAATCTATATATACATAGATAATCTATATATACATATATAATATATATACATATATATACATATATAATCTATATATACATATATGATATATACATATAATATATATATATATATATATAATATAATATATACATATAATATATATATACATATAATATATATATACATATAATATATATATATACATATAATATATATATATACATATAATATATATATACATATAATATATATATACATATAATATATATATACATATAATATAATATATACATATAATATAATATATATATACATATAATATAATATATACATATATAATATATAATATATATATACATATATAATATATAATATATATATATATACATATATAATATACATATATAATATATAATATAATATACATATATAATATAATATATATATACATATATAATATATACATATAATATATAATATAATATATACATATATAATATATACATATAATGTATAATATATATATACATGTATAATATATATAATATATATGTATTACTTATGAAGATTATGTATCTGTCTATCTGAAGCCAACACTATACTATTTAAAACTATTGTACTTATGAAATAGTATAGTATATACTATTTTAGACTAATGAACTATCTTTAAATGCTCAATTAAGGGGCATAGTGTAGTGTAGTATCTGTTTTGTTGTCATGATACCATCCTCCCAAGCATTACTTCCTCCTTTTTTTGAGAGCTGAAGATCAAGTATAGTATCTGTTCTGTTGTCATGATACCATCCTCCCAGGCATTACCTCCTTTTTTGAGAGATGTGGCAATAGTGTAGTACTTGGATAAATATAATATATTATATAATATATATACATATATATATATATAATAATTAAATTAATTCACTGAAAAGAATAGGTTTGCATTAGTTTTATGTCTTGTTATGAAGATTAAAATTAATATATACATGCTACTAAATTCCCGAAACAGTTTTTCATGGTAAACAACTGATGATCCCTTAAAATAGTGTTAGAAACTAACTAATATAATAACTGTAAAAAATAAATTGACTTACATGAATGATTTTCCACTGGAAGACTTGAGACTATAAGTTTTTTTGTTTTTTTTTATATAATTTTTTAATTTTTTTTTTTATATAGTTTTAATGGTTGAGAAACTTCCGAGACTATATATATATATATAACAGAATACCCATCATGGGATGGGTATTCTGCTGTTTAATAATAATTAAATTAATTCACTGAAAAGAATAGGTTTGCATTAGTTTTATGTCTTGTTATGAAGATTAAAATTAATATATACATGCTACTAAATTTTTAGTCGTTAACTCATATTTTAAATTTGATCAAAATCCATCGAAATGATTTTGATTCTAGAAAAATGTCTAAAGTTTGGGTCCTAAGAAGAAATTTAAAATCAGGGAATCTTGAAAAAAAAAATTTTTTTTGTTTTAAATACGACACATTCCAACAAAATGCCTATCCATAATGTTCAACAAAAATGTGTCAAACTGCAACTTGTTTCACATCTGCAACGAGCCTGTTGGCAAGTGTGAGTAGGTGTTAGTATGATGTTGCATCAGCACATCCGCTAAATAGGTAATCAGTATATTTGATATCATCGGCGAGTGTCATCGGTGCGTCATCTGCCTAATTCAAGAGCCTAAACTTTTAAATCTGGTCATTATTGTTAATATGAAAATAAAGAAGCGTGTCCTTTTGGATGTTGTTCATTCTGGGGTGCCTCAAATCTATTTGATCCAAAAAAATTTGAAACCTGCATGTTAATATGAAAATAAAGAAGTGTTACTATGTAACAAAAAGAATGTAAACACTGACTTCGATAACGTATATGGAGAGAATAGTTTATTTGCACTCCATTACAGATTATAGGTAAAACAATAATGGCGGTCTCATCACTTCCGGACGGAAGCCGCCTCCAACCTGGGAGAGTGTTCAGGGGGAGATCACTCGCATAGATTAACAATTATAATGGTAAAAATTATTTTATGATTCTCTAGTGTTTAATGATTATTTCGATGCATATATTGTAGTGTTTTGTTATACATGTAAAATTATATGCACATTGTAACATCATTTATTTTTGTTCAATTAATTTTTTTTTTCTCCAAAAATCATTTATATAACTTTATATTACCCCTATGAAACGTTTTTTTAAAACTTTTTTCTAAACCAATATAAAAAATAAAACATTTAAGGGTTAATTTGGATAAAATTTCATGCAAATCAGAAATGTTTTCATTTTCAAATGAGAGGTTAAGCTTATATTATGCCCCCTACCTATGGTAACAATTTCATCATAATCGGAGGTATCTAAATAAAATTATTTTAGCCCCCCCCCCCCCGTTGCCAAAAACTAAATTAAACTAGACATAACCCTACGTTATCCCCATATGACTGTGTTCCCAAATTTATAATGATCGGTTTTAAAGTTCATTCCACACAAACATATATACATAAACATATACATATAGAGATTTTTTTGTAATTGAAAACGCAACATCATTTGGTTTAAGCCACCCTACAGCAGTGAAGTAATTACACCAATAGGTAAATTATTCTTCAAATTAGTAGATAAGCATTTCTAAAATTATAAGTAATGTTAAAATGAGGTATTGTTACATGGATAGCCACCATAAGGAAACATAGCATAAAAATACTAAATAGCTATAACAAACCCAATAATAACAGCAGAAATACCAACGTCAACAACCAAGACAGAAGTAATAACAATAATAACATCAACAATAAAATCTACCTATGCAACTGCAGAATTAGGGCACATTGCCCCCTGATGAATAAGTGCTTGATAAACAATATTATAATAATAAGCCATCAAGCAGAACAACATCAATAAAGAAATGGTGTACACAGGTGCTACTGAAGACACATTCAAGGCTAGGTACATCTATCATCTGATTACCCTAAGAAAGGCAAAAGCAGTACATGTCTAAGTATATATGGGACAAAAGAATAGACCAGAAACATCCACACTTGCATAAAATGGGAGATCAAGGTAGCATCTGCTTACAGCATAAACAGAAGGAATTGTAGAGGGAAAATACCAAATTATAAGCTCAAAACAAAGTATAAACTACTCAATCAAAAAAGTATGTATTAATTGCTAAATCTAGACATTTAAATAAGTACCTCTTTTGCCACCTGAATTATTTTGACTGAATTATTTAACTACAAATAAAAACCAGCGGCAAGCATAAAAGCTCAGAACCCCTAACCTTAAACCCTAACCCTAACCTTAAACCCTAAACCTAACCTTAAACCCTAAACCTAACCCTAACCTTAAACCCTACACCCTAAACCTAACCTTACACCCTAACCTTACACTCTAAACCTTAACCCTAACCCTAATCCTAACCATGAACCCTAACTTTAAACCCTAACCCTAACCCCTAAACCTAATCCTAACCATCAACACACATGCACAAAAATAGCATTACTAGTTATGCCCAGATTAAATAATAAAATATTTAAAAAAATGAAATAAATTAAAATGATAAAAAACTCTAGTAACATTATTATTGCGATAAAAATGTACCAAAAGAGTACACAAACATTTGTTTTTTTAACTAATGCTCCTATATAAAAAAAATTTTTTTTTTTAAATAATATAAAAATAAAAAAAATAAAACTTCATTGGAAATAGGAAACAATGTATAATTTTGATTATTTGGACCACTGTTCTCATCTTGAGTGTTTATTAACAATATGGTAAAATACGAAGGAAATACTTGCAGAAACTATTAATGTTTTTTGTTTTGTTTCATTTTACTTCAGTCGAAGTTCTCAGAAATCAAGGGGTCCCCTTTCCTGTGGCTAACACTTGATATCTATATGAGATACATAGATATTTAAATATTCCATTAATGTTCTCGTTTACCTTTCAAACGTTTAGTTAGTAAAGAAGTTAAGAATATTAATTGACTATGTTGTAGTATATCTTTCATGTGGTCTCTTGGTCTTACCTGGGATAAGAATTCATCTGGTCTGGTGGAGTTCATCATAACTTTTGCTTTCCTCACATTTTCCGGGTCTTGGGGTGGGGTGGGGATAGTCCATATCACGATAACAGGTTCTTCATGCTTTGTGTCTGTTTGCGTATCTTTGTTCATGCTTTTATGAAGTTAATTTGATTAAAATAACTTCCTCGTAGCTATTTACTGGCTGCTATTGCTTTAGACACTTCATCCGCGATCGCTGTAAGTGTTTTGTAGCGTTTCCACCTGTACCTTCAAGCACACAAAACTTCCAAATAACCTATCTCTGACCAGGTCTTTATTTATCCCTCTCTCTCAAGTCTATCCTTATCCCTTTCTCCTATGGTTTCCTTGGATCTTTCTCTGTGAGCTGAACCTGCTACCTCAACTGTTCTACATCTACTAACCCAAGAACTTTCATCCACTCTTTCCACGTAGCCATATCATCGAAGTCTCCTGATCTGCACACGTCTCTCCGTATTGTCCAGATTGCACTTCTTTGTCTACATGGAAGTTTTGTTGTACGCTTTTCTATGCTCTGTCCTTGATATTGAGCACTCACACCTTTTATAAATAAATCAACTTACTAATTGAGCGATGTGAGTTCTCTGGTTTTTAGCGGAATTCTCCTTCATTTTCTAAGCGGATTTCTGCTTAAATCACCAGAACTTCTAATATATGTGAGTTCTCCACAGTTTTTTTTTATTGAAATCTTTTTATTTTTTTTTTTATATATAAGAAAAAGTCAAGATGAAAAATAAAAAAAAATCTTTTATTTTTTTTTTTAATTTTGATTTTAATTTTTAAAAATATCTGCATCTAACACATGCTTTTTTGAAGGCATTTTGCCTCTTTCTTTAAGTTTAAAATTTTAAAGATGCTTAAAAAAATGAACTTTCCCAAATAATAAGAAAAGTTGATTTTTTTTCCCTCTAATGACAGTTCCCTCTGAAAACTGAAAATGTTAATTTTGCCATGAAGGTTAAGACTTCAAAAGATTCATGAAGGGGGTAGGAGAGTTAGATGACTTTTGTTTTTATCAAAGAATGACTTCCTGCTTCTTCCCTACCCCCACCCTCACATATGCATTCGGTGTCTTTTAATTTCTTAGTTGAAACGAATTGGAGTTGTTTAGGAAAAAAAGATGTTTTATTGTGCTGCCCTCCTTCCACACGCAAATACAGCGGGCCTTGGCCTCCCCAGGTTGGGAAATTCATCTCGATTTCAGCTTTTTTTGCCATTGCCATTGGCTACTCACATCTTGGCCTTTTGGCTAAGATCCAAGTGTAGTATCTGTTCCGATGGATACTGCACCCCATAGACTGGTATTGTCTTGGCCTTCGGGGCTTGATTTACGCCGGTCTATGGGTCTGTCCTGTGCAGTTCTAGGAGGTCCACCCTCCCAGGCTTCGCCTCCCCTCTTTGGGGAGGAGTAAGTTTATTGCTTACTGCCTGAGGCGCCCCTACCGGGGAATGCCGACGAGGCTGCCCAGGCAATTTTTAAACCCCACTTTCTGGGTCACATCTTACTTGTGGGAGTAAGATAAAAACTGGCCTTGTGCCTAACTCCTGGAGAGGGGTAAATCAATACTCACATTCTTGAATATTAGAAAATGTGTGTTGACATAAGAAACTTAGCTTCTAACTTTCTAGCTAGCTGGTATTCATTATCACCCACTTCTTTTTCTTAAAGACACAACCTGTTAGTAAAGAATGTCTTTCGAGTGTCAGCGCGTTTTGATTTATAGCATCAGATTTTAAAATTATTTCTTTTTTATGCATCCATGCAGCTCATCAGAGACTCTGTCAGTCGGTCGGTAGGTCAGCTGCTCTATCACGCTTAAGTTTGAAATAGAATAATCATGTAAGCAAATAGTATGTTCGATATGAGCATAAGAGGCGTGGTTCAGCAAACTTACGTTTGAAATCATATTTTCTCAGTCAATCCATCTGTAGCGCTTAAATTTTGAATAACCGTTTCATTCGTTTGTATGTTTTTATTCACCTCCTCTCCAGGAGGTTAGACACAAGGTTAGGTGTGGGTTATGATGAAATTGTTTCTGTGGAACGAACTGGATTCGAACTCGGCACACCCAGGTCCTCAGTCCGCGTTGTCAACCACTTAGCCACCGTGCCATCATTGGTCAATACGGTTGAAGTAGCAGTTCTGTTGGTCAATATGTTTGAAGTAACCGTTTGGATGGTCTATACGGTTGAAATAGTTGTTTTGTTGGTTTGTAAGCTTGAAATAGCCATTTCGTTGGTCTGTACCATTGAAGTAGCCGTTTCGTTGGTCTGTTCATTTAAGGTAGCCGTTTCGTTGGTCTGTGCATTTAAGGTAGCCGTTTCATTGGTCTGTTCATTTAAGGTAGCCGTTTCGTTGGTCTGTGCATTTAAGGTAGCCGTTTCGTTAGTCTGTAAACTTTCTGTAGATTTTTTGTTGGTCTGTAGGCATGCAGTAGCCGTTTCGTTGGTCTGTACGTTTAAAGTAACCGTTTCATTGGTCTGTATGCTTGAGGTAGCTGTGTCGTTGGCCTGTACGCTTGATGTAACCGTTTCGTTGGCCTGTATGCTTGAGATAGCCGTTACGTTGGCCTGTACGCTTGAGGTAGCTGTTACGTTGGCCTGTACGTTTGAGGTAGTCATGTCATTGGTCTGTACGTTTAAAGTAACTGTTACGTTGGTCTGTACGCTTGAGGTTTCATCGATTTATATGTTTTGAAATATCCATTTCAGTGCTAAATGCACAGATCAAATGTCCGCATCTTAAGAACGTTTTGTACCTGTCAGATAAGTGGTTAAGATAACAGATAACTTAGGCCACAAGTATGTCTATTGTCTTTAGACATAATCAGATGTGATTCTCGTTTCTGCTTAATGCAAACTGCTGGAACCTTTCCAGACAGACATCTTCAACGCCTCTTGTAAATATGCGTGCGTCCACAAACCTGTAAATTCTTCGCTAAATAAAGAAAACTCCACTTTTGTTTTTGTTTTTTTAATTAATTTTCCTGATTATTGTATTTAAACAAAAGATTTAGGAAAATGTGTGCACCCTGTTGCCATTTCAGTTCTTCCTTAAAAACAAGAGGAAATCTTAATCTATTGAGATACACTATAAATAGATAATTAGGATTAGGAAAAATGTGGAGAAAAAAAGAAGACAATTACGAAGATAATGTAAATTATAGCTTTGTGTATAGCATGTATGGAAAGAGAAAGAAATGTTCAGAACTGAAAACAAGCAGGACAATCTCTGAATGGGAGTGGAGTTTGGGAGAATGGGTGGTGTCTTTCCAAGATGAATATTAATTCAGGGTAAGATTCCGAATGCTTTCCGTTTACCTGTACCACTGCCGTCGGTGAGCAATGCAGAACAGGGATCCATTTGTGAAAGTCCGGTGTAAAACCGGTGGTCTCTAAAATAAATGCCAACAAGCTATGGTCGACCCTGTCGAGAGCTTTGGACTGATCCAAGTTGATCAGCGCGGCCTCCGCGTTGCATGGAGAGAAATAATGAGAATGATACGATGGATGTGTAATTGGAGTCTTAAAGACAGGCTTAGTTCTGA
The DNA here is from genome assembly GCA_963556195.1 of Sepiola atlantica. Taxonomy (NCBI): domain Eukaryota; kingdom Metazoa; phylum Mollusca; class Cephalopoda; order Sepiida; family Sepiolidae; genus Sepiola; species Sepiola atlantica. Next base: position 57,121,497 of record OY744550.1, read on the forward strand.
TGACCTCAGAGGAAGATTAAATCTGGACAGTATAGCAGTAGACTTTGATAGTACGGCCATGTTGAAAAGAATAGATGAGAGTTCTTGTAGTAGATGTAGAACAGTTGAGGTAGCAGGGTCAGTTCACAGGAAATTTCTAGAAGCTGTATAACGCATGTCAGCATGTAAAATAGATGTTAAACCGAATATGGTGATGCTGATGATGATGATGATGTGCACTCTCAAGACATTTCAGTCTTATCTTCCTTGTATTCAATTTCTTCTTGGGAAGTATTGATTTACTCCTCTCCAGGAGTTAGGCACAAGGCCAGTTTTTATCTTACTCCCACAAGTAAGATGTGACCCAAGGTCGGGTCGGGAAAGTGGGGTTTAAAAATTGCCTGGGCAGCCCCGTCGGCATTCCACAGTAGGGGCGCCTTGGGCAGTAAGCAATAAACTTACTCCTCCTCAAAGAGGGGAGGCGAAGCCTGGGAGGGTGGACCTCCTAGAACTGCACAGGACAGACCCATAGACCAGTGTAAATCAAGCCCCGAAGGCCAAGACAATACCAGTCTATGGGGTGTAGTATCCATCGGAACAGATACTACACTTTGATCTTAGCCAAAAGGCCAAGAACCACGTGGCTTCTTGGGAAGTAGGCATTCAGATGAAAGGCAATTGGAAGTCTACTGGGATACATCGTAAATAGATGACTAGGAAAATGAAAACTGTGTTAAAAGAAAACGCTACTTTGTTACATTAGGACCCACACTAACTTTGACCATCACCCTAAACTCTAACCCTTAACCCTAACCCTAAACCCTAACTCCCAATTTGACCCTAACTCTAATCCTAACGACGGGGTCAAAGTTAGCGCGGGTGCTAATGTAAAAAAGCACCAAGAAAACAATTACGAAACAATAATCATGACACGGTTCGAACTCACAACCATATTGTATGTAGTCGGAGACACGACCTCTGCGCTACAAAACTTGCTTGTACATGCGTGACGAATTAATCGCTTAAATAATTTAGTGATTTTTGTTGTTTTTCTTTTTCTTTTTTTAACGATAATGAAAGCTATATTACATCATTTTTGTCACCCTTTTATATTTATTTGTTTAAATTTTTTTACATTAAAGGTCACCGTTTATCAAGGCCCAAAGGCCACGCGAGGATAAGGGTTAAAGAGTTTGACTGATGGATCGGGAGACAACATCGTGATCACTGGCACGATGGTTGTAGCAAGGCAGAAATTGATTATTTATGGGTAGGGTTCAACAAGAACTTGTTCACATTGAACTTGAAGATGACCATATTGTAGTCGGCAGGGAAGCAGACTCGCGGCACATTTTCACAGACGGGCAGTTCTAGGAAAGAAGCTCTGCCCATGGAAGTTTATATATTATTTATAGTATATTATTTATAGATAAAATGGTTATCTACGTACACGTGTTTCACTGTATCCACTGATCATCAGTGTGGCGTACCATGGCAAGTCTCAAACTCACAACCACATTGCAATGCATTGTATGTCGTCGGATAGGCTACAGCTGTGCTACGAGACTTACTTGAAAATTAATCGCTTAAATAATTTAGTGAGTTTTGTTGTTTGTTTTTTTTTGTATGAGGATAACCGTTTTATCTATAAAAAATATATATACGGAGAGGCGACAAAAATTATGTAAGGGAGTTAACTCTCGCTCAAAAACACTTAAGTGAATACTGTAAGATAGCTTTCATGATCTGTCATTATTGCTAAAAAGCAATAACAAAAATTTCTCTCTCTCTCTCTCTCTCTTATATATATATATATATATATATATATATATATATATATATATATATATATTCAATAAATTTTAAATCTTTACTTTTTCTGAAGGCGTTTGTTGATCTGAACAAAACCAGTAAATCTTTCGTTTGATTATTTCTTTCCTATTTCCTTTTTGTCTTTTTCATACCTCCTGTCTTCACAGCATTTCATTTTATGATATATTGTGTATTTTATCCTCATATATATATATATATATATATATAAATAGAGAGATAATAAAGATAAAAATTATATCTTTAAAATAATCCTATCTTGAAAAGTCAGTGCTCAATATACAAGATAGAGACAATACTAAAATGAAATGAATGGTGAGAATAAAAATTTGAAAAAGAACAATATTTATTGAATCATCAAGTAGTTTGAACAAGGAATATATAAATATGAGTAACTTTTTTTCCTTCCTTAAACCATGGATTTTTCAAAAAGGCAAGCTTTTATCATAGGGATGAAACAGTAAAATTATATTACTGTTCTTTTTCCAATTTTTATTCTCATCACTCATTTCATTATATATATATATATATATATATATATATATATATATATATATATATATATATATATTATTAAAAATAACCGACAATTTTTGTCTGGTTATTTTAGTATTGATCCCTGTACATGTTGGTCCAGAGTACTTTCTGACCCGCCTGGGTCCATCGTCAGTGGAATAATTTACTCATTAAAACTAAAAAACCTGCTATTAACAAGATTAATTTTAACACTAGTACTAATATACTTAAATGCTTATAATACCTAATAAACATAGTTTCATATTTAAATTTTCCCGCCATAATTAATTATAAATCTCACTCCAGGCCTTTACCTGTTTGTCATTATTCCACTGACGATTGACCCAGACGGGTCAGAAAGTACTCTGGACCAACATGTACATTACGGCAGTTTCATCAGCCAATTTTCTTCCGAGATTAAGATTTTAATCCGGAAAATTAAAGGGATCAATACTAAAATAACCAGACAAAAATTGTCGGTTATTTGTAATAATACGTGCCTTAAGGAAAAAATGCTGCCTCGATATATATATATATATATAGTACTACCTGTCATGTAGGACAGAAAAAAAACAATGTAGACATAGGCACAACATAAAACTAAATTGATTACAAAGGTGGTTAAAAAGGGGGAAAAATAAAAAGTATAAAAGTATACAAAAATATTTTTATATATAATTAATTATAAAATATTTGTTTTTTTTATCTGCATACGTATACGTTTCATCCTTACGGGAATCGTCAGTGTAGAGATGCTTATTCAGACCGGTCACAGGACCCAAACCCCGGAACACGAGTCATGTTTTTAACACAAATTCAAATGCTTCAGCCCACACGGCCACTATAAACAACCCGATAAATCAGTGGAAGATTAAACCTATTAAAGGCAGCCACCGTCAAGAGTGTTCGACTGCTGAAGGAACATGCATTAAAGCTACAAAGACAGCTGTGCCCAGCCTAGATTTTATTTGGGGGGGGGGGGAAATAATTAATTATAAAATATTTGTTTTTGTCTACATATGTATACGCTTCATATTAACTAAAGACAGTGTGTATATGTATATATATATATCTATATATAGATATATATCTATATATAGATATATATCTATATATAGATATATATCTATATATAGATATATATCTAGATATAGATATATATCTATAGATATATATCTAGATATAGATATATATCTAGATATAGATATATATCTATAGATATATATAGATATATATCTATAGATATATATAGATATATATCTAGATATAGATATATATCTAGATATAGATATATATCTATAGATATATATAGATATATATCTAGATATAGATATATATCTAGATATAGATATATATCTATAGATATATATCTATATATATCTATAGATATATATAGATATATATCTAGATATAGATATATATCTATAGATATATATAGATATATATCTATAGATATATATAGATATATATCTATAGATATATATAGATATATATCTATAGATATATATAGATATATATCTATAGATATATATAGATATATATCTATATATATATAGATAGATATATATAGATATATATCTATATATATATAGATATATATCTATATATATATAGATATATATCTATATATATAGATATATATCTATATATATATAGATATATATCTATATATATATAGATATATATCTATATATATAGATATATATCTATATATATATAGATATATATCTATATATATATAGATATATATCTATAGATATATAGATATATATCTATAGATATATAGATATAGATATATAGATATAGATATATAGATATATATCTATAGATATATATCTATAGATATATATCTATAGATATATATCTATAGATATATAGATATATATCTATAGATATATATCTATAGATATATAGATATATATCTATAGATATATATCTATATATATATAGATATATATCTATAGATATATATCTATATATATCTATAGATATATATCTATATAGATATATAGATATAGATATATATCTATAGAGATATAGATATAGAGATATAGATATAGATATATATCTATAGAGATATATATAGATAGATATAGATATATAGATATAGATATATATATAGATAGATATAGATATATATCTATAGATATATATATATAGATAGATATATATATAGATAGATATAGATATATAGATATATATATAGATATATATCTATAGATATATATAGATATATATATATAATAATAATCCAGGCAAGATAAACATCCACAGAATAGTAATCCAAAGAATTTCAACCGGGCTTATAAAAAGTGCTCAATATCAAATAGAGCTTTTATATATGCTTATTTTTATTTACACAGACATGTACAAAATCTGCGACACTGGCATGTCGATGTAATCGATAAACAACTGTTATAAACTGAGATCTCATCAGGCAGAGTTAGAATCCGATCTTAACCTTAGATCACATTTGGTAAGAATGAAATGGAGAAAAAAGAAAAGAAATTTAAAATTAAAATTTGGAAAGTCACGTGGTTGGGACCGTTAAGAATAAAAAATAATATCAAAAATATAATAAAATAAATAAAAAAAAGAAAGAAAGACGAAGAAATAGAAAGAGAGAGAAATAATAGATAGATAGATAGATAGATAGATAGATAGAGATAAAATAAAATATTGTACGGGATAAAATAAGAAATAAAATCATTCAAGATAGAGCGAAGGGAGAAAGAAAGTGAGTGATGGAGAGGGGGAGAGGCTAAGAAATGGGGAAGGGAAGAAAGGTTTAAGAAAGACGCATGCAACTATAGTTGGCGAGGGGATGTGTCAATATCAGTCTAGGGGTCATTGTCAAGAACGAGGCATGATTTAACGGCTGGTTCTCAGTTTGGGTAGATGGTGGTAGTGTGTGTGTGGGTGTGGGGTCGTTAATACATTGGGCTCTGATTTTGTTTTTTAATTCTTAGTTTTTTACTGTTTTTATTTTATTTTTTTTACATTTATCTAATTATCATTAAATTCACCAACAAATTTACTTAGTTTACACAATAAGTGGTAATAATAGTAATGATAATGATAATAATGAGTCTGAACCTCAGTTTGGGTCGGCAATAATGGTAGTAGTGTGTGTGTGGTGTCGTTAACACATTGGGCTCTGATTTTGTTTTGTTTTTTTAATTATTTTTATTTATTTATTTTTGTAATTTATCTAATTGTCATTAATAAAGTAATAGGTTTATTAATAAATGCATTATAAATTTATTTAGTTTACACAATAAGTGGTAATAATAATAATAATAATAATGACAACAGTATTAATTATAACACTGCCACTGCTCCCTAACAATAATAATAACAATAGTAGTAAAAACTTGATGACGATAACAATGATCATAGTAATAATGTTAATAAAAATGGTTATATTGTCATTGCTGCTACTACAAACAATAATAATTCTAATAATAATAGAAAAAAAACAAATAATAATAATAATAATGGTAATAGTGCAGAAATGGCAAGTAATGATATTGAATAATAATAATAATAATAATAATAATAATAATAAAGAAAATAGCAATAATATTAATCATAGTAGTTGTAAATATGATAATAAGAATAATTTTATTGATAATAAAATTAGTGGTTGCAATAATACTAATGATGTTAATAATAATAGTAAAAATAATAATGATAGCAATAATAATGATAACAATGGTAACCATAATAATCTTAATAATTATCTTAATAATAATAATAATAATAATAATAATAATAATATTTATAAAACTAATAATAGTAGAAGTGGTTATGGTAATAGAGATAATGGTAGCCAAAGTAGTAATGATAATAAATAAATAATAATAATAATAATAATAATAATAATAATAATAAAATAATATTTTTACAATTCGTAATAATGTTAATGGTTTTGATTGTAACAATTAGTGTTGGATTATAATTATAATTCTCATTTAATGGAAGATTGAATATAATAATTATATCAAGTATGGTATAGAATATGGTATAAAAGGATAGTTATGTTGTCTAATTATTGTTTGTGGAAGTTCTTTTTACTAATGGAGACCCTTGCATTTTCATGCCTTAGGGGGTAATTGATTCTGGGGTATTTAGTAGATACTATAGGATGATAGGTTCAGTTAGGGTTTAAAAATTATAATTTTTTTTGTTTTGTTTTATTCTATTTTTATATGGTAATATTAGATTGAGAGGTTATATGTGAATTACTGAGGTGTGATATATTGTGTCTACAGTTAATTGAGGTCTCTAGTTTTTTGTTTAGAAGTTTACCTCTATCACTAAATCTAACTATCTCAAGTTTGTTGTCTAATTATTGTTTGTGGAGGTTCTTTTTACTAATGGAGGCCCTGGCATTTTCATGCCTTAGGGGGTAATTGATTCTGGGGTATTTAGTAGATACTATAGGATGATAGGTTCAGTTAGGGTTTAAAAATTATAATTTTTTTTGTTTTGTTTTATTCTATTTTTATATGGTAATATTAGATTGAGAGGTTATATGTAAATTACTGAGGTGTGATCTATTGTGCCTACAGTTAATTGAGGTCTTTTGTTTTTTGTTTAGAAGTTTACCTCTATCACTAAATCTAACTATCTCAAGTTTGTTGTCTAATTATTGTTTGTGGAAGTTCTTTTTACTAATGGAGGCCCTGGCATTTTCATGCCTTAGGGGGTAATTGATTCTGGGGTATTTCGTAGATACTATAGGATGATAGGTTCAGTTAGAGTTAAAAAATTATAGTTTTTTTGTTTTGTTTTATTCTATTTTTATATGGTAATATTAGATTGAGAGGTTATATGTAAATTACTGAGGTGTGATCTATTGTGCCTACAGTTAATTGAGGTCTTTTGTTTTTTGTTTAGAAGTTTACCTCTATCACTAAATCTAACTATCTCAAGTTTGTTGTCTAATTATTGTTTGTGGAAGTTCTTTTTACTAATGGAGGCCCTGGCATTTTCATGCCTTAGGGGGTAATTGATTCTGGGGTATTTCGTAGATACTATAGGATGATAGGTTCAGTTAGAGTTAAAAAATTATAGTTTTTTTGTTTTGTTTTATTCTATTTTTATATGGTAATATTAGATTGAGAGGTTATATGTAAATTACTGAGGTGTGATCTATTGTGCCTACAGTTAATTGAGGTCTTTTGTTTTTTGTTTAGAAGTTTACCTCTATCACTAAATCTAACTATCTCAAGTTTGTTGTCTAATTATTGTTTGTGGAAGTTCTTTTTACTAATGGAGGCCCTGGCATTTTCATGCCTTAGGGGGTAATTGATTCTGGGGTATTTAGTAGATACTATAGGATGATAGGTTCAGTTAGGGTTTAAAAATTATATATATATTCTTTAATTCTATTTTTAAATGGTAATATTGGTTTGAGAGGTTATATGTGAATTACTGAGAAGCTTAATTGAGGTCTCTTGTTTAAATTTTTTTTTTGCACCATTAGCAGTGAAACCAGAATAATAATAATAATAATAATAATAATAATAATAATAATAATAATAATAATAATAATAATAATAATAATAATAGTATATTCTATTATTATAATAGTAATAATAATTATATTGCTATGAATAAATACATTGTATATTTTAACCTGTCACAATTTGTGGTTGTTATCTTTGTGACCCCTAGCACGGGTCTACAACAAATAGTAATAATAATTATAGTAATAATAATTATAGTAATAATAATTATAGTAATAATAGTAATAATAATTATAGTAATAATAGTAATAATAATTATAGTAATAATAGTAATAATAATTATAGTAATAATAATTATAGTAATTATAGTAATAATAGTAATAATAATTATAGTAATAATAGTAATAATAATTATAGTAATAATAGTAATAATAATTATAGTAATAATAGTAATAATAATATCTATAGTTAAATCGTTTAGCTTTCATTGCATTAAATTTCAGAATGTTTGGCAAATGTTGCCTTTTACACATTTAATCGGAAATCTGATCTCGTTAAAAATAACTGATATTCATTTTCTGTGAGATATCGAAATATTTTTTGTTTTAGCCTAACATTTCTCTTTATCTCATTTTCTATGCACTTTTTATCATTTATTTTCATGGACGCTATCTTCAATAAAAGAGGAGGAAATATCAAACTGACGTCTGAAAGAATGTCCGTCTTGTCACCGTTATTTTTTACTTTTTTTCTTTTCTTTCTTTTATTTTCTTTCTCTTTTATTTTCCTTTCTCTTTTATTTTTTTTTCCTTTCTTTGTTCTGTTCCTTTTATATTCGTTTTCCTTTATATTTTTCCTTTCTCTTTTCTTTCTTTTTTTTCCTTTCCTTTTTCTTTTCCTTTCCCTTTTCTTTTCCTTTATATTCTTTTTTCTATTTGCCTTTCTTTTTCCTTTCTCTTTTCTTTTCTCTTCTCTTTTCCTTTCTCTTTTCTTTTCTCTTTTTTCCTTTCTCTTTTCTTTTCTCTTTTCTTTTTCTCTTTCCTTTCTCTTTCCTTTTTCTCTTTCCTTTTTCTCTTTCCTCTCCTTTTCCCTTTTCTTTTCCTCTTTCCTTTCCTTTTCCTTGAAGTTGTACTTTGTATATCTTCTGCACACATTAAATGCCTAATTTCATGGCTTGTTTAACCTAAAATGACGCCACTAAGTTAATTCCTCGAGCAAATAATGAAGCTCATTAATATACGTTTTCTTCTAACCCATTTTTCTTCTTTTTTTTTTTTACCATTTTGTGTATGATTCCCACTGACAGGTGTTGGAATTTAGTCATTCCTCATTGTATGTTAAGAATCCGCTAGTTGAGTCTGACAGCCACAAAAAAAAGAGAAAGAAAAATACTTTATTTTTACCATTTTTATCTTTTCTTTCTTGTTTGTGCCTTCTGTTTCAAATCAACACGATTTAAAACTACACTTTCAATTATATTGAAAGTTGACACAACAGAAGAACGGCAATGTCGTCACAAAGTTGAGCTCCCACGAACAAAGTGTCCTTCCTAGAACATCCCGTCTGTAGAACAAGATGCCACAAGTCTGCTTCCCGCCCGATTACAGCATGACCGTCTTCAAGTCTAATGTAAACAAATACTTGTCGATTTGTCCTCTTGGGAAATCAAGTCCTCTTAAGTAATCTTCTGCCCATTCAAACCACTATTTCCAATCCTCTCGTGACAGCGATCATCATCCAGCCAACAATTCTTTTAACTCTTATCCTCGAGTGACCCCCGGGCCTTGATAAGCGATGACCCATCAGTACAAAACAAAAAAAAAGAAGAGTTTTGCTTTTTTAAAATTCCATGTGGTTTTGGCAATTTACAATCAATCACAATTTTGGCAAATATCTCTCCTTCCACCCCCTATACTTGGATGGGAAAACCTGTAACATCCTAAACCAAAATGGAATAAAAAGGGTTTTGGTTGATGTTAAAGACCTGAAAATTTGTATCAGGTGTAAAATTGTCTTATTGTACAGTTGTAAACGTGTGCAATGCTGTATTTTTAGTGGGTGCATAGTTGCAATATATGCAGATGGAAGTCATGTGATCAGAAAAATATCTGGTTCGGGGTTTGACCACCCAGAATTTGATTTCTCCACATGAAAAAATGATTGCCTTTTTAAGGCGTGGTTCCATGCTGTGATATTTAAAAAAAAAAAAAATTTTTTAATAGAAATTGCTCCAGACAAGGCATGAAGCCACTTGATGTAAGGAGCTAACAAGAACGAAATATGATTATTGCAAAGGCAGGAGATGCCTATTGGCCTTAGTCTTGAAAATACCAAGATTATAGGTAGGAAGAAAACGGTCAGCAGGAAGAGAGTTCCACAAGCCTGCGGTTCTTGAAAAGAAGCTACTGGAATAGGAAGCTGTATTACAATGAGGTATCAAAACATCAAATTGATGGAGATCACTAGACCAATGAGTCAAACGATCTGGAACAAAAAAAGTGGGGAATAGATCACATAATTCTGGAGAACACATGCCATAATAGTATTTATAGAAAAGACTGAGACTAGCAATATCACGTCTGTGAAAGAGGGTGTAGAAAAAAGAAAGGGTAGGGTCAATCAAATTACAGACACGTTTCTGCACCTTATCAAGAACCCTCAAATGGAACAGAGATTCACCAGCCCAAATATGACAACAGTACTCCATACATGGTCTGATAGTAGATTTGTAGAAACAGAATAGTTTCAGGTGTGAGAAAGTGTTTGAAGCGATAGAGAGAACCGACTTTAGGAGAAGCAGAAAGAGCAATTGATCTAATGTATGAACTCCAAGAAAGAGTTGATGAGAGAGAAAGACCAAGAAGTTTCAGAGTCGATCTCTCCTCAAGAGCAGAGACATCCATTAGAATCTCAGGAAGAAAAGGGACACACCTACGATTGAAAGACATGAGCTGAGTCTTAAGGCACTTAAAACTTTAGAAAAGTTATGTTCATACCAGACGGGGATCTCCTGTGGTTACTCAGTTTTTATGTCCATAGATAAACAGCTGATAAATCTCAAGTGGTCGCCGCGGTGTGGTCTAAGTGATATCTATATATATGTTCCAGCAGAACGGACAGAGTAGACCAGTTGATCACTGCTTGGTCTGAGAGACAGATGGGCCTCTGGGTCCTAAACTGAAAAACTGTTTGAACGACTTGTGTTTTGATTCGGTGAGGCCTAGAGTTTTGATTGCCAGTCTGTTGTTCGGTTGAAAAGCCAAGTATCAACGTTACCTTTCAAAATAAAACATTTTTACTTTATTTAAACTCGAGTTGTGATTTTCGTTCAAAGGGAAATCCTTTTGTTAGAGCAGCGGGTACCAGATTGGTAACTTTTAATGCCGCAAAGACAAAACTCCTTTCCTTCAATAACTACAAGGAACCTTTTCAACCACCGATTGTCATGGCAAATAACACCCTACCTGAGAGTTCATCATTCAAACTCCTCGGCCTAACCTTCACAGGTAACATGAATTGGAACAAATACATTGAAGACATTGCCAAGGCTGCCGCAAAGAAGGTGGGCTCCCTCTACCGTGCTAGTAAACTCCTCACACCTGACATTATCCTGTATCTCTACAAAGCCACCATCAGCCCATGCATGGAGTATTGTTGCCACATCTGGGCTGGGCATCATCTACTAGTCTCTCCCTCCTTGACAAGTTCCAAAAAAGAATCACCAACCTAATAGGTCCCTCACTGTCAACAAAGCTCCAGCCTCTGTCCCGTCGCCGCAATGTAGCATCCTTGTGCTTGTTTTACAAATACTTCAATGGATTATGCTCCGATGAATTGGCTACTCTGGTGCCCCCTCGACGTAAATTCACTAGACCAACTCGACAATCAACTAAATCTCATTCATTCACTGTGGAGGTCCGCAGATGTCGGAGAGCCTTCTACACAAATAGCTTCTTTCCTCGTACTGCTGGCCTCTGGAACTCCCTCCCTGCCCCTGTTTCCCCGACATTCAGAAATTTAAAACTAATGTAAACAGATACCTCGCTGCGCAGATCCCAATCTAGGTTGACCACCCCCTACCTTCTCCCCTTTTCTTTTTCTCAGTAGCCCCTTACGTCTACAGTGGCGGTCTGCCTTGTTTGGGGTGAACTATGTTAAAAAAAAAAAAAGAAAAAAAGTAAAGTGGACGGTACTGATATCAAATATGAACAACTTTCCGGGAACTTCGCGTCAGGGCATGTTACGTTAACGCCTGAGAGATGCAGAGGCGAATGTTGACAGACGATAATTTAGATACAGTATCTGTGTCATATTTTTGCAGTTTTATTTTCAAGAAAAATAGCAAATAACAAAAAAAAAAAAACATAGCAAAATCACTGTTAATAAATATTGTTTTTTTTTTTTTCATTTCTTTTTGTATTGAGTCAACTGGTTAAAAAGTAGGGGTTTTTTGTGTTTGTTTTTGAGGGGCTTTTTTGACATTAACCCGACTGATTGTCTTTTTTATAGTTAAACAGAGACTTGTCTATCTGAACTGTATCCCCTGTGCCTCCGATCTGACGAGGATTGCGTAACAAATAGTTTCTGGAGACCTCTCTCAAAAAATGTATTCAGTCAACTGGTTAAAAAGTAGTTTTTTTTTTGTGTTTCTTAAAACTGAAAAAGAATTTTTTTTGTGTGTGTGTTTTTTTTTGGGGGGGGGAGGGAGGGGCTTTTTGACATTGTCTTTTTTAATTAGTCATGTTAGAGTTAGGATCGGGTTAGGGTTAAACAGAGACTCGTCTATCTCAACTGTATACCCTGGGCCTCCGATCTGACGAGGATTTTGTAACAAATGGTCTCTGGAGACCTCTCTCAAAAAATTCTTTCAATCGGTCTGCGTGTTCAGTGATCCAACGCCACGTCCTTCCATGTCGGCTGACAACTGATTGGCTAATCGCCACGACATCTCTCGGGTGTTTACGTAACATGCCAAAACGCTGCCGATATCAGTACCTTGTGGACGATCATCCCATGTGCAATGAATGAACATAAACACAAGTTCACACAAATATATGTATATATATATATATATTTATATATATTTACTCCTCCGCAGGAGTTAGGCACAAGGCCAGTTTTATCTTACTCCCACAAGTAAGATGTGACCACAGCTTGGGTCGAGTAAGTGGGGCTAAAAGCCAGCGCTCGAGAGGTGAGCACTCTGGCCATTTAAAAATTGCCTGGGCAGCCCTGTCGGCATTCCCCGGTAGGGGCGCCTCAAGTAGTAAGCAATAAACTTACTCCTCCCCAAAGAGGGGAGGCGAAGCCTGGGAGGGTGGACCTCCTAGAACTGCACAGGACAAACCCACAGACAGGTGGAATCAAGCCCCGAAGGACAAGACGACATCCGTCTATAGGGTGCAGCATCCATCGGAACAGATACTACACTTACTTCCTAGCGTGTGCAAGGTAAGTATATATATATATATCCTCAGAACGGTTTGGTTAGGGTTGTTCAAGACTCTTGAATGCGCTTGTGGTGCACTGCTAGACTACATCCTAGGGAAGTCTGTTTCATGGATCAGCAATGTGGATAGAGTACGCAGTCTTTCACCTGTTAAGCAGAAAACTGTCGACCATACAGCTTGTGCGTCAGATTTTATTGGGGATCATTGCAGCATGTTGTTAAGAACAATAAAATATAATTCGAGTTAATTCCTTCCAGAAAATTCTTTATCCGGGTCAGAATTATTTTTAAATTGACGCCATCTTCCAGAAGATATTTTTATTCACCCCAAACAAGGCAAGCTGCCACTGTAGATGTAAGGGGCTACTGAGAATTAGGGTGAAGTTTTAGGGGATCATCCTAAATTGGGAGTTTTGCCACATGCTTGAGAACAAAATTCTGCAATTTATGGTCTTGGTCCAGTCTTTCAGCTATCAGGAACAACAGCATACCAGTATTAACCCTTATCCAATCGACCCCTTTCTTTGGTGATCTTTATATGATTGCTTTGCATACCTGGAGTTTTCTAGCCGAGAAACATGTCCAACCCACGTTAATCTCTTTTTTCAAATAACGTTGTTGTTATTATTAACTCTTCCTCTCTCTCAACAAAGCAGATGTGAGTCATTTAAATTCGAATTCTTTGAAGAAAGAATATTTTCTTCTCATCAGAAGGTTAAGTCAACTTTAGAAATCATACAAATTACCTTGAAATATTTTCTTTGCAAATTATATAAAGTATTGAAGCAGTTTTTAAGAAAAACAAAGTCCTTTTGAAAGGAAAAAATCATAAACGTTATGATTCCAAACCCAAAAATATATATCGATTTCAAACCCTTTATTTTTTCTATGTATTTGGAATTATAACATTTATAAGTTGGAATTATAACATTTATAATTTGGAATTATAACATTTATAATTTGGAATTATAACATTTATAATTTGGAATTATAACATTTATAATTTGGAATTATAACATTTATAATTTGGAATTATAACATTTATAATTTGGAATTATAACATTTATAATTTGGAATTATAACATTTATGATTTGGAATTATAACATTTATGATTTGGAATTATAACATTTATGATTTGGAATTATAACATTTATGATTTGGAATTATAACATTTATGATTTGGAATTATAACATTTATGATTTGGAATTATAACATTTATAATTTGGAATTATAACATTTATGATTTGGAATTATAACATTTATAATTTGGAATTATAACATTTATAATTTGGAATTATAACATTTATGATTTGGAATTATAACATTTATGATTTGGAATTATAACATTTATAATTTGGAATTATAACATTTATAATTTGGAATTATAACATTTATGATTTGGAATTATAACATTTATAATTTGGAATTATAACATTTATAATTTGGAATTATAACATTTATAATTTGGAATTATAACATTTATGATTTGGAATTATAACATTTATGATTTGGAATTATAACATTTATGATTTGGAATTATAACATTTATAATTTGGAATTATAACATTTATAATTTTTCCTTTCTAAAGGGCTTCGTTTTTCTTAAAGACTGTTTTAATGCTTTATATAATTTTAAAAAACAAAAACAGTTCAAGCTAATTTGTATCATTTCCTAAGTTGACTTAACCTTCTGATGAGAAGAAAATATTTTTGTTGAAAATATGAAAATAAATGTTTCATATTTCTGAATTTTTTAGATGAGGATTGATAATTTGTATAATTTTGGTTATTCGTCCGAAACGTTGTGATGATGACACTCAAGATGAGCAATGTAGTCCGAATAACCAAAATTATACAAATATTTAGTCTGTAACAATATATTTGGTTATTTTCACTCTCATTTAAACATGATGCTTTATTTCCAATGTTGAGCATAAATTTACCGTATTAGGAATTCTTTGCGAAACCCTTAAAAATATATTTCACAACATTATTTTATAATATCCTTCAACAATATATATTTATTTATATATTTATTTATTTATTTATTTATCTATTTATATATTTATTTATTTTATAGATAAAATAGTTATCCGTTGACACGTGTTTCATCGTACTGCGACTCTTCATAGCGAACCGACTATGACAAGTCTCGAAACCCGACCACGAAAACTGTGGTCGGGTGCTCTACCATTAAGCCATGAGGCCTGTCTGAAATGCGTTATTATTTTTGATCGTTTTATAAGAATGATTTAATATTTGCTGTTGTTGTTTCTGATGATAACTATCTTTATCGCAGCTACTGGTACATTTGGCTTTTGTTCTTGGCCTTTTGGCTAAGATCGAAGTGTAGTATCTGTTCCGATGGATACTGCACCCCATAGACTGGTATTGTCTTGGCCTTCGGGGCTTGATTTACGCTGGTCTTTGGGGAGGAGTAAGTTTATTGCTTACTGCCTGAGGCGCCCCTACCGGGGAATGCCGACGGGGCTGCCCAGGCAATTTTTAAACCCCACTTTCCCGACCCGACCTTGGGTCACATCTTACTTGTGGAAGTAAGATAAAAACTGGCCATGTGCCTAACTCCTGGAGAGGAGTAAATCAATACTGGTACATTTGGCTTTCCTAAGCTGTGTAGAGTTTATTTTCCGTTTGTTTACATAATTTCACCCGATTGTTAACGACGTATATATACATATATATATTAATTCATTTATTTTATAGATAAAATAGTTATCTGCTGACACATGTTTTGTCGTACTGCGACTCTTCAGAGAGTGTATATATATATAGTCTCGGAAGTTTCTCAACCATTAAAACTATATTAAAAAAAAAAATTTTTTTAAAAAACTAAAAAGAAAACTTATAGTCCCAAGTCTTCCAGTGGAAAATCACTCATGTAAGTCAATTTATTTTTTACAGTTATTATATTAGTTTATTTCTAACACTATTTTAAGGGATCATCAGTTGTTTACCATGAAAAACTGTTTCGGGAATTTAATAATTTAATATATATATATAATATAAAGATAAAGATAAATATTTGATATTAGATCCTATCATGATTTAGTAGGGATAGAGCATAGATATAGGAAATAATGCTTCATTAATAATTTTCAAATTAATACTAATGATTAGTATTTTATTAGTTTTTCCCTTCTGAGGATAAGAGTAATTCTTTGAAAATGCATGGATTAAAGGTCATTTTATTATATTCCTTGTTTAAACACCTGATAATAAACTTGTAAAATATGTAAGTTTACTTTTCTCATTATTCCATTATTTCCTATATCTATATTTATTTAGTATTAAAGTGTTTTTCACCTACAGACGACGTCATTTCGGGTTCTCTTACCCTCATCATTATAGGAGTGGCGGTCGCATAGGCTCTAATGCTGTTTGTAGATTCAGGCTAGAATCACGAGACAAATGCTCAGGACCATGCGACCGTGAGAAATCGGCACACACAGTAGTTGAAATTAATATATATATATATATATATATATATATATATATATATATATATATATATATATATATATATATATATAAACAATAATATTTTTTTATAAATAAATATTAATTATTTTTAAAATACCTAGAGACATCGATGTTTCATGCTAACGCAATCTTCAGTCTAGGTACTAATTATCGACGGTCGGTAGGCGCGAACCCTGATCACAAATCGCCTTTGATTCGCAGTCGGGGATCTTATCCCCATCAGGCCATCGCCAATTAGTTAGTAAATATATAGGAACTTTTAAATGTAAACAGCTGAATCGGCGACTGTTTACCAGGCAGTTAGAGTGATCTTACGAAGTGGCACTTTGGATTGTCATGACCAGTATTCGTGACTAAAAATATTTATATTTTTGGTCTTTTTGCAGTCCAGCTAACAATGTTTTGTTGGCTAGAGGAGTTGTCTGTCGGGCGAGAACTGATAAACAAAAATATGAAACACAATACACGGTTAAAGAAAAACACAGACAATGATATATAGATATAAAACTGAAGAAAAGAAAGTTTTATTTCAGAAATGTGGTCCTCAAAAGATAGTAGTCGAAAGGGTGAGGAGGGGGAGGGGTTTAGGAAGGGTAATCCGCCATACTCTTATTTTACGGTTGGAGTATTGTGTGTCCTTGAGTATTTGCTGTGTTTTACTGTTATCGAATAAATCTAAAATCTTCACTTTTTCTGAAGACGGTCGTTGACCGGAACAAAATATGTAAAATCTCTCGTTTCTTGATGATTTTTTCCTGCATTTAAATTTGTTTTTTTCCGTTTGTCTTTTTCACACATCTTGTCTTTAACAGAATTTCATTTTATGATATATCGTGCATTTTATCCTCATATATTGTAGATATTAGTTATGTATGTATATGTATGAGTATTATTAAATATCAATGAATAATGAAGTGACATAGGAATTTTATTTTTGTTTTTCAATTCTAATGACATTGAAAAAATTTAAAGGTGTTTAATTTGTTTATTTCATTAGCTTTTCTTTAACAGAAGATTATTTTTTTGTCTGTCTTCAGGTGAATTTGGTCACTACTATTGCGGAAATTACATGCATGGCTGTTCAGAAGAAAACTGTGGACCAGAATATGGATCTAACTGCGGGCCTTGTCAGAAACTCGATCAGGAAGAACAGGAAGAAAAGGAGAAAGACGCAAAAAGACCTAAAGTAGCATCTTCTATGATTGACTCATGGATTTGGGGTTCATCTCCAGGTAATAAACACGCATATATCTTCTTATATATAAACTAAAATCCCCCCCCCCCCCCCTAACCCTACCCGGCGTACTTTGGTGATTAGTAGCTTACTACAAGTTACATTTAAAAAAAAATCTGTTTCGTCAGTGATTTGGGGCAAATATTGGTCCGTGTTATTAAAAAGCAAAAATGTTATTTTTATTCGATTTGATTGATTTTTATATTTAACCCTGATCAATATTTTATTTTTGATTAGTCATAAATAAGGAAGGCAAAGGAGTTCTTACTCTCACGGTCAGATGTTCTAACACTGCCATCCAAATCACTGAATACTAATTTAATAACAAACAATTTGTTTTTTGCTAATCACCATTTTGTTGGTTATTCCTTTTTTCCCCCACTTTTTGATGAGCAACTGATCTACATTTGATTCTGAAGAGAGAGAGAAGGAAAGAAAAAAAAACAGTTTGGATTATGTATTTAATAGTGTTAATATTTCGTAATTACTTCCGTGGGTAAGTCGGTTAGTGTTTTGTATTTAGAGACAGAGATTGTGAGTTCGAATTTTATCCGGAGCATAGTTATTTTCATTTTGATTTTTTTCTTAAATGAACTTAGACTTTTCAAGTTACAAGGTAAATGTTCTTTAAAAAATGTCTTTCGATTTAATTTCTTCTAAAATACAATTTACCTACCTTGGAAGATTTTTCAAATTGACGCCACTTTAAATAATGATCTACATAGCAGCATCAGTTAATATGAATCTGGCTCAAAAAGAGGGAAAGGAAGGGTTGATGACCTTTTCTCTTCCTTTCTCTTATTACCTTAGAGAAAGAGAGGAAAAAAATAGTCTGCTTTATGTACTGAATTATTAGCATCACCATATCGTCCTTGCCTCATGGGTCAATCGCTTAGTACATTATTCGTAGAGATAGGTTGTGAGTTCGAATCTCACAAGGGTCATAATTATTTTTATTCTGATTTTCTTCACAAAATGAACTTTGACATTTCAAATTACAATATTAAGCAGATTGTTTAGTTTTACTTTTTTTCTGTAATTTGTAATTAAGTGAAATTAATAAAACATCTGCTTCATCAGTCATATAGGGCAAATATTGGTCTGTGTTATTTAAAAACAAAATTTAAAAAATTTTATTTTGAATCGATTTCACCGACTTTTATATTTGATCCTGATTGATATATTATTTTGTATTAGTCATAAATAAAGGAAAGTAGGGCAACGGGAGTGCTTTCCCTCACAGTCAGAAGTCCTAATACTGCCACCCAAATCACCTACTAATTTAATAACAGATAGTTTCTTTGGTATTCACCAGTGAAAAAGAGAAAAACAAAGTCTTGATTTGTCCTTTTTGCTTTATTTCTCTTCTTTCTTTCGTTGCCTTTGGCTGACCAACTTTCGGATCCAAAAAGAGAGAGGGGGAGAGTGTCTGGTTTATTTATGTAACAGTGTCATAATTTCATACCTGCCATCATATGTCAATCAGTTAGCTCACCATACTTAGAGACAGAGTTTATGAGTTCAAACCTTACTCGGGGCATAATTTTTTTTGTTTTTGTCTGTCATCTACATAATTTACGAAAGTTATGACGCCGTGTGACGCCAGGTAGCCCTACTAGTTATTTGTAATGTGAGTCTTAGACAGGCTTAGATCTGATGATCTCAGTGGAAGATTAAATCCTGACAGTATAAGGAGATGTGTGCCGACGAGGAGACTTTGTTGGTTTAGTCACAGTGAAAATATGGATGATAATTCTTGGGTTAGTAGATGTAGAACAGTTGAGGTAGCAGAGGAAGACCGAGGAAAACATGGGAGGAAGTTATAAGAATGGAGTTGAGAGAAAGAGGGATAAATAAAGACCTGGACAGAGATAGGTTAGCTTGGAAGTCAATTTCTTAAAGACGCATATCAGCATGTAGATCTAGAACAGTTGAGGTAGCAGAGGAAGACCATTTTAAAAATTTTATTTTGAATCGATTTCACCGACTTTTATATTTAATCCTGATTGATATATATTATTTTGTATTAGTCATAAATAAAGGAAAGTAGGGCAACAGGAGTTCTTTCCCTCACAGTCAGAAGTGCTAATACTGCTACCCAACTCACCAGATATTAATTTATTACGGATAATTTCTTTGCTATTTATCAGTGAAAAAGAGAGAAACAAAGTCTTGATTTGTTCTTTTTGCTTTCTTTCTCTCATTTCTTTCGTTGCCTTTGGCTGACCAACTTTCGGTTCCAAAAAGAGAGGGGGAGAGAGTGTCTGGTTTATGTATGTAATATAGTGTCATAATTTCGTACTTGCCATCATGGGTCACTCGGTTAGCTCACCATACTTAGAGACAGAGTTTATGAGTTCAGACCTCACTTGGGGCATAATTATTTTTACCCTGATTTTCTTCCTTAAATGAACTTTGACATTTCAAATTACAATATTAAACAGATTGTTTAGTTTTACTTTTTTTTCTTCTGTAAAGTGAAGCGCTCTTTAGCCTTGGTGGACAATAATCTGTTGATGGTGTCTCGATAAAAACATTGGTCCCCATCACCTCACTAGGTTAGCATCAGAAAGGACATCCGGTCTATGAAAATTTTTGCCTCAGTTAAGAAAATTACTTCCAAATAAACCTGACCAGAGATAAGTTTGAGGGTCAATTTCTAAAAGCCAACATGTAAACAGACGTTAAAACTGATGATTGGGGTGGTGGTGGGGGTCTATTTAATTTGTGGAACTTAGTATCCCAGGTGATGCTAGATGGCCCTGCTAGTATATATGTATATATAGGATGGAATGCTTTGCGGTTTCTTCCAAAGATTATGGTGGATTTATTGTATAGTAAAAAGACAGATTGGATAAGGAAATAATTAAAAGTCCTCGTAACTTGTGAAGCAACCCGCAGCTCGGCTGGTGATCATTGGTGCTATTGATATTTTGACTTGATAATATTCAAGAAGACAGCAAGATCATCATCATCATCATCATCAACATCAACATCAACATCAACATCATCATCATTCCCTTAATTTCAATTTCTTCTTAAGACCCCTTAAGCTTGAGCCTTAACTTTTAGACATTTTCTACAATCAAAACCATGTGTAATAGATCTTGATCAAAAGTGGAATAAGGATTCTTGATGTGAGGTTTAGTATCATAATATTTCGATTTTAATCTTCGTAAAGGGACATAAAAGTGGTGCCAAACTGTTCTGTTTCTTCATCATCATCATCATCATCACCACCATCATCATCATCAACAACAACAACAACAACAACCGGTTTATTTGTTGAATCAGGCCACAATTAATCCTCTGATGAGGGTGGGGCCTGATTGTCTAGTCTCAAAATCTAAGTCTTCCTCTCCACTCCTGTCTTTGGCAAGGCTTGGTGGAATCCATACCCATGGCTTTCCTATCACGTTTGACTACGTCCTCCCAAGTCAACTTGGGTCTGCCAGTGGTGATGTTCTCTGCTGGCACATTCAACTGTCGGACTTGAGCAATCCAGCCATCGCTACGCTCAATGTGACCCAACCAATGCAGTCTGTTCTTCCGCATGATGTCCGCAAGGCTTTTCAAATCGACCTGTGAGAGCAGGGATTCAAAAGAAATACTGTTCAGGCCTCACCAAACAGATCCATCTGACCATTGCCCTGTCATTACGGCGATACATATATGGTCCACATGTGGGGATCCATATAAAGCCACTTAGACAATTATGGCGATGAAATAAACAGATTTACTAATTTTTTGGGGGGGTAATTCATTTTCTTTCTCCCTTTTTTTTTTTTTTTTTTTACTAATGCGTCAACACTTATCAAGGCCAAAAGCCACCCAAAGATAAGGGTTAATGACATGGATGTATTGTCCGTCGAAAGAGGAAGAATATTATGAGAGGATTGAGAATGATGAGTTAAATGAACAAAGATTATTTATGAGGATGGTTTATGACGACTATTTGTTGAGATATTGGATTTGAAGACGACTATGTTATAGTCTTCATGGGAGCAGTCCTGTGGTAATATGTTCCACAGATTTTTTTTTATAGGCTAAAATAAAAATTTTAAATATTTTTAGTAATAATTTACAAAATAAAAAAACAGAATTTAGACATTCTAGAGGATTTAGTGTTGGTATTGAAGTTATTAGAAATGTTAATCACATCCTACTACTATTATGAAGTGTGGTATGCACGAGTACAATATGGCAATAAATCAATCGATAAATTTTATTGGCAAAAAATAGCAAAGTGCAACAAGCCATGTAAAGAGACAAGTAGAAGATATTGCATCCATATACCGTCTGATTGTTTGTATAAGGCGACTCTAAACCTGGATATGATAGGCATCATCACAACCTCCTTTGATGGCAGGCTGTTCTAGGGAGCAGAAACGCAGAAAGAGGATGCCGGACCCTCCTCTCTTGAGAAAAAAAACGGCGATGGTACATCTGCAGGTGATTGAGAAAACCGCGCTAAGTGTTGCGGTGAAAAACTCATCTAAAAGTAGATTTACATTTCTGTTGATGATGCTATATGGGAGACTCAGGTCTCCTCGCAGCCTTCGTTGATTATGCTGTATGCCAGAATCGGGTCTCCTCACATCTTTCATTGATGATGCTGTATGCCGGAATCAGGTCTCCTTGCATCCTTCGTTGATGATGCTGTATGCCAGAATCAGGTCTCCTCACATCTTTCATTGATGATGCTGTATGCCGGAATCAGGTCTCCTTGCATCCTTCGTTGATGATGCTGTATGCCAGAATCGGGTCTCCTCACATCTTTCATTGATGATGCTGTATGCCGGAATCAGGTCTCCTTGCATCCTTCGTTGATGATGCTGTATGCCAGAATCAGGTCTCCTCACATCTTTCATTGATGATGCTGTATGCCGGAATCAGGTCTCCTTGCATCCTTCGTTGATGATGCTGTATGCCAGAATCAGGTCTCCTCACATCTTTCATTGATGATGCTGTATGCCGGAATCAGGTCTCCTTGCATCCTTCGTTGATGATGCTGTATGCCAGAATCAGGTCTCCTCACATCTTTCATTGATGATGCTGTATGCCGGAATCAGGTCTCCTTGCATCTTTCATTGATGATGCTGTATGCCAGAATCAGGTCTCCTCACATCCTTCATTGATGATGCTGTATGCCGGAATCAGGTCTCCTTGCATCCTTCGTTGATGATGCTGTATGCCAGAATCAGGTCTCCTCACTATGCCATATACTTTTGCTAAATAGTTTTTCTTTTTCTTATTTACTCATTTTGATTTTAATTTTCTTGTAATCTTTCAGATGTGAACCAACTCAAGGAATGTTTACAGTCTCTGCTTTATGAACACCACCAACTTTCTGCAGAAGCAGCGTCAACCACATTATCCAGTTCAAAGTTATTTCAAAGACTCACAGTTTTGGAAAGATATTTTATTGCTCTTTCCAGACAGTCTCAGAATGAAGGCAAAGCACCGCTAAGAAAGAAACAAGCAAACCAAACTAACCTCAACAAGCAGAAAAGGTATGCACCCCTACCACCCAACCACCCACCCAACCCCCCCACCGCTGCTTAATAACAGAGCCTCTAAAAAAATGACTGATTAAATAAGAAAGCCTCTAGAAAACCTAAATAAGGGAGCCGCTAGAAAACCTGATCTTTTAAATAACAAAATCTCTAGAAAACTTGATCTTTTAAATAACAAAATCTCTAGAAAACTTGATCTTTTAAATAACAAAATCTCTAGAAAACTTGATCTTTTAAATAACAAAATCTCTAGAAAACTTGATCTTTTAAATAATAAAATCTCTAGAAAACTTGATCTTTTAAATAACAAAATCTCTAGAAAACTTGATCTTTTAAATAACAAAATCTCTAGAAAACTTGATCTTTTAAATAACAAAATCTCTAGAAAACTTGATCTTTTAAATAACAAAATCTCTAGAAAACTTGATCTTTTAAATAACTAAATCTCTAGAAAACTTGATCTTTTAAATAACAAAATCTCTAGAAAACTTGATCTTTTAAATAACAAAATCTCTAGAAAACTTGATCTTTTAAATAACAAAATCTCTAGAAAACTTGATCTTTTAAATAACAAAATCTCTAGAAAACTTGATCTTTTAAATAACAAAATCTCTAGAAAACTTGATCTTTTAAATAACAAAATCTCTAGAAAACTTGATCTTTTAAATAACTAAATCTCTAGAAAACTTGATCTTTTAAATAACAAAATCTCTAGAAAACTTGATCTTTTAAATAACTAAATCTCTAGAAAACTTGATCTTTTAAATAACAAAATCTCTAGAAAACTTGATCTTTTAAATAACTAAATCTCTAGAAAACTTGATCTTTTAAATAACAAAATCTCTAGAAAACTTGATCTTTTAAATAACTAAATCTCTAGAAAACTTGATCTTTTAAATAACAAAATCTCTAGAAAACTTGATCTTTTAAATAACTAAATCTCTAGAAAACTTGATCTTTTAAATAACAAAATCTCTAGAAAACTTGATCTTTTAAATAACTAAATCTCTAGAAAACTTGATCTTTTAAATAACAAAATCTCTAGAAAACTTGATCTTTTAAATAACAAAATCTCTAGAAAACCTGATCTTTTAAATAACAAAATCTCTAGAAAACTTGATCTTTTAAATAACAAAATCTCTAGAAAACATGTCCTTTTAAATAATTAAGCCCCTAGAAAAATGCTGGTTTAACTAAGGGTGGCTCTAGAAAACCGATCCTTTTAAATAACGGAGCCTCTAAAAAAACTGCTTTCTCAAATAAGGGTGCCTGTAGAGAACGTGCTCTTTTAAATAAAGGAGCCTCTAGAAAACCACTTTTTACTGACCATTTTTTAATTCTTTTTTCGGTGTACACTTACCTATCAGACTGCTAGAGAATTCCGAGGTTTTTGGAAATTTTTTTCAAATATTTTACATTTTAGGAGGGGGGATCAGTTTCCAATGTAAATTCAACGTAGAATGATCCCCCTCTTTTTGACCATCTCAAATTTAAAAAATTCTTCTCTGCTTACAATTACCTATCATGTCGATAGAGAATTCCGGGGTTTTTTGAAAAAAATTTCAAAAAATTTAGATTTTAAGACGGGGGATAATTTTTCAATGTAAATTCAACGTAGACTGATCCCCCTCTTTTTGACCATCTCAACTTTTAAAAGTTGAGAAAAACAGACTATGGTAAAAGACGAACAAGTACCAAATGAAATGTTGTGTATAATGTTTAATTCAATTTTAACATGTTCTATTTTCTGACAACTGGTTCTAAAAAGGTATTGCTCTATTAGCAAAAACATCCACTGGATTAGTTAATAGATGCAATTTATGAAATCTGCCTTGACGAGATCATTTCAGGTCGAGAAATATTCAAAATCGGCATGACAATAATGGAATGATATGAAGATACTTATATCATTAGATAAAACAATACTCATGAGGAAGTTTGTTTAAAGAAACGGAAGTTGGAGAAGAAAGGCTATATGCATATTACATTTCTTCTCCAACTTCCGTTTCTTCAGGGACTCTATTAGCGACTATCTACACATTTCGAGCGTGTTCTTCTTTAGCTTACATGCGTAAAACTAATTAGATTTTTACTCAAAATTGTCCCAAATTTACTAATATTTAACAAAAACAACAAGAAACAATATTTATCACTTATACAACATTTTTTTATTTATCACCTATACAGCATATTTTTTATTTATCGCCTATACAACATATTTTTATTTATCGCCTATACAACATATTTTTATTTATCACCTATACAACATATTTTTCATTTATCACCTATACAACATATTTTTCATTTATCACCTATATAACATTTTTTTTATTTATCGCCTATACAACATATTTTTATTTATCACCTATACAACATATTTTTATTCATCACCTATACAACATATTTTTCATTTATCACCTATACAACATATTTTTTATTTATCACCTATGTAACATATTTTTCATTTATCACCTATACAACATATTTTTCATTTATCACCTATACAACATATTTTTCATTTATCACCTATACAACATATTTTTTATTTATCACCTATACAACATATTTTTATTCATCGCCTATACAACATATTTTTATTCATCGCCTATACAACATTTTTTTATTCATCGCCTATACAACATATTTTTATTTATCGCCTATACAACATTTTTTAATTTATCGCCTATACAACATATTTTTTATTTATCACGTATACAACATTTTTTAATTCATCGCCTATACAACATTTTTTTATTTATCGCCTTTACAACATTTTTTTATTTATTAGAAAAATTGAAGAAAATAAAAATAGGTATAAACAAACAGAAGAATTCTTTTATGTTTAACAATATATACACACACACACTAAAAGAATACCTGTCCCAAGATGGGTAAAATTAATTCCCTGAACAGAACAGTTTTGCACCACTTTTATGTCACTTTACAAAAATTAAAATTAGGATATAATGATACTAAACCGTATGTCTAGAATCTTTATTCCAACTTTGATTAAAATCTATTATATGATTTTAATTCTAGTAAATGTCTAAAATTTAAGGCTTTTAGAAGAAATTGAAATTCAGGAAATCTCGCTTCATTGGTGTGTAATGACTATGGATCAAATTTAATGCAAATCTGAAATATTTGAATTTTCAAATGGAAGGTTGTGCACATATTATGTCCCCTAAAAACCCTTTAAAATACTCCAAAGTAACTCAAATTTGGGGAATATTTTTTTAATTGATGTCTAATACCTATTGTTAGAATGCCGCAAAATCGGAGGTATCTGAAGTTTTATGAAGGGCTTCAACCACCTCTTTGCCCTCTTTGCATAAAACTAAATTAAACTAAATATACCCCACATTACTCACCCCTTAGGCCTAGCAGCTCTGTTCTAAAATTCATAATGATCGGTTTATTAGTTTTAGAGTGAATCCTGTATATATGAATATATAAACATATACACATACCTAACTTTATATAACATTACTGGACCATTTGACAAACACGCCAGACTAATTCCCCGCCTGAAAACGATTGAATGCATTGAAAGTACCTGCGAAGAATGGAACATAAAACCTACGGTTCCTACGTACCACAATTTGACAAAAAATACTTGATTGACCAACTAAAAAAACTCGGCCTTTTGGCTGAGATCAAAGTGTAGTATCTGTT
Source organism: Sepiola atlantica (assembly GCA_963556195.1). Lineage (NCBI taxonomy): Eukaryota > Metazoa > Mollusca > Cephalopoda > Sepiida > Sepiolidae > Sepiola > Sepiola atlantica. The sequence goes on from OY744550.1 coordinate 57,148,673, forward strand.
CCGATGGATGCTACACCCCTTAGACTGGTACCGTCTTGGCCTTCAGACCTCAATCCCGCTGGCTTTTCAATCCCACTTTCCGACCTTGTTTCATATCTTATCACTGTGGGAGGAAGAGTAAAAAAAAAAAAAATTTGTTAATTAAAAAAAAAAATTTAAATTAAAAAAAAAAAATTTTTTAATTAAAAAAAAAAAAAAAACTTTAACAGAAGCATTCCGTGTTGTTCAATAACGTTTGTCTCAATGAAAATATGCTACCTAAATGCACACGCCTTTATATATAATATATATATATATATATATATATATATATATATAATATTAATTATTTATTACCTACAGACATCGATGTTTCATGCTTATGCAATCTTCAGTGCAGGAAGTTAATTTCCGACGGTCGGCGGGCGCGAACTCCGATCACAAATCGCCACTGATTCGCAGTCAAGAGTCTTACCCATTGGCCACCACAAATTAACTTGGAAGTTAGGAGGAATTTAACTTTGTAAATGCCAAGTCGACGGGTATCTACAACAAGCAACAAAGAGTGATCAACAACAACAACAACAAACCGTGTTGGATCTCGCAATGAAGCTAGTAGTCCTGCTTGTTTTTAAACTCACTCAGAGTGCCCAGCCTTAGTAAAGGGGACTTTTTAATAATACTTATAAATAAATATTAATTATTTATTACCCATATATATATATATATATATATATATATATATATATATATATATGATGATAGAATACCAAAGCAACTGATGTACGGCGAGCTCAACAGTGGAAGGCGAAATGTGGGTCGACCGCTGCTTCGCTTTAGGGACAAGTTGAAAATGAATTTGACATCTATCAATATTGCTTATCGTGATTTTGAACAGCTTGCTTCTCGACGGAAGGAATGGCGATCTGACTGCCAGAGGGGCATCAGGCGGTTCTCTGTAACTGCCATTGATCAACAACGCGAAAGACGCGAAAGAACAAAAAAATCTATAAGTATCCCAGCCGATTTTTCTCAAGATCTTCCTTCTTGCATCCATTGTGGGCTGGTTTGCAAATCTCTCGCAGGACTCAAATACCATTTACGATTGAGTAAATGTAAGCATGCTACATCCATCGTAGACTAAACAAATTTCGAGTTGTCAAGACCTCATACGTCGAAATCGACGGGAGAGTCCATGATATATATATATATATATATAAAAAGAATTAAAATAGTCAAATTAAAAATTTTCCAATATTTATATTTAATCTGAAATGTTTGTTATGGGTCAAATCAGAATATTTTGAATTCAACATGAAGTTAAACGAAAACGTTTTTTTTTTTTCTTGTGTAGTTCTGCAAAACCAACAGAAAAGGCTACTCATGGCTTGGCACGCGTTGGATCCCGGGCTGCACTCAGCTTTGCTTTTGCGTTCTTGTGTCGGGCCTGGCGAAGTGGAGAAGACGCAGACTTGTGCAGCGAACTACTGCACGAATCACTGGAAGCTTTGCGATCTCTGCCTGAAGCAACACTTTTTGATGAGACCTCCGTCTCCCCTGTATGGCTTGAAGTTGTTGAGAGGGCATCAAAGTTTTTACATTCCGTTGTCGCAGGGTAAGTACACAGAATTATTTTATTTACAGAATAAATTTTATCAGGGATATGAGTTCTCTGCTTTTTATAGGAACTCTGCTTTTTTTGTAATTAAGAAAAAGCGGAATTCCACTTTTTCTTTTAGATTCAGAAAAAGCATATATATATATATATATATATATATATATATATATATGTCAGGTTCATTTTATATTCCAATAACCATGTTTTTTTATATTTTTTTTTCACCTTTCTAAAAAACATAACATTTCTGTGAGATGTATTTTTTACGGTCTGTTTCTTTTACCGTGAGCCAAACACCATTTTTATGTCAATATCGTCTCTGCAACACAACAAAATCATCAGAAAAATCCATAAAGAATAACAAGTTCTTGGATTAAAATGTTTTGAAAAAAACTACACTATACAGTGGGTCGTTTTTTGGCAAAAACAAATTAAAAAAAACAAATTTAAAACAAAGAACGAGCTAACCACCAGTGGGGAAAACTCACTAGTACGACATTTTGAATTTTTCAGTTCAGAGCTAGTACATCCTAAAAGTTGTGTTGACATTTGTAAATTTTGATTCAGTAATATTCTTTAAAATAGTTAATAAATTCTATCATTTATTTATAAAAATTCGAATTCACTTGAGTGTAATTTTTACTTGCCTAAAATTACATGAATTTGCTTGCAAATGCTTATTTAGGTTATTTGAATACGAAACTAAGTACAGAGCTAATCTCTTTTAACTTCGATAGTTAAGAACTAGCTATATATATTCAGCCATCCATTCAAGTATTACTAAGATTGTTTTGGTGGAAGATGTTTAGTATTTATTTATAAACTGTTTAAATTAACACCAAGATTAGATTAATTGCCCAGATTACTTCACTTAAGTAGTATAAAAAAAACAAATTTAAAAAAAAACATGGTCATTGGAATATAAAATGAACCTGACTTATATATGCTCTGTTGTTACTTATTGACAATCATCGAGCTGAATCATTTAAAGAGACTGCTAATTAAAATACACTGATAGTTTATGCTAATACATATATTTTCATAATTAATTATATATATATATATGTGTGTATGTGAGGTTAATGTAGTTTGCTTAAAGCATTTTTTAGTGTGTATATAAAGGTAATTTATAGAAGGCAATACGATGCACAGGTGTAACGGATAAACACGAACTGAAGCAAATTAAGACATATATCTTTTTTAATATTATATTACAATCTTACTTGCGACAGTGTCGTTTGATGAAAGTACCATTTAAATTACGGTTGAAAACACATCTGAAGAAGAGAAATGTTCTTCCCGAAATATCATATTATAGGGAATTCCATCAAACCACACTGATGCAAGTAAGATTGTCTCTCTTCCTGTCTCGTCTTACTTTCTTTTTCTCTCTGTCTGGAAATGTTCATTTTGCAATACTTTAAACGATACAAGATGGGTAGGAGCGGTAGAATACTTTTGTTTCATCAAAGAATTACTTCCTGTCCCCCCTCCCCCACATATGCACTTGGTGTATTTTTCTTGTGTTTTTTTTTTTTGTTTATTTCTTCGACCAAACATATTTCTAATGTTTGAAACTTTTATTACAAGCAAAAATACTTTTTGACACAGTAAACTTTTTTTCTTGTTTTCTTTGGACTTCTTCATGTGAACTGAACCTGCTACCTTAACTGATCTACATCTACTAATCTAAGAACTCTCATCCATTCTTTGCTACCTCAACTCTTCTTCATCTACTACTTCGACTTTGACTTCCAAACTAATTTATCTCTGCTCAGGTCTTTTTGTATCCCTCTTTCTCTCAAGTTCATCCTTATCACTTCCTCTCATGTTTTCCTTAGCCTTCCCCTGTGAACTGAGCCTGCCACCTTAACTGATCTACATCTACTAATCTAAGAACTCTCATCCATTCTTTCAATGTTGCCATGCCATCAAAGTCTTCTGTTCTGCACACAGCTACCTCAACTCTTCTTTATCTACTACTTCGACTTTGACTTCAAAACTAACCTATCTCTGGCCAGGTCTTTATTTATCCCTCTTTCTCCCAAGTTCACTCTCATCACTTCCTCCCATGTTTTCCTTAGCCTTCCCCTGTAGACTGAGCCTGCTACCTTAACTGTTCTACATCTACTAAACCAAGAACTCTCATCCATTCTTTCAACGTGGCCATAGGATTGAAATCTACTCTTCTGCACACACCTTCCTATACTGTCCAGATTTAATCTTCCTCTGAGGTCATCAGATCTAAGCCTGTCTTTAAGACTCACATTACACAACCATTGTATCATTCTCGTATCATTTATCTCTATGCAACACATGTCCTCAACCCCCATTAGGCAGGTTTCACTTCTGAACATCATCACACTGCATACACATACCTGATAGATTCTTGCCTTGGTTTACGGTGGAAATTCTCTGCTGGTTAATAATGGTGGTAAAAAGAAATTTAAAAAAAAAAGGTCAATATTTTAGAATTTAAAAAAAAACGAGTGATCACTATCGCGTATTAATTCAACATAAAATGATCACCCACTTCCTTGCCACCAGGCGATAACGATTGCTCACTTTCAAACCAGATAGTTTTTTTTAAAGAACTTTCCTCAAAAACTGATGGGTAGACGCATGGGGGAAGGCAAGTGCAACAGTAACAGTTTTGAAATTTAGCAGATTTGAGATGGGTTTTAAAACTGGTAATACTGTTTCGACAGAAGGATACATTCCAGACCATTTGGATGCAACCTAACTCAGCTCCAAATAATGGCACATAATAGATTTTGCCCTGGCAAGAAAACATGACACAAGGAACTTCTGCAGTGGTGTCTGTGCCATGCTGAATACTGGACTGACCATCGGATGGTTTGTGCTGAACAAACAGATAATCTGGTGAAAAAAGAATTTATAAATAAAATAGAAGGCATACATCGCTCTATCTCTCTCCCCCTTTCCTTCCCTCTCCCTCTCTCTTATTATTAGCTTTTAGCGGTTACGCTGGTATGGTCATGTGGAGCATTCATCCTCTTGGATAAACTACTGTAGAAGCATGGATGCCTTAAATCGCAGGAAGTTTGGCCAGTCAAGGAAAACTTGGAAGCAAGTGATTAGACAAGACTGCACAGAGTGGAATCTGGAGACGGTTGACCCGCTGAACCATAAGAACTGGAGAGTGAGTTTGCGTAATTTTAGAAAACATCTGACCCCTAATTAAAGGAAAAATGATGTTAAATGAATAGAAAAAGTGTGCACAGTGACAAGCAAGATGAGCAGTTTTAGTAGTACATTGATAAAATTGAAATTATTTTTAGTCACATCTGCTGCGAATCTCTTGTCTTGCTGAGTCGGCCGACATGATAGGCATAATTCAGTTCAGAGTGACCACCCAACGGCAAAGCCGGTATAGCTGCGCTAGACAACAAAACATTAGCATGGCTTTTCTCAACCGAGCTGGTGATCTAACAGTGAGATGCTGTGAAGCAAACGAAAGAAGAAGATAGGCATAATGTTGATTCTACTAAATTCTTCTTTTTTTTTTTTGCCAATTTAACTTTTCCTTTTTTTTCTCTCGTTTATCCAGGGAACTTACAGGCGGTAGTGTATCATCTGCAGGATCTTCTTCCAGTTCGACTTCTCGAGGCACCAGTCGTATCCCAGTTCAAGACCAGCAAACAGCCTTGGCCCTTTTACTTGAGCTTGCCGTTCAAAGAGGATCCCTTAGTCATATTCTCGGTGTTGTGCTACTGTTACTCAACCTGTGGAATAACAGTAAACATGAACTTGACAACAGAGTGAGCAGTAACCTCACATGCGCCCCTTTAATACCTCTTCTGAAAAGATTCTTTGGAATACAGTCCAGTAAGGCAAAGAACTATGAAATGACAAAATGGGATGAAGTGAGTGAAACTGACTTTCAAATTATGGCTTTCAAAACACGCAAAAAATGACATAGCCAATGAAAATGCTTGAAATAACAGTGTCACAAAAATAGGTCTCGATAAATTTGTTTCCAGGCTTCATAAGTCTTCGTGGAAGTAGTTAAATGTTTGTGAGTGAAAACTCCTACCGTTTCTGAATTATCACTAAGGCAAATTGAAAATATCGATCTGAATATAGTATGTTATTGATGAAATTGATTGGAAATATAATTGGGGGGGGGGGCATACTTGGATGAAAACCATATGTGTATATCGAAACAGAATTAAATTAAAAAAAAAATATTAAACGTTAAAAAAAAACGTTAAATAGGTTACTGGTTCTATTTTATATATAAGACTGGCAGGAAGACCCGACGTTATTCGGGATTGAACGAGGATCATTACTATGTACTTTTTCACTATGCTCATAATACCATATTACTTTCTTTGTTTTTAACGCCTCCCTCCTCCCGTTTCGCCCCCTTATATAGTCAGAAGAAGCTGAAATATTGGAAAAATCTCTGAATTAGTGTCCTGTACATATGGTTTACAATTCATTAAAATCGGATATATTGAATTAAAAAAAAAAAAAATAACGTCCCCCCTCCTCGCTGTTAAATAGGCAATATTTCTACTTTCTACTACTTTCTATATATAAGACTAGCAGGAAGACCCGACGTTGCCTGGGATTGAATGAGGATCACTACTATGTACTTTTTCACCCTGCTCATAACATCATATTACTTTCTTTGTTTTTACTGTCCTCCTCGTCCCGTTACGCCCCCTTATATAGTCAGAAGAATCTGAAATGTTGGAAAACTCTCTGAATTAGTGTCTTATACATATGGTTTAAATTTCATAAAAATCGGATATACCTATTTGAAGTTTTAAAGGGAATTCTGCCCCATGGGTCACTTAGAGGTGGGAGCACATAGAGAGTAATGTAGAGTTTCGGAACCACTTCCATTGTCTTCCCCAGCAAACTTTATACATATGATTTAAATTTCATAAAAATATAGTATATTTGAAGTTGTAAGAGGGTTATGCCTTCATAGCCCCCCTTAGGGGTGTACTTAGATATTCGAGAACACTTCCATTGTCTTCCCCGGTAAATTTTACATAAGAATACACTTTTAGATTTTATGTAGATTCTCTAACCTTTCTTTCTATAGGGAACATACAAACACACACACACAGACATTGAGTTTTATATATAGAATATTAAAAATGTATCTATGGATTTATATACTATCAGCAGATTTAGCCAGCTTTGCCTGAGTATCGAATATGTTGAACATCTTGATATTAAGAAAATTGTGCGACTACTTCTCCTGTGTCTGTGTGTGTTTCTCAACTTCATGACATTTTTTTTTTTTAATTTCCTTTTTATTGAAATCAAAAATACAATAACGTAAAGTACTAAAATTACTTTTTAGAGATCCTGTTTTTTAAAAAATTAATTTAATTATGAAATTAAATCGACTGGAATGAATTTTGATTTCTGTGTAAGCAAGTCAGCCATTTTAGTCTTTCGTTAATAGTTGAAAAAAAAAAAAAGAGTGAATTTCTTTGTAACCTTTCAAACTTTGGAAGCATTTAAACTGTTGAATAGAAAGTAATTTCTGACTTTTTAAATTCAGAAATGTTCTGAACTTCTAAACTATTCTGAACTTTTAAAATATAAAAGAAAATAGATTTGCTAAAAAACGCCATAATTAAAAAAATAATGGCGAAAGATGGTAAATACACAACATAAAAATATACAAATAAACAAATATTTAAATGACTTTTGTTTCTTCTTTTTTTTTTTTACCCTCCTGCAGCAAAATGGTATATATCTTGTCAGTCCAACTGAATGCTTTTTGAGATATATCACTGACTTAGGAGATGAAGATGCACCGGTTGACCTCCATCAATGTGCTGTTGTAATAATGTCTCATCTAGACAGACTAGCTGCTCCTTATTTACCTCCAACCTCCTCAAATAAGGTATGAACTCTTTTTCCTAAATGCAAAGTGAGGAACGCTTTTGTAGCTCTGAATGTAAATTGGCTTAAAATGAATTTCCTTTTCAGCAATGTGAATTGTATAGAAATGTTATTGTATGTCATTATTATTAGGTATCACGATACTTGTTTAGATTAGGACCCAAGCTAAAATCGACTTGGCGTCGGTAGTTTCCCGATGTTTATGTCGACGGCCAGAAAAGGGCAAATGAAAAGTTTGTTGCCTGTGTCCAAAAACTCCAAAACGAGGCTGGATGTAAAACTGGAAAAATTGTTTTCTTTTTACACATAAAATTTTTTTTTTAAGAAAAATATCACTGAACAAGGTTAGGGTTATAAAATGTTTCTTTCTGCATGAAAAAGTTTGATTTTTCACTGAGCTAATGTTAAAACAGGGTTAGGGTTTGTTAAAATTCATTATCGCTTTGATCAATTTTTATATCCAATTAGTGAATTTCGCGATTCAATCAATTAAAATGTTGACTTGTTATCTACTTATTTTCTCGCATTCTGATTGGATAATCGCTTCGGCATTTTCCATCTATCTACGTAAACATCCGGAAACTACCGATGCCAAGCTTGGGTCTTAATCTGGACAAGTACCGGTATCACTAACCAGCCTAGAGTTTAGAGTGTGAAAATGGGTAAATATAGTGAAATTCCCTTCAATTTCAACTTGTGATAGCTTATTTATTTATAAATGTATAATTCTTTCTTTCGTATTACAGTTTTTTCTAGGCTACTTCAAGTTAGAATAATAATTTCAGTGATGGGCGATTTATTTTTATGTGAAAAATAAAATGTTGCCGTTTTTCAGATTTGGTGTGTGCAATATTGTGCATAGGCATATAAAAATAGCCCCATCTTAAATAAAATGGGCCACTTGTCAATATGGTGGGTTTAATATAGTGTTTTAAGTTTTTTTTCATTAATATGAAATACTAAAGAAATCTTTGCCTTATTAAATTATGTTTCCGTCTGTTTTTAAATGGTGCAAATCTGGATTTTTTTATTTACTATTAAAAAGAAAAATCTAGCTTGATCTTTAATGTGTTGTGAATCATATTAAGAAGATTCAAAGTTTTAGCTGTTGAAATGAAACTTATATGAACAAAGTTATGTTTCCGTGTCATTTTTGCACGTTCTTGAGGAGTAATGGGATTTTTCCCAATGTTCAGGCTGGCTTGATCTAATAATCATTGCAACTGTATAAAATGTTGAGTTCTGTTAAATAAAGCTCATTTTTACCAAATGAATATGGTTGAAATAATCGACAAAAATATCTTGGTTCAGATTTAATTATGTGTTTGTGTCCTTATTTCTACTAGCATGTTGCCCTGCTTATCCACTATTCCATGAACTAATTTTCCATTTTGTCTGAAAAAATTTATTTCATATTTACTCCCTCATATGTATACACATATATATGTTTTGAAATTTATTTCATATTTACTCCCTCATATGTATACACATATATATGTTTTGAAATTTATTTCATATTTACTCCCTCATATGTATACACATATGTTTTGAAATTTATTTCATATTTACTCCCTCATATGTATACACATATATATGTTTTAAAATTTATTTCATATTTACTCCCTCATATGTATACACATATATATGTTTTGAAATTTATTTCATATTTACTCCCTCATATGTATACACATATATATGTTTTGAAATTTATTTCATATTTACTCCCTCATATGTATACACATATGTTTTAAAATTTATTTCATATTTACTCCCTCATATGTACACACATATATGTTTTGAAATTTATTTCATATTTACTCCCTCATATGTATACACATATATGTTTTAAAATTTATTTCATATTTACCTCCTCATATGTATACACATATATGTTTTGAAATTTATTTCATATTTACTCCCTCATATGTATACGCATATGTTTTAAAATTTATTTCATATTTACTCCCTCATATGTATACGCATATGTTTTAAAATTTATTTCATATTTACTCCCTCATATGTATACGCATATATATGTTTTAAAATTTATTTCATATTTACTCTCTCATATGTATACGCATATATATGTTTTAAAAATTATTTCATATTTACTCCCTCATATTTATACGCATATATATGTTTTAAAATTTATTTCATATTTACTCCCTCATATGTATACACATATATATGTTTTAAAATTTATTTCATATTTACTCCCTCATATGTATACGCATATATATGTTTTAAAATTTATTTCATATTTACTCCCTCATATTTATACGCATATATATGTTTTAAAATTTATTTCATATTTACTCCCTCATATGTATACACAAATTTCATATTTACTCCCTCATATGTATACACATATATACGTTTTGAAATTTATTTCATATTTACTCCCTCATATGTATACACATATATATGTTTTGAAATTTATTTCATATTTACTCCCTCATATGTATACACATATGTTTTGAAATTTATTTCATATTTACTCCCTCATATGTATACACATATATATGTTTTGAAATTTATTTCATATTTACTCCCTCATATGTGTACGCATATATATGTTTTAAAATTTATTTTCAGAGTGTGGAATACCAAGATATATTGGGCTGGGGTACTGCTGTGCCCCGTATTAACGGCCAATTGCATTCATATAATGACGGAGAATATATACAGCAGATTGGGTGTTCAGCAAGATTACTTTTAGCTTTGACCAAGACAGGAAAAGTGTATACCTTAAATTATATTTCTGATGTTCAAGTAAGTATTATTTCACAAGATTTATACCAAAAATCATCTTCAAATATATTCATTGCGTTCTTGTTAGTGTTGCGCATTGTTGCTCGTCTGGTGTAGTGGATACTGAAGTGGACTATTGTTGGAATTTCTATCGCATGAGAGAAAATAGTAATTGTACTCTAAGATAAGAGATGAAAGTTGAATTGGGAGTGACAGTTTTTGAAGAAAAGGAACAGCAACCATGTATATTAATTAAACAATTTTACTTAGGCAAGTAACAAAGAATGATGTACAAACAGTAAAATGGTAAATATACACAATGTGTGTCAGTGAACACGTGCATTTGCAGAACTTATGTGAAGAGGTGTTCTGTTTACAGGTGTGCATACTTTGGCCTCGATTACATTTGCAGGCCCGCAAAAACCAGCACGTTCCATTCAAAATCTGACTGGGATCGTTGTGTCACCTTTCCTCCTTGACCTTAGACTCTGCTATTGGACAACACTTGGTTGAAAATTCGTACTGTACCCAAAATTATAAAATGGAGTGTCTTGAGGTCTTGTGTAGAGCCGATTCCAAAAACCATTTGAAAGTTTTGAAGTCTGTCTATTGCCATTCATAAATTTTCCTTATGTCAGCAGAAAAAAATCATCAGATCGTTAAATCTCTTTGGGGAACGTTGACTCCTCCCCAACTTTATATATATTTATATGTATATTATATACATTGGTCTTTATTATAGAGTGGATGATATATATATATATATATATATATATATATTTATTTATTTATTTTGGTACAGAAAAATTAATACAACATTCGTACCTTCGGTTTCAAGCACAGAAGAACTTAGCCATCCGGCTCTCTTCAGCTTCTGTTGTCATCTGTTTCGGAAATGTGAAGTCACGTGTCACTCTCGTTTGGACGCGTTATTTGCTTAGAGTGTTGTGTATGTTTGTTTAAATTTAGTGTAAGGAAGGTTTAATAAGGTTTTAAAAAAAGGGGGGGGGGTTAAAAGTAACAGTTGAGATTTAAACCGGAGGAGATTAAAAAAGAGGTATAACAAAAGAGATATAAAAAATATATATAAAAAACAAAAATAAAAAATAAAAAATAAAAAAATATTTCTATATAATTCCCGTGAGTCAATATTATGAGTTTCGTATATTTGGTCGTTACTGTTTTGGGATTTGATGATGTGTGTTCTAAAGGAATTAGGGAGAGAGAATGGGTTTAAGGATTAAAGACGTTAAAAGGAACAACATTAATTAAATTTGTGTTTAAAGGTATATATAATATATATATATAATATATATATATATAAATATAAATGATAATTTATTTCATTTTGACTACAAAATTGATTTTGTTTCACGAGAGCAGTTTGAGGGACTCCCGATCTTCAGGCCTCGAAATAAAATTATGCCTGTTAAGATAAGATCATAATCACACAAAGTTTTTTGAAGGTGATAGAAGTTAAAAATAAAATTAAAGATGAATAAAACAAAAATATAAGTAAAAAGAGAAAAAGAAGGAAATATTTAAATATAAAATATAAGAATTGAAGGCAGAGATAAGAGCTACATGAGACAGAGGAAGGAAACAGAAAGAGAGGAAGAGAATATAGATATGGCCGGATGTGAGAGAGTAGAAATATGAAAGCACATATTTCAGGGCCGATGCGCGTCGGCCCAAAATCTAACATGGGGGGAAAAGGTTTAAGGAATATATCTGACAAGCAAAGACTACATTCTTTTGTATATAAGTAAAGGGCACAGAGGGGTTGAGTTCTGGATAACAGGGCTGTCGCTGCACAATCTTCCTTCGAGATCAGGATATCAGGTTGGTAACTGCAGGCAGCAGAAAACAAGTTGGAGTATGATGCGTTTACTCCAGTTTCTTGGATGAAAATAACAAAGGCATTTTCATCGATGGAATGAGTTGGTAGATTCTGAGATCATTTTGATATTTTAAATTCAGCCTTTTCATTCACAATGGAAAAGAGTCAGGATAATATTCAAATTGTTCATATCAGCTTTTTGTTAATTTAAAAATGCTTTTGCCCAATCTTTTTGATAAGTTGAGAATGGCATTTTCCTTTTTTTTTCCTCTTTTCCATAGATGTTGTCCGACTGACGATGTGCGAGAAACTGTATAAACCATGTCCCAACTCTAGGAACTTGTATAGATGTCAGTTACGTGACTGAGTGTGTAGGTGGTTTTGCATAGGCATACGATCTGACAGCTGATATTGGTAGAAAGGTCGGATGTACTTAGAGCCAAGGTTGTTGGGTGCATTGACTTTACTTGGTGGTGTGACAAAAACGACAATCAAGATTGGTGGCACATGAGAGATATGCAGGAAATAATATGTATTACTATTAAAAATAAAAATCACTTTGTCCATCTCCTCAACATATTTCCATTTCTTGCATTGTGATAGCCTTCTAATACTCATCTCTATATATGTATTACATGCAATGTTTCAAGCAAACTACATCTCCTTATTATAATTTTTTATGTTAGATTAAAAGGAATTAAAGTTTGATATGCCAGCTTAAATGCTATTTAGGTCCAACTTAAAATCTCACAAAGATAACTTTCTACATAGAGAGGAATCAGAGAAGGCTATCACAATGCATAAAACGGAAATATGTAGATGTTGAGAAGGAGGACAAAATCGAAGTGTGTGTTTTTTTTTATAGCAAATCTTACTTGATTAGTCAAAACTTCTACACAGTGATGTAATGTGTGTAACCGTGTTCCATAATATATTTTGAGGTAAGACCTCTTTATCAAATGGTGGGTGTTTCAAATCTCTTGTTTAGTCAAAACTTCTACACAGTGATCTAATGTGTGTAACCGTGTTCCATAATATATTTTGAGGTAAGACCTCTTTATCAAATGGTGGGTGTTTCAAATCTCTTGTTTAGTCAAAACTTCTACACAGTGATCTAATGTGTGTAACCGTGTTCCATAATATATTTCGAGGTAAGACCTCTTTATCAAATGGTGGGTGTTTCAAATCTCTTGTTTAGTCAAAACTTCTACACAGTGATCTAATGTGTGTTCCATAATATATTTCGAGGTAAGACCTCTTTATCAAATGGTGGGTGTTTCAAATCTCTTGTTTAGTCAAAACTTCTACACAGTGATCTAATGTGTGTAACCGTGTTCCATAATATATTTTGAGGTAAGACCTCTTTATCAAATGGTGGGTGTTTCAAATCTCTTGTTTAGTCAAAACTTCTACACAGTGATGTAATGTGTGTAACCGTGTTCCATAATATATTTTGAGGTAAGACCTCTTTATCAAATGGTGGGTGTTTCAAATCTCTTGTTTAGTCAAAACTTCTACACAGTGATCTAATGTGTGTAACCGTGTTCCATAATATATTTCGAGGTAAGACCTCTTTATCAAATGGTGGGTGTTTCAAATCTCTTGTTTAGTCAAAACTTCTACACAGTGATCTAATGTGTGTAACCGTGTTCCATAATATATTTTGAGGTAAGACCTCTTTATCAAATGGTGGGTGTTTCAAATCTCTTGTTTAGTCAAAACTTCTACACAGTGATCTAATGTGTGTAACCGTGTTCCATAATATATTTTGAGGTAAGACCTCTTTATCAAATGGTGGGTGTTTCAAATCTCTTGTTTAGTCAAAACTTCTACACAGTGATCTAATGTGTGTTCCATAATATATTTCGAGGTAAGACCTCTTTATCAAATGGTGGGTGTTTCAAATCTCTTGTTTAGTCAAAACTTCTACACAGTGATCTAATGTGTGTAACCGTGTTCCATAATATATTTCAAGGTAAGACCTCTTTATCAAATGGTGGGTGTTTCAAATCTCTTGTTTAGTCAAAACTTCTACACAGTGATCTAATGTGTGTAACCGTGTTCCATAATATATTTTGAGGTAAGACCTCTTTATCAAATGGTGGGTGTTTCAAATCTCTTGTTTAGTCAAAACTTCTACACAGTGATCTAATGTGTGTAACCGTGTTCCATAATATATTTCAAGGTAAGACCTCTTTATCAAATGGTGGGTGTTTCAAATCTCTTGTTTAGTCAAAACTTCTACACAGTGATCTAATGTGTGTAACCGTGTTCCATAATATATTTCAAGGTAAGACCTCTTTATCAAATGGTGGGTGTTTCAAATCTCTTGTTTAGTCAAAACTTCTACACAGTGATCTAATGTGTGTAACCATGTTCCATAATATATTTCGAGGTAAGACCTCTTTATCAAATGGTGGGTGTTTCAAATCTCTTGTTTAGTCAAAACTTCTACACAGTGATCTAATGTGTGTAACCGTGTTCCATAATATATTTCAAGGTAAGACCTCTTTATCAAATGGTGGATGTTTCAAATCTCTTGTTTAGTCAAAACTTCTACACAGTGATCTAATGTGTGTGACCGTGTTCCATAATATATTTTGAGGTAAGACCTTTTTATCAAATGGTGGGTGTTTCAAATCTCTTGTTTAGTCAAAACTTCTACACAGTGATCTAATGTGTGTAACCATGTTCCATAATATATTTCGAGGTAAGACCTCTTTATCAAATGGTGGATGTTTCAAATCTCTTGTTTAGTCAAAACTTCTACACAGTGATGTAATGTGTGTAACCGTGTTCCATAATATATTTTGAGGTAAGACCTCTTTATCAAATGATGGGTGTTTCAAATCTCTTGTTTAGTCAAAACTTCTACACAGTGATCTAATGTGTGTAACCGTGTTCCATAATATATTTCAAGGTAAGACCTCTTTATCAAATGATGGGTGTTTCAAATCTCTTGTTTAGTCAAAACTTCTACACAGTGATCTAATGTGTGTAACCGTGTTCCATAATATATTTCGAGGTAAGACCTCTTTATCAAATGATGGGTGTTTCAAATCTCTTGTTTAGTCAAAACTTCTACACAGTGATCTAATGTGTGTGACCGTGTTCCATAATATATTTCAAGGTAAGACCTCTTTATCAAATGGTCGGTGTTTCAAATCTCTTGTTTAGTCAAAACTTCTACACAGTGATCTAATGTGTGTAACCGTGTTCCATAATATATTTCGAGGTAAGACCTCTTTATCAAATGATGGGTGTTTCAAATCTCTTGTTTAGTCAAAACTTCTACACAGTGATGTAATGTGTGCGATCGTGTTCCATAATATATTTCAAGGTAAGACCTCTTTATCAAATGATGGGTTTTTCAAATCTCTTGTTTAGTCAAAACTTCTACACAGTGATCTAATGTGTGTAACCGTGTTCCATAATATATTTTGAGGTAAGACCTCTTTATCAAATGGTGGGTGTTTCAAATCTCTTGTTTAGTCAAAACTTCTACACAGTGATCTAATGTGTGTAACCGTGTTCCATAATATATTTTGAGGTAAGACCTCTTTATCAAATGATGGGTGTTTCAAATCTCTTGTTTAGTCAAAACTTCTACACAGTGATCTAATGTGTGTAACCGTGTTCCATAATATATTTTGAGGTAAGACCTCTTTATCAAATGATGGGTGTTTCAAATCTCTTGTTTAGTCAAAACTTCTACACAGTGATCTAATGTGTGTAACCATGTTCCATAATATATTTCGAGGTAAGACCTCTTTATCAAATGGTGGGTGTTTCAAATCTCTTGTTTAGTCAAAACTTCTACACAGTGATCTAATGTGTGTAACCATGTTCCATAATATATTTCGAGGTAAGACCTCTTTATCAAATGGTGGGTGTTTCAAATCTCTTGTTTAGTCAAAACTTCTACACTGTGATCTAATGTGTGTAACCGTGTTCCATAATATATTTTGAGGTAAGACCTCTTTATCAAATGATGGGTGTTTCAAATCTCTTGTTTAGTCAAAACTTCTACACAGTGATCTAATGTGTGTTCCATAATATATTTCGAGGTAAGACCTCTTTATCAAATGGTGGGTGTTTCAAATCTCTTGTTTAGTCAAAACTTCTACACAGTGATCTAATGTGTGTGACCGTGTTCCATAATATATTTTGAGGTAAGACCTTTTTATCAAATGGTGGGTGTTTCAAATCTCTTGTTTAGTCAAAACTTCTACACAGTGATCTAATGTGTGTAACCGTGTTCCATAATATATTTCGAGGTAAGACCTCTTTATCAAAAGGTGGGTGTTTCAAATCTCTTGTTTAGTCAAAACTTCTACACAGTGATCTAATGTGTGTGACCGTGTTCCATAATATATTTTGAGGTAAGACCTTTTTATCAAATGGTGGGTGTTTCAAATCTCTTGTTTAGTCAAAATTTCTACACAGTGATCTAATGTGTGTAACCGTGTTCCATAATATATTTTGAGGTAAGACCTCTTTATCAAATGATGGGTTTTTCAAATCTCTTGTTTAGTCAAAACTTCTACACAGTGATCTAATGTGTGTAACCATGTTCCATAATATATTTCGAGGTAAGACCTCTTTATCAAATGGTGGGTGTTTCAAATCTCTTGTTTAGTCAAAACTTCTACACTGTGATCTAATGTGTGTAACCGTGTTCCATAATATATTTTGAGGTAAGACCTCTTTATCAAATGATGGGTGTTTCAAATCTCTTGTTTAGTCAAAACTTCTACACAGTGATCTAATGTGTGTGACCATGTTCCATAATATATTTCGAGGTAAGACCTCTTTATCAAATGATGGGTTTTTCAAATCTCTTGTTTAGTCAAAACTTCTACACAGTGATCTAATGTGTGTGACCGTGTTCCATAATATATTTTGAGGTAAGACCTTTTTATCAAATGGTGGGTGTTTCAAATCTCTTGTTTAGTCAAAACTTCTACACAGTGATCTAATGTGTGTAACCGTGTTCCATAATATATTTTGAGGTAAGACCTCTTTATCAAATGGTGGATGTTTCAAATCTCTTGTTTAGTCAAAACTTCTACACAGTGATCTAATGTGTGTAACCATGTTCCATAATATATTTCGAGGTAAGACCTCTTTATCAAATGGTGGGTGTTTCAAATCTCTTGTTTAGTCAAAACTTCTACACTGTGATCTAATGTGTGTAACCGTGTTCCATAATATATTTTGAGGTAAGACCTCTTTATCAAATGGTGGGTGTTTCAAATCTCTTGTTTAGTCAAAACTTCTACACAGTGATCTAATGTGTGTTCCATAATATATTTCGAGGTAAGACCTCTTTATCAAATGGTGGGTGTTTCAAATCTCTTGTTTAGTCAAAACTTCTACACAGTGATCTAATGTGTGTGACCGTGTTCCATAATATATTTTGAGGTAAGACCTTTTTATCAAATGGTGGGTGTTTCAAATCTCTTGTTTAGTCAAAACTTCTACACAGTGATCTAATGTGTGTAACCATGTTCCATAATATATTTCGAGGTAAGACCTCTTTATCAAATGGTGGGTGTTTCAAATCTCTTGTTTAGTCAAAACTTCTACACTGTGATCTAATGTGTGTAACCGTGTTCCATAATATATTTTGAGGTAAGACCTCTTTATCAAATGGTGGGTGTTTCAAATCTCTTGTTTAGTCAAAACTTCTACACAGTGATCTAATGTGTGTTCCATAATATATTTCGAGGTAAGACCTCTTTATCAAATGGTGGGTGTTTCAAATCTCTTGTTTAGTCAAAACTTCTACACAGTGATCTAATGTGTGTAACCATGTTCCATAATATATTTTGAGGTAAGACCTCTTTATCAAATGGTGGGTGTTTCAAATCTCTTGTTTAGTCAAAACTTCTACACAGTGATCTAATGTGTGTGACCGTGTTCCATAATATATTTTGAGGTAAGACCTTTTTATCAAATGGTGGGTGTTTCAAATCTCTTGTTTAGTCAAAACTTCTACACAGTGATCTAATGTGTGTAACCATGTTCCATAATATATTTCGAGGTAAGACCTCTTTATCAAATGGTGGGTGTTTCAAATCTCTTGTTTAGTCAAAACTTCTACACAGTGATCTAATGTGTGTAACCGTGTTCTATAATATATTTTGAGGTAAGACCTCTTTATCAAATGGTGGATGTTTCAAATCTCTTGTTTAGTCAAAACTTCTACACAGTGATGTAATGTGTGCGACCGTGTTCCATAATATATTTCGAGGTAAGACCTCTTTATCAAATAGTGGGTGTTTCAAATCTCTTGTTTAGTCAAAACTTCTACACAGTGATGTAATGTGTGTAACCGTGTTCCATAATATATTTTGAGGTAAGACCTCTTTATCAAATGATGGGTTTTTCAAATCTCTTGTTTAGTCAAAACTTCTACACAGTGATCTAATGTGTGTTCCATAATATATTTCGAGGTAAGACCTCTTTATCAAATGGTGGGTGTTTCAAATCTCTTGTTTAGTCAAAACTTCTACACAGTGATCTAATGTGTGTTCCATAATATATTTCGAGGTAAGACCTCTTTATCAAATGGTGGGTGTTTCAAATCTCTTGTTTAGTCAAAACTTCTACACAGTGATCTAATGTGTGTTCCATAATATATTTCGAGGTAAGACCTCTTTATCAAATGGTGGGTGTTTCAAATCTCTTGTTTAGTCAAAACTTCTACACAGTGATCTAATGTGTGTGACCGTGTTCCATAATATATTTTGAGGTAAGACCTTTTTATCAAATGGTGGGTGTTTCAAATCTCTTGTTTAGTCAAAACTTCTACACAGTGATCTAATGTGTGTAACCATGTTCCATAATATATTTCGAGGTAAGACCTCTTTATCAAATGGTGGGTGTTTCAAATCTCTTGTTTAGTCAAAACTTCTACACTGTGATCTAATGTGTGTAACCGTGTTCCATAATATATTTTGAGGTAAGACCTCTTTATCAAATGGTGGGTGTTTCAAATCTCTTGTTTAGTCAAAACTTCTACACAGTGATCTAATGTGTGTTCCATAATATATTTCGAGGTAAGACCTCTTTATCAAATGGTGGGTGTTTCAAATCTCTTGTTTAGTCAAAACTTCTACACAGTGATCTAATGTGTGTAACCATGTTCCATAATATATTTTGAGGTAAGACCTCTTTATCAAATGGTGGGTGTTTCAAATCTCTTGTTTAGTCAAAACTTCTACACAGTGATCTAATGTGTGTGACCGTGTTCCATAATATATTTTGAGGTAAGACCTTTTTATCAAATGGTGGGTGTTTCAAATCTCTTGTTTAGTCAAAACTTCTACACAGTGATCTAATGTGTGTAACCATGTTCCATAATATATTTCGAGGTAAGACCTCTTTATCAAATGGTGGGTGTTTCAAATCTCTTGTTTAGTCAAAACTTCTACACAGTGATCTAATGTGTGTAACCGTGTTCCATAATATATTTTGAGGTAAGACCTCTTTATCAAATGGTGGATGTTTCAAATCTCTTGTTTAGTCAAAACTTCTACACAGTGATGTAATGTGTGCGACCGTGTTCCATAATATATTTTGAGGTAAGACCTCTTTATCAAATGGTGGGTGTTTCAAATCTCTTGTTTAGTCAAAACTTCTACACAGTGATCTAATGTGTGTAACCGTGTTCCATAATATATTTTGAGGTAAGACCTCTTTATCAAATGGTGGATGTTTCAAATCTCTTGTTTAGTCAAAACTTCTACACAGTGATGTAATGTGTGCGATCGTGTTCCATAATATATTTCAAGGTAAGACCTCTTTATCAAATGATGGGTTTTTCAAATCTCTTGTTTAGTCAAAACTTCTACACAGTGATCTAATGTGTGTAACCGTGTTCCATAATATATTTTGAGGTAAGACCTCTTTATCAAATGGTGGGTGTTTCAAATCTCTTGTTTAGTCAAAACTTCTACACAGTGATCTAATGTGTGTAACCGTGTTCCATAATATATTTTGAGGTAAGACCTCTTTATCAAATGATGGGTGTTTCAAATCTCTTGTTTAGTCAAAACTTCTACACAGTGATCTAATGTGTGTAACCGTGTTCCATAATATATTTTGAGGTAAGACCTTATTATCAAATGATGGGTGTTTCAAATCTCTTGTTTAGTCAAAACTTCTACACAGTGATCTAATGTGTGTAACCATGTTCCATAATATATTTCGAGGTAAGACCTCTTTATCAAATGGTGGGTGTTTCAAATCTCTTGTTTAGTCAAAACTTCTACACAGTGATCTAATGTGTGTAACCATGTTCCATAATATATTTCGAGGTAAGACCTCTTTATCAAATGGTGGGTGTTTCAAATCTCTTGTTTAGTCAAAACTTCTACACTGTGATCTAATGTGTGTAACCGTGTTCCATAATATATTTTGAGGTAAGACCTCTTTATCAAATGATGGGTGTTTCAAATCTCTTGTTTAGTCAAAACTTCTACACAGTGATCTAATGTGTGTTCCATAATATATTTCGAGGTAAGACCTCTTTATCAAATGGTGGGTGTTTCAAATCTCTTGTTTAGTCAAAACTTCTACACAGTGATCTAATGTGTGTGACCGTGTTCCATAATATATTTTGAGGTAAGACCTTTTTATCAAATGGTGGGTGTTTCAAATCTCTTGTTTAGTCAAAACTTCTACACAGTGATCTAATGTGTGTAACCGTGTTCCATAATATATTTCGAGGTAAGACCTCTTTATCAAAAGGTGGGTGTTTCAAATCTCTTGTTTAGTCAAAACTTCTACACAGTGATCTAATGTGTGTGACCGTGTTCCATAATATATTTTGAGGTAAGACCTTTTTATCAAATGGTGGGTGTTTCAAATCTCTTGTTTAGTCAAAATTTCTACACAGTGATCTAATGTGTGTAACCGTGTTCCATAATATATTTTGAGGTAAGACCTCTTTATCAAATGATGGGTTTTTCAAATCTCTTGTTTAGTCAAAACTTCTACACAGTGATCTAATGTGTGTAACCATGTTCCATAATATATTTCGAGGTAAGACCTCTTTATCAAATGGTGGGTGTTTCAAATCTCTTGTTTAGTCAAAACTTCTACACTGTGATCTAATGTGTGTAACCGTGTTCCATAATATATTTTGAGGTAAGACCTCTTTATCAAATGATGGGTGTTTCAAATCTCTTGTTTAGTCAAAACTTCTACACAGTGATCTAATGTGTGTGACCATGTTCCATAATATATTTCGAGGTAAGACCTCTTTATCAAATGGTGGGTGTTTCAAATCTCTTGTTTAGTCAAAACTTCTACACTGTGATCTAATGTGTGTAACCGTGTTCCATAATATATTTTGAGGTAAGACCTCTTTATCAAATGGTGGGTGTTTCAAATCTCTTGTTTAGTCAAAACTTCTACACAGTGATCTAATGTGTGTTCCATAATATATTTCGAGGTAAGACCTCTTTATCAAATGGTGGGTGTTTCAAATCTCTTGTTTAGTCAAAACTTCTACACAGTGATCTAATGTGTGTGACCGTGTTCCATAATATATTTTGAGGTAAGACCTTTTTATCAAATGGTGGGTGTTTCAAATCTCTTGTTTAGTCAAAACTTCTACACAGTGATCTAATGTGTGTAACCATGTTCCATAATATATTTCGAGGTAAGACCTCTTTATCAAATGGTGGGTGTTTCAAATCTCTTGTTTAGTCAAAACTTCTACACTGTGATCTAATGTGTGTAACCGTGTTCCATAATATATTTTGAGGTAAGACCTCTTTATCAAATGGTGGGTGTTTCAAATCTCTTGTTTAGTCAAAACTTCTACACAGTGATCTAATGTGTGTTCCATAATATATTTCGAGGTAAGACCTCTTTATCAAATGGTGGGTGTTTCAAATCTCTTGTTTAGTCAAAACTTCTACACAGTGATCTAATGTGTGTAACCATGTTCCATAATATATTTTGAGGTAAGACCTCTTTATCAAATGGTGGGTGTTTCAAATCTCTTGTTTAGTCAAAACTTCTACACAGTGATCTAATGTGTGTGAACGTGTTCCATAATATATTTTGAGGTAAGACCTTTTTATCAAATGGTGGGTGTTTCAAATCTCTTGTTTAGTCAAAACTTCTACACAGTGATCTAATGTGTGTAACCATGTTCCATAATATATTTCGAGGTAAGACCTCTTTATCAAATGGTGGGTGTTTCAAATCTCTTGTTTAGTCAAAACTTCTACACAGTGATCTAATGTGTGTAACCGTGTTCTATAATATATTTTGAGGTAAGACCTCTTTATCAAATGGTGGATGTTTCAAATCTCTTGTTTAGTCAAAACTTCTACACAGTGATGTAATGTGTGTAACCGTGTTCCATAATATATTTTGAGGTAAGACCTCTTTATCAAATGATGGGTTTTTCAAATCTCTTGTTTAGTCAAAACTTCTACACAGTGATCTAATGTGTGTTCCATAATATATTTCGAGGTAAGACCTCTTTATCAAATGGTGGGTGTTTCAAATCTCTTGTTTAGTCAAAACTTCTACACAGTGATCTAATGTGTGTTCCATAATATATTTCGAGGTAAGACCTCTTTATCAAATGGTGGGTGTTTCAAATCTCTTGTTTAGTCAAAACTTCTACACAGTGATCTAATGTGTGTAACCATGTTCCATAATATATTTTGAGGTAAGACCTCTTTATCAAATGGTGGGTGTTTCAAATCTCTTGTTTAGTCAAAACTTCTACACAGTGATCTAATGTGTGTGACCGTGTTCCATAATATATTTTGAGGTAAGACCTTTTTATCAAATGGTGGGTGTTTCAAATCTCTTGTTTAGTCAAAACTTCTACACAGTGATCTAATGTGTGTAACCATGTTCCATAATATATTTCGAGGTAAGACCTCTTTATCAAATGGTGGGTGTTTCAAATCTCTTGTTTAGTCAAAACTTCTACACTGTGATCTAATGTGTGTAACCGTGTTCCATAATATATTTTGAGGTAAGACCTCTTTATCAAATGGTGGGTGTTTCAAATCTCTTGTTTAGTCAAAACTTCTACACAGTGATCTAATGTGTGTTCCATAATATATTTCGAGGTAAGACCTCTTTATCAAATGGTGGGTGTTTCAAATCTCTTGTTTAGTCAAAACTTCTACACAGTGATCTAATGTGTGTAACCATGTTCCATAATATATTTTGAGGTAAGACCTCTTTATCAAATGGTGGGTGTTTCAAATCTCTTGTTTAGTCAAAACTTCTACACAGTGATCTAATGTGTGTGACCGTGTTCCATAATATATTTTGAGGTAAGACCTTTTTATCAAATGGTGGGTGTTTCAAATCTCTTGTTTAGTCAAAACTTCTACACAGTGATCTAATGTGTGTAACCATGTTCCATAATATATTTCGAGGTAAGACCTCTTTATCAAATGGTGGGTGTTTCAAATCTCTTGTTTAGTCAAAACTTCTACACAGTGATCTAATGTGTGTAACCGTGTTCCATAATATATTTTGAGGTAAGACCTCTTTATCAAATGGTGGATGTTTCAAATCTCTTGTTTAGTCAAAACTTCTACACAGTGATGTAATGTGTGCGACCGTGTTCCATAATATATTTCGAGGTAAGACCTCTTTATCAAATGGTGGGTGTTTCAAATCTCTTGTTTAGTCAAAACTTCTACACAGTGATCTAATGTGTGTAACCATGTTCCATAATATATTTCGAGGTAAGACCTCTTTATCAAATGGTGGGTGTTTCAAATCTCTTGTTTAGTCAAAACTTCTACACAGTGATCTAATGTGTGTAACCGTGTTCCATAATATATTTTGAGGTAAGACCTCTTTATCAAATGGTGGGTGTTTCAAATCTCTTGTTTAGTCAAAACTTCTACACAGTGATCTAATGTGTGTAACCGTGTTCCATAATATATTTTGAGGTAAGACCTCTTTATCAAATGGTGGATGTTTCAAATCTCTTGTTTAGTCAAAACTTCTACACAGTGATCTAATGTGTGTGCCCGTGTTTCATAATATATTTTGAGGTAAGACCTCTTTATCAAATGGTGGGTGTTTCAAATCTCTTGTTTAGTCAAAACTTCTACACAGTGATCTAATGTGTGTAACCGTGTTCCATAATATATTTTGAGGTAAGACCTCTTTATCAAATGGTGGGTGTTTCAAATCTCTTGTTTAGTCAAAACTTCTACACAGTGATCTAATGTGTGTAACCGTGTTCCATAATATATTTTGAGGTAAGACCTCTTTATCAAATGGTGGATGTTTCAAATCTCTTGTTTAGTCAAAACTTCTACACAGTGATCTAATGTGTGTGCCCGTGTTTCATAATATATTTTGAGGTAAGACCGCTTTATCAAATGGTGGGTGTTTCAAATCTCTTGTTTAGTCAAAACTTCTACACAGTGATCTAATGTGTATGATTGTGTTCCATAATATATTTCGAGGTAAGACCTCTTTATCAAATGGTGGGTGTTTCAAATCTCTTGTTTAGTCAAAACTTCTACACAGTGATCTAATGTGTGTGACCGTGTTCCATAATATATTTCGAGGTAAGACCTCTTTATCAAATGGTGGGTGTTTCAAATCTCTTGTTTAGTCAAAACTTCTACACAGTAATCTAATGTGTGCGACCGTGTTCCATAATATATTTTGAGGTAAGACCGCTTTATCAAATGGTGGGTGTTTCAAATCTCTTGTTTAGTCAAAACTTCTACACAGTGATCTAATGTGTGTGACCGTGTTCCATAATATATTTCTAGGTAAGACCTCTTTATCAAATGGTGGATGTTTCAAATCTCTTGTTTAGTCAAAACTTCTACACAGTGATGTAATGTGTGCACCATGTTTCATAATATATTTTGAGGTAAGACCTCTTTATCAAATTGTGGGTGTTTCAAATCTCTTGTTTAGTCAAAACTTCTACACAGTGATCTAATGTGTGTAACCGTGTTCCATAATATATTTCGAGGTAAGACCTCTTTATCAAATTGTGGGTGTTTCAAATCTCTTGTTTAGTCAAAACTTCTACGCAGTGATCTAATGTGTGCGACCATGTTTCATAATATATTTTGAGGTAAGACCTCTTTATCAAATGGTGGGTGTTTCAAATCTCTTGTTTAGTCAAAACTTCTACACAGTGATCTAATGTGTGTACCATGTTTCATAATATATTTTGAGGTAAGACCTCTTTATCAAATTGTGGGTGTTTCAAATCTCTTGTTTAGTCAAAACTTCTACACAGTGATCTAATGTGTGTAACCGTGTTCCATAATATATTTCGAGGTAAGACCTCTTTATCAAATTGTGGGTGTTTCAAATCTCTTGTTTAGTCAAAACTTCTACACAGTGATCTAATGTGTGCGACCATGTTTCATAATATATTTTGAGGTAAGACCTCTTTATCAAATTGTGGGTGTTTCAAATCTCTTGTTTAGTCAAAACTTCTACGCAGTGATCTAATGTGTGCACCATGTTTCATAATATATTTTGAGGTAAGACCTCTTTATCAAATGGTGGGTGTTTCAAATCTCTTGTTTAGTCAAAACTTCTACACAGTGATCTAATGTGTGTAACCGTGTTCCATAATATATTTCGAGGTAAGACCTCTTTATCAAATTGTGGGTGTTTCAAATCTCTTGTTTAGTCAAAACTTCTACGCAGTGATCTAATGTGTGCGACCATGTTTCATAATATATTTTGAGGTAAGACCTCTTTATCAAATGGTGGATGTTTCAAATCTCTTGTTTAGTCAAAACTTCTACGCAGTGATCTAATGTGTGCGACCATGTTTCATAATATATTTTGAGGTAAGACCTCTTTATCAAATGGTGGATGTTTCAAATCTCTTGTTTAGTCAAAACTTCTACGCAGTGATCTAATGTGTGCGACCATGTTTCATAATATATTTCGATGTAAGACCTCTTTATCAAATTGTGGGTGTTTCAAATCTCTTGTTTAGTCAAAACTTCTACACAGTGATCTAATGTGTGTGACCATGTTCCATAATATATTTCTAGGTAAGACCTCTTTATCAAATGGTGGATGTTTCAAATCTCTTCTTTAGTCAAAACCTCTACACAGTGATCTAATGTGTATGATTGTATTTCATAATATATTTTGAGGTAAGACCTCTTTATCAAATGGTGGGTGTTTCAAATCTCTTGTTTAGTCAAAACTTCTACACAGTGATGTAATGTGTGCACCATGTTTCATAATATATTTCGAGGTAAGACCTCTTTATCAAATCGTGGGTGTGTCAATGCTTCAAGCAAACTACATCTCCTTATTAAATTAATCTATGCAAATTTCATGTTAATCTTGAGTTTTAAATGTCTTATTACATAATTTTGTTCTTTTCTGCTTCTCTCTTACAGACCCCTAAAGTTGTCGAGGGATTTGGATACCGAGAAGTTATCAAACTTGCAGCTTGTCCAGAGGGAAGTCATTATCTTGCTCTCACCAATGATGGCAAAGTATTTTCATGGGGCTTTGGAGATGGTGGAAGATTAGGGCACGGTGACAACATGTAAGACCACTTTAAAAAATTAAAAAAAAATGCTTTATAACATCAAATTCATACACAATTATCATTATATAAATAAATTGAAATCCTTAGGTTTAACTACTTTACCGCTAGAGAGAATATGGAGAAAGAAGGATGATTTAATTGAGGCATTCAAAATAATTAATAGGATTTTTAAGATTCATGAAAAGGACAATTTTACCACATATATTATTTAACAGGCGTACACCCTATGTAAAAAATAACTGAAAAAAAGCATTTATCTTTTGCCAGTGGTTTCACGAATATTCACATGAAATAACGTCTGAATCGGTGAAGTTAAAAGAAAAGAAATAAGAAAGAGAGAACTGGAAAGTTTTTAAAAAAAGGAAACAAAAAAGTATATATTGGTATAGAAAGCAGAAAGAAAAAAATGGAAATAGATTTGCTTTCTCAATTCATGGGCAAGTAAATAGTGACACAAAAACATTTTAGAACAAGTATTTTGCAATGTTTCGTTTAAGATTACTCATTTACATTTATTTATTATCAAAAAGTATCGTAAATAAAAGAAAAAACGCACTCTACATAAAACAAACTAAATATATAATATATATTTCCTCTCTCCCCCACCCCCCCAATATAAATATTAACATAATTTAAAAGAAAAATAGGGTATATGTTACGAGACTCAGCAGAGGCGCGAACGGGGTCCAAAAAAAGAACGAGAAAGGGTTTAAAAACATAAATTTGCAACAAGTGAAGTTGACCTACGACGAGAATAGATATTTTTCTACTTACCTATGTAATTTGTTTTTATTTTTACGTATTATAAATGGGTTTTCATTAGATGTAAAAAAAAAAATGTCTTGTTTTTTTTTTCCAACGTTTTCACAAAAATCAATATGGCCGCTCCAGGTGCATTTGTTAGTAATTCCCCCCAAATCGGCCATGTTTTTTTCGAAATTACGGTGTCAAAACTATTGATTTCTAATAAATAGCACTTCAAACGGGTTTAAAATACAAACAAATATCACATGCAAGTTTGAAACTAACTTTTACAGCTTACAGTTACTTTTATTTGTTGTAATTTGTTTTTTTTGCATTTTTACTCTGCTGAGTCTCGTAAAAGATTCCCGAAAAATAATTTATTTCGGACACTTTGATGTTTATTAAAAAGTTTGTAAAAGGTCGACCAGAAGAGACCGGTAAAAGAAGAAGGGAAGGTGTTCCTTTCGCTGTATGATTGATGTAGGGGTCTTCATTCCCTGTATGGTCCAAAAAAATTATAACAAATCTGGATAACGTAAAACTAGTCACTAGAACCGTAATCAGACGTAAAAAGAAGAATAATAAAAATAGAAAATAAAAAAAGGAACTGTCCTTTTATGTTTGAAGAAAAATGTATGTTTACTTTTTGGTATGGCAGTTTAATTTTTTATATAGTAAAGAAAGTACTAAATTGGCAACAAAAAAAAAAACAAGCAGTAGTCGATAATGAATTACGTGTGTTCCTATTTACTTACCTCCCCACGAGGGCAGAGTTAGACACAAGATTGGTTTCTACTGTGGAGAAAATCCAGCGCCCAAAAAGGGACACTCTGGATTTGAACAAAAATTTAAATTGACTCAATTTAGAGGTATTTTTGACAGAAAAGATTAAATGTAGTATCAGAACACATACTACACCTTTCTTTTCTCTCTTTTTCTTTTTAAAAAGAATTAATATTGAATAAAGTTCAGTCTTAATTTGAATCAGATCGTGTTCCTTTCTTAAATAAAAAAAAATGCAATTTTTAAAGTTTCTAAAAAATTTTTTTTTTTAGCTCGCATTCATTTTCGACTTCTTCATGTTCTTTTTGTGTTTTTTTTTGTGTGAATTTAATACTTCGATCATATTGTCATTTACTATTTAAAAAAATTAAACTGGCGTACCAAAAAGTAAACAACCTTTTTTCTTCAACTCAAGAGGACAGTTTCTTTCTTTTTTCAATTTTGACTGATATTTTAAAAATATTTTATTATTATTACGATTGCCCTCTTACGCCTGAAAAAAGTGTTTGTTCGTACATAAATAGTAAAACCCTACATCGAGGCAGCATTTTTTCCTTAAGACACGTATTATTAAAAATAACCGAAAACTTTTGTCTGGTTATTTTAGTATTGATCCCTTCCATTTTCCGGATTAAAATCTTAATCTCGGAAGAAAATTGGTTGATGAAACTGCCGTAATTTACATGTTCCAGTTTCATCAGCCAATTTTCTTCCGAGATTAAGATTTTAATCCGGAAAATGGAAGGGATCAATACTAAAATAACCAGACAAAAGTTTTCGGTTATTTTTAATATATATATATATATATATATATATATATGATGTTTGTGTGCATATGCATTAAGTATCTCGTATCTAAATGAATAAATGCAAAAGTGAGGCCCATTTCTCACACTAACGGTAAAGTGAAAACACTCTCTTTCAAGCTAATTCAACTTGACACAATAGACGCACCATGTTTTTTTATATACTGCTTATGTATATGCGATATGAGTCACAAAGTTAACTAATCTGCATTTTATTAATTAACTATTATTTATTACTGTTTTTTTTTTTTCTTTACAGTCACATTTAAAAGATAAACTTGCATCGAAATTAACAAAAATGCTAATATTTATCTGTCTATATGGGTGCTTTTTTACATTAGGACCCGCACTAAAAGTGCTTCGGCGTTGGTACTTTCCAGATGTTTACATAAAACGCCGGACAGTGCCGAATGAAAAATCCGTTGACTTATCTGCGTCTAAAAAAGCACAAACGAGGCAGGATTTACAAGCGGGAAAAAACAAACAAAAAATGACAGAAAAATTTTTTTTATGTAATAAATATTTATTTTTTTACCGAACAAATAAGTGATTCAAATAAGTGTTTAAATTAAAAAGTTTTAACGAAGAAATAACAGCGATTTTAAATAAGTGTTTAAATTAAAAAGTTAATTAAGTTAGTGTTTTTTTTTAAATTTTACGAAAATTATTATTTTTTTTTTTTTTTACTGATTATTATTGTTGCTTTCGTTAGGGTTTGGGCAGGGTTAGGAATTAGGGTTTCAGCGGGGTTTGAGTTTGGGCAGGCTCGTTTGCAGACATAAAAAATTCAATTATCAAATTTAGATGTCGTCTGCTTATTCATTTCAATCAGTTATTCATTTTCTCGCAGTTTCATTGACTAACTGCTTCCGGCCTTTCCGATGTTTTACGTAAAACGCTCAAAAGCAGCAACACCGAGAGACTTTAAACGCGGGCGGGTTCCAATCTAACAAAGTACTGTCTATATGAATAAATGTGAAATATTTTGTTTCATGTTTACAACAGTCATGAATGAAATGTTTATTATTTTAAATGAATGTTTATATTTATTTTTTTTTCAGAACTCGTGAAGAACCCACGCTAATCTCTGCGCTAGTTGGTCATCATGTGACTCAAGTTGCCTGTGGAAGTACTTACTGTGCTGCTGTTACCTCCTATGGAGAGCTTTACACTTGGGGTCGTGGTAATTATGGTCGACTTGGACATGGAAACTGTGATGACGTTTCAGTACCGACCTTAGTTACAGCTCTCAAAAGCCATCGAATTGTTGATGCGGCGTGTGGCTACGGAGAGGGGCAAACAATTGCTGTGACAGACACAGGTACTGTATACAAAGATTTTGTTTTGCATTCTCTTTTTAACTTATCTATATCATCATCATCATCATCATCATCCTCATCCTCATCATCATCCTCATCATCATCCTCATCATCATCATCATCATCATCATCATCATCATCCGATTTATTTTTGAACTGGCCTTTGATTAGTCCTCTATAAGAGGGTGGGGCCTGCCTGTCAGTCTTGATCGAAGTCTTCCACTCCAGGCTTAGCGGTCGCAAGAATCTAAGTTTGTAATTCCCAGGGCTGCACGGTCATGTTTACACAGCTCATCTCAAGAAAGCTTCGGTCTTCCAGCTTGCCGACTTGATGCGATGGACATGTTTCTGACCCGGGATATCCAGCTGGAGCTTCTCTCGACATGGCCAAGCCATCTCATCCTGCCCAGCTTAAGGACATCAGTTATTTCCCGTATACCAAACCTAGAGAAAAGAGTCTCGAAGAGAGTGTCGTCTTCCGGCCTGACATGACAGATCCATTTAATCATGGCTCTTTCGTTACGCTGCAGTCTCTTGAGAGTGCTCGCCAATGTGGCGCATGTATCGGAGCCATAAAGCATAACACTCCTCACACAGCTGGTGTACACCTGTCCTAGTTGTGATTGCCAGGTGCTTATTTGTTAAGATGCGCAAGCGTTCTCTAAAGCCCTTTGCATCGGGTAATAGCCGTAGTCTCACACCCACCATCGGCTGAAAGGGAGTCACCCAGGTAGCAGAACTCAGCTACAGCTTCCAGTTGCTATCCCCAACCGCGACCTCTTTCACTGGCCTGCCATCGATTGGTCTAACTGTGCCCATACAGCGAGGACACCTGTATTGCTGATCCGATCAGAGTAGGCCACTGATTCCACTGCATCTCTTATGGACCCAGTAGAAACAGACAGGGCAAAAGATGGAGTTTCTCCCTGTACGACTCAGGCAGACAATGCAAAGGAACTTTTCTGATCTTTTTTATGGAATTCCGGTTGAAACCAGTAATCATTACCTTTGTCTTAGTTATATTGACTCGGAGGCCCTTGCTATTCCTCCAAGAAGTGATTCTCTTAAGTAGAGCTTTGAGTGAAGTGTCAACAATTGCGAGGTCATCCATGTACAGGAGCTCCCAAGGGCATCCGGTTCTCAGTTGAGTGACGGATTCTAAGACGCTGATGAAGAGAAGGAAACTTTATATATATATATATATATATA
Source organism: Sepiola atlantica (assembly GCA_963556195.1). NCBI lineage: Eukaryota > Metazoa > Mollusca > Cephalopoda > Sepiida > Sepiolidae > Sepiola > Sepiola atlantica. Next base: position 57,180,177 of record OY744550.1, read on the forward strand.
TATAAGGCGTCGGAATTTGAGTTATAAACATATTTTTAAAAAGTGAGAAATCCGTTAATAACAACGCCATGCTGATTTTCCATTCTGACGGATAACTACCAGAACCAACGGAATTGTTACAATTTCATACTCTGAAGAAGCTAGGTATACTAGCGAAATGATTAGTCAAAGGATCAAAGTAAAAATGAAAAAAAAACTCATTTATTATATATATATAAGAACTATTTGAGTTGCTAAACTAAAATAATTTTTTAATTGTCATGGAGTGAGAGTCACTTATATTATTATGTTCACGTATATTTTAGACATACATAAATATTATTTTATACCTATTTTATATCTATGGATTGTGTCAATATTGAAGTTAACATAAGCTCAATAATTAATAGGTTATATTAATTAGTGCTTTCATTTATTGATAGGGTAAAATTCAATATATTTAAAATATATTCAATAGAAGTTAAAATATTAAAACCAAGTTCTAGAAATATATATATATATATATATATATATATATATATATGAGAAAGGAAGGATGAGGATAATCCGACGTAATGGGAAATGAAAAAGAAAAAACCAAAAGATGTTTTTTATGTATTCATCAACGTTTCGTCTTTATTTGTAAGCCTTCCTCAGGATGATAATTTTTAGAAAAATGTCATGCAAGTACATAGAAATATTGGGTTGACATGATGGGTTGATAAGAAAAAGTAGTAGCCACTACTGAGAGCGCAGGACCGAGGTTCGGGCTGAGAGAAGTCGGTGGCAGGGAATGAAATTAATGTAGATGGCTGTGAGTGAAAAAGTGGAGGGGTGGGAGTGAATGAAATTAATGTGGATGGCTGTGAGTGAAAAAGTGGAGGGGTGGGAAAAAGGAGGGGAGAGGGGGGCTCTGTGTTTTTGGTGTGTAGGTAGTGTCATAGTTTTAGAAAAGATTTGAAGAAATGAAGGTGATTTGAAAGTGGAAGGGGTGGGTGGGTAAGAGTGTGAAAGAAGTAGTCGAAAGGGTGAGGGGGAGAGGGGAGATTTTGTTGTGGTTAGGTGTGAAATTTTTGGAGAGTAGGAGTATTTGACCAGCTGGCTATGTCAGGAATGTGTGAATATAAGTAAGTTAGAAGGAAAGTGTTGAAATGTGCTGAGAATATGACAATGAGAGGAAGAAAAATATATATATATATATATATATATCAAGGCGTATTCCTGTCTGTTTAATTTTTGCTGATGTGATGTCCAGGGAGTTTTGTACGAGTTGTCCGGAAGAGATGCTTTATGCTGATGATTTAATGCTACTTGTTAAATTAGAAACTTAGAGGAATGGTCTGAGAGCGAATATTACCAAGACCAAAGTGATGATCAGTGGTTGAAGTGTAGGCAAGCTCCCCAGAAAGAGGTAAGTTCGCCTGCTCAATTTGTGGAAAAAGAGTTGAGTGCAACTCAATTTTTTGTAGTACTTGTAGGCATTGGGTACACAAGAAGAGCAGTGGAATTACAGGTAGATTGAAAGATGATAACCAGTTTATGTGTAAGATAATGGAGACGGATGAGAATTCAGATGTGGAGAAAGTATATCTGGATGGTGAGTCTATTTGGGTTGTTCAGAATTCATAAATTTTGTTACTTTGGTGATGCCATTGGAGCACAGGAAGGAGCTGGTGCTGGTGTGTTGCCTGGAGATAAATGATATTAAAATGATAGATGACTAATGTAAACCTTAAAGACAGGCTTAGATTTTATGACTTCGGAGGAAGATTAAATCTGGACAGTATAGAGAGATTATCAACAGCAACAACCAAAACAACCGATTTATTTGTTGAATCCGGTCACAATTAATCCTCTGATGAGGGTGAGGCATGATTTTCTAATCTCGATCTAAGTCTTCCTCTCCATTCTTGTCTTGTTTTACCACGTCCTCCCAAGACAACTTGGGTCTGCCAGAGGTGGTCTTCTCTGCTGGCACATTCGACGGGTTATTTAATGCCGAGTCAGGTCATTTTGGTAAAAGCTTTTATGCTTTAAGTTCTTTATATCTTCAAATATTTATTTATGGTGTTTGGTTTGGTTGTTTTGTTTTACCCCCCCCCCCCACACACACACACACACACACACACTTTACGGTCATCAATAATTAAGTTATATATGCATGTGTTTAACCGGGCCCCTCCACTTTTATAACTGTGCCGCCGGTCCTGGGTCTTACAGTTAAAGTGACATCTCAACCCATATTGACGAGATCCTTTGACGCCCACCCCTATCCTTCGACCACTCATTGGCAGAATAGAACGTTTATGAAAGAAGGTATATTTTTTATTATGGAGCGCTGAAAAAGAGCCGCTCCTTTTTTTATAGGAGTTGGAGCAGGAGCGGCTCCTTTTTGAAAATGGGGAGCGTGAGAGGAGCCAGCTCCAATTTTGGGCGTTGGAGCAGGAGCGGGAGCAGCTCCAAAAGTAGTGGAGCGCGTAAAGCCCTGATTCTTTTATTAGTACCGGTCTAAGGGGTGTAGCATCCATCAGAACAGATACTACACTTTGATCTCAGCCAAAAGACCAAGAAAAGATTGGGCAACTTATCTCCCCTATCTAGAGTGCTAATTTTCGGAGTTTTTATTTAATAGAAAGATAGCAGTGTACTTTTTAAAAGGGCCTTAGTAATTATCTCAGGTCAGCTAGTAAACATTTTGAATTCTCTCTCTCGCCCCCCTCACGACCTGCACTCAGATGGTGTCAAAATCGTTCGTACCCCTAACTCAAATGTTTAATCTTTCCAAAGAAATAGAACGCTCAAGTCACTGACTGCAATAAAAACTTTAATGACGCCTTTGATCTGTCTCATCGCTTGATAGCTAGTCGACGGGGTTGGGGGGGGTAACGAATAAAACAATAAAAAAAAAGATTGTTAAAAACATTACAATTAAATCGTCTTCCACCTGAGCACCCTCCCTCTCTCTACCAGAGATATAATTTTAAAAAATAATTCAGAGTAAACTCTGAGACTTTCTTTACTTTTCCTTTATATTGCTGAATAAAAAAAACTAATGTTTAAAAAAAAAATCAAATCATTTTGGAGCGAGGAGAGCGGAGCGATAAAACCACCACTCTTTAGTCCCAAATGGAGTTGCTCCCGCTCAACTCCCGCTGAATATAAAATGAGCCCTCCTCTCCTTTGCTCCAGCAAAAAGGAGCGTGCTCCTGGAGGGCTCCGTAAAGCCCTGAAAAGAATATATGTGAGTGTGCAAAAATAATACTAAAACCGATAGTTTTCCACATAAGGCTAGAGTAAGCATACGGTTAGATGAGTGGAAAATTCTACTAGAAGTTAACAGCCTAGAGTTATGATTATGTCGCAGGATATGACGTCATGGAGGGAAGTATGTGGCAGAGAAGTGAGATCGATTCTGCTTTCTTTTGAATGTATAACCTCAAAGTGATCAGATATCTTTTTTGAGGCCCTTCCTCCACCTCTACGAGGGTCGGTTGGAAAATTGCAGCTCATCTATATGTATGTTATTATTGTAAATTGATGAAATAATTCAAAGCATGGACTCGTCTTCCTACCACAGCGGAATTTCCTCCTTCCATACGCCTAGCATCAGGTGGAATTTCCATGGACAGAGCTTCTTTGCAAGGGCTTCCAATCTGTGGAACACGTTACCGTGGGACTACTTCCCTACTGATTACAACTGGGTCGTCATCACATCACATGTCAATAAATTCTTGTCGTGGAACGCACCATAAGCAATCAAATGCTGTTAATACCATTGATCAGTGTTGGTACTTTCATAGTGTTCCTCATCTTTTAGCTGGCAATCATTCCAGTCTTATTAAACCTCATCCTCGAGTGGCTCTTGGCCTTAGTTAGAGTAGTGGAAAGTTCCATTATAAGTTTAGATTTACGGCTACGTGGCAGGATACTGTGTCAGACAGGAAGTTGCCAGTAACACGTAGAGGATAAGCTGATCAAATCTTGCTCTTTTTTTTTTTTTTGTACCGTAGAGTGGTTAGTTGTTGGATTTTATTCATGGCGTTCTATAATAAAGGCCTATGCATCATGATGCAACTGAAATCCAGAACTTGAGGTCTATTTACAAAAGTTTCCTTTTTCCTTTAAAAAAAATATATATATGTGTTGCTTGTAATTAAAAATGTGAAGCTGCAGTTATGACACTTCATTCAAAAAATTCCAAGACTTGAAAATACTTTCAGAGCAATCAAAAGTCGGTCAATAAAAAAATTGTTTTTTCCGAATTTTTGAGATGAGGATTGATAATTTGTATTATTTGGATTATTCGGACTACTGTTCTCATCTTGGATGTTATTCTCACAACGTTTCGGCCGATGTAACCTCCGGCCTTCTTCAGGTGCTTCTTTTACCTATTTGATATTATGTTATGAATTTTTGAGATGATGATTGATAATTTGTATTATTTGGATTATTCAGACTACTGTTCTCATCTTGGATGTTATTATCACAACGTTTCGGTCGATGTAACCTCTGGCCTTCTTCAGGTGCTTCTTTTACCTATTTGGTATTATGTTATGAATTTTTGAGATGATGATTGATAATTTGTATTATTTGGATTATTCAGACTACTGTTCCCATCTTAGATGTTATTGTCACAAAATATAAGCCAATGTAACCTCCGACTATCTTCAGATGCGTCTAGTCAAACTCGGGAATCCATACAGAATTTTGAACGGAACCTTTTATTTAATCTACGGAGACTAGTTCGATATAAAGATTAACGAGTTTCACTAGACAAACCAGAAAAAGATCAGAGGTTACATCGGCCGAAACGTTGTGAGAATAAAATCCAAAACGAGAACAGTAGTCTGAGTAATATAAATAAAAATAATTGAGTTTAAAGGTTTTTGATTATTTTTATCAATTTTTTCAAATTTAACCTCAATATTTGTATTTATTTATTTTTTTTTTTTTTTTTTTCTACAAATAAAAAGCATAAATTTTATATTTGTATTATTTGGATTACTGTTTTCATTTTGAATGTTATTTTTACGTTTCGAACGATGTAACCTCCGACCTCCGACCTTCGTCAGGTGCATCGTGTTGAACTCGAGAATGTGTATGGAATTTGGAACGGAACCATTTATTTAATCCACAGGGGTAACTTGTTCTCGTTCCGTCAGCCATGACCGGGTAGAGGTTTTAAGTAATTTGTAATTGTTAGTATCGCCCGCACTGAGGATTGAACTTGCAACCTCCAGAAGACTGTCATTTAGAACTGATTGGGTTGCTTGTTCTTGTTCCCTCAAGCTACCTTATGGATTAAATAAGGGGTTCCTTCGAAATTATGTACCAATTCCAAAGTTTGACAGAATGATTTCTGATAATAATAATAATAATAATCTAATGTTGTTGAAGTTTTGTTACCTTAGTGATATCATTGGAGCACAGGGAGGAGCAGGTGCTAGTGGGATTGCAAGAGTTAGTAGATAAAGTAAGTTTAGGAATCTTCTGCCATTACTAACCAGCAGAGCATTACCGCTGTCGACTGAGGGGAAAAGTCTATCAGGCATGTGTACGTAGTGTGATGATATATGGAAGTGAAACCTGGTTAGTGAGGGTTGAGGACATGCGTTGCCTGGAGACAAATGATATGAGAATGATATTATGGATGTGTCATGTGAGGCTCTATGATTATGTGCCGGGCATGATCTTAGGATTCCATGATTGTGATAGGGTTGTATTATTTATAATTTTATTTTTCATTTTATTTTTTTCATTTTGTGTTTTATTTATTTATTTAATTTTATTTAATATACAGGAATGGTCTTCTCTTGGGGTGATGGTGATTTTGGCAAACTTGGTCGTGGTGGCAATGAAGAATGCCGGACACCTAAAATGATAGAATCTCTTACTCAGGATGTTGTGAGAGTCTTTTGTGGATCCCATTTCAGTTTGGCCTTAACCAGACATGGAGTTCTTTATTCTTGGTAAGAAAAATTTTTTTGTGTATTCTTTGTTTAATGTACATTTACTTTAGATCCTGAATATAATTTTTTGGTACTTATCCAGATTAAGAGGACCCAAGCTAAAATCGACTTGCCGTCGGTTATGGCTAGCTTGGGTCCTAAATTGGATAAGTACCATTTTTAAAATTTGTTTTTATATTCTTCTAAGCACATTATTATTTTCATTATTATGGTTTGCATAAACAAAAAAATTGAACATTTTTTTATGTTATTCTGTGCACATTTTAATGAAAATCCAAACCTTTTTTTGTCTGTTTTTTTTTTTTTGACATTAATTACTTTCTTACCTATTCACAAACGAAGCAAAGTTCAATTTTCAATTGTCTACAACGTAAACGTGATTAGTGTTCAGAGAAGCCACTATTCTACAAAAGAACCCAGCTGATTTCCACACATTTTGTCGAGTGTTTTAATACCACAGGAGTGCATTTGAAAATTAATGTTTTCCTTTGGTTTAGTTTAGGAACACAGTTGAATCATAATACTTGACTTTTTCTAATCTTTAATTCTAGCCATAATTTAATTTATCCAACCCTAATCAACAGTTTAAAGGCTTCAAAATCACTTTTGAAATATAACATAGTGTTGAACATATATAATTTAAAGGAGGCAATTCCAATGTAGAGATGTATCGGATATAAGCAAATTGAAAGCAAAATAAGATGGATACAAAAGTGAAATAAGTTTTTTGGTTTCTTCCTTTTTATTATTAATCATTAAAAACAAATTTTTTTATAATAATTACAAATCTTACTTGCTCTCAATGCAGTTTGGTGTTGGGTCTGTATGACATAATATTTCAGGAAAAATTCCCCTCTTCAGATATGGGTTTTAACTTAGTTTTTATAACGTTTTAAAAAAGAGGAATTTTTATGCCATATGGATCCTACATCAAGCCGCATTGAGAGCAAGTAAGATTTGTAATTTAAAAAAATTAATAATAATAAAAAAAGGGAAGAAACCGAAAAACTCATTTCACTTATTTTGTTTTCAATCCGCTTATATCTGATATATCTCTGCATTGGAATGGTCTCCTATACATTATCTATCTATCTATCTATCTATCTATCTATCTATATATATATATATATATATATATATATATATATATATATATATAATAATCCAAGTAAAACATCCACAGGGTAGTAATCCAAAGAATTTTAACCGGGTTTATAAAAAGTGCTCAATATCCAATAGAGCTTTTATTTATAATTATTTTTATTTACACAGACGTGTACAAAATCTGCGACACTGGCATATCGATGTTATCGATCAACAGTTATTATAAACTGAGATCTCATCAGGGAGAGTTAGAATCCGATCTTAACCCTAGATCATATTTGGGAAGAATGAAATGGAGAAAGAAAGAAAGAAAAGAAATTTAAATTTCAAAATTTAGGGAGTCACGTAGTTGGGACCGTTAAGAATCAAAATATTAAAGTCCAAAACCAAAATACAAAAAACAAAAAGACAAAAAATAATTAAAAAATATTAATATAAAATATAAAATAAAGTAGAAAAGAAAGGTAGACTTAAAAAGAATAGATAGATAGATAGATAGATAGAAATAAATAAATAAAGAAGTCATTTACAGTCTAGACGGAGAGTAGGGGAGGGAGGTACATACAACTGAATGTGTCAAAAAACTCGAAAAGTTCAAATCAGCAGCAGTGCGTTTGTATGCGTGTGTACGTGTTGAGGGGGATTGTCGTTAACACATTTGGCCGCTAATGCAGTATCAATCTCTAATCGTTTCACTCTTAAACTTATCAAGTTTTCATTAATCAATTAATAAATCAAACAAAATAACTATTAGATTAATTTAGTTTACACAGCTAGTTGTAATAATAATGATAATAATAATAATAATTATAATAGTAATTGAAATGATAGTAGTAATAATAATAATAATAATAATAATATCGGTAATAATTTAGAAATGCTGAGTACTACTATTAGCAAGCATTATTAATAATAATAGTAATAATAAAAATAATAATAATAAAATTAATAATAATAATAATAACAACAATAATGGTAATCAATAATAATCAATCATAATTAATAATAATAAAAATTATGATAATAATAGTAAGAGTAAAAACATTGATATTAATAATAAAATAATAATAATAATAATCTCGATAATAGTTCAGAAATGGCAAATAATAATATTTAGAAATATTGATAATAATAGTAATCATAATAATCAATAATAATAATTCATAATAATAAGCAGTAGTTGGATAAAAATAATTAGGGAAAATTAGAAGATAAAGAAAAATAAAGAAGGCAGCAATTAACACTAATCATAGTAGTTGCAAGTATGATAACTAAAATAAATAATCATATAATAGAGAAATTATATGTTGTAATAATATTAATAATATTCATAATAGTAAAAATATTAATGATAGCTATAATAAATAGTAAAAATATTAATGATAGCTATAATAAATAGTAAAAATATTAATGATAGCTATAATAAATAGTAAAAATATTAATGATAGCTATAATAAATAGTAAACATATTAATGATAGCTATAATAAATAGTAAAAATATTAATGATAGCTATAATAAATAGTAAAAATATTAATGATAGCTATAATAAATAGTAAAAATATTAATGATAGCTATAATAAATAGTAAAAATATTAATGATAGCTATAATAAATAGTAAAAATATTAATGATAGCTATAATAAATAGTAAAAATATTAATGATAGCTATAATAAATAGTAAACATATTAATGATAGCTATAATAAATAGTAAAAATATTAATGATAGCTATAATAAATAGTAAACATATTAATGATAGCTATAATAAATAGTAAAAATATTAATGATAGCTATAATAATGATAACAATGGTAACCACAATAATCATAATAATTATAATAATGGTAATGATAATAAGAATAATAGTAGTATTAATAATGGTAATATTAGTAATGATAATATTAATTTATAAAACTAATAATGATAGTAGAGGTGGTTATGGTAATAATTGATATAATGGTGGCCATAAGTATTAGTTATAGTAAAAAAAAAAGTTTAAAAAATAATTAATCAAAATAATGACAATGATACTAATAATAAAATATACATATATACACATGTATATATACACATACACATATTATACTCACAAACACACACATATATATATATAAGCATATACATTCATATATATATATATATATATATATATATATATATATATATATATATATATATATATATACACATTCCTATGCTACTGGTGATAATGGCTTCAATGGCAATAGTTAGTAATGAACTCTAATTAAATGTATTTAGTATAGTACAGAATATATATATAACTAGCGGAACTCGTTGCACGGGAGAAAGTACTACCTATTGCATGACGTTGAATAAAAAAAGATACGGCCTATTTTTTTTCTCTCCCCCGTCTACCGTGTTGACGAATGCTGTAAATTAAAAAAAAAAAGAAAAGAGTAGAATGGGATCGAACGCTGAAACTGGCGCTCACGAAACCTACCTTCTTACCGACTGTACTACGGTTTAGGGTTACGTTGTGATGTGAAAACATGCCAATTTACCTAAGCGTGATTATTGGCATGCGTGTTAAATTAATACCAGGCAAATAATAAATAAGAACGTTTTTTTGTGAAAATTAAACTGTGTTTATTAGTTCCCGGTGTCGATGATTGTATTGACAGTACAGAATTGTTAGGGAGAAAAGTTTTTGCTACCACCTATATGGAGTTGGTTTTTCGGAGAGCCATAGATGCTGGGCCAAATATAACATTTAGTGTAAGCTGGGAAAAAAGAATAACAAATGTACTAAAACACGCTCGAGTGAATAAGTGTAATGTAATGGTGAGTTTAGTAGCCTTTGATGCATGTGGTTATTTTCCTATTCTCCGAGAAGGTACAGGGGAAAAATCGTCTCTACTTTATATATAAGATATATATACTACGCACAATGCTTCAAGAAAACTACATCAACCTCTTATAATGTTGAACATTTTATTTTTCAATTATCACTGTATTAATAAAACTATTAAATAAGATCATAGGTGTCTGTGTTGTAACTTTGATAAAAACACATTAAATTTTTAATTAAATATTTATTGAAATCAAAATTAAAATAAGAGAAAACTAAAACGAATTTTAAAAACATCCTATGTAAAAAAATTTTTAAACATGATTATATTTTGAATTTTCTCTAAGTCTTTCACACAGCATATGTCTCCACACTTTACTTACAATTTTGTGGTGTATTCGATTGTCAGAAGTGTATTAACAAAATCATTACTGTCTTCATCCTCAATTTGAATACAAATTAAAACTGACCAGAAAAAAAAAATACAATATTAATAATATTTGTAAATTTTGCTCAACATAAATTTTTTGCTGAAAAAATAGCTATTTCTCTCCACTATTTTTAAGTAGCATTACACACCGATCATAAAAACACTTTGGATCAGCACAGATTTCAAGGGAGTTCTACTAAAATAGTCATCTTTTAAAAACCAAAACACTTTAAATTCTCAAAATACCACCATTTTGTTTGGAAATGAATATACTTTGACATGGATCAGTAAATAATAGTCTGCATGTTATATTTTAAAACCATTTTAAAAACAAGTAAAGTGATAAAAATGTTAACACTGCTAACAGGTTATTTTTGCAATTTTTTGTGACGAACAAGGGTGCTTTTTAAAAGTTTGCTATGGTTCCTCTATGAGGAATTTCGCCATGAAATTTGGAAATCAATTAGGAGAGATGAAGCCCTTAATCGTGGTTGGGTTGGGGGGGGGGAGGAGTTACAAAACAAACTCATACATTCCTATTTTTGCTATGTCTAAGAGAACCCTTCAACACGACGAGTATTGAATATTTTGAAAAGAATATATTATGTACCCCAACTGATAAGTAAATCAATCCTTTTATCCTTTTTATGCATATTAAATATTTTTAATATTTGTAAATTTTCCTCAACATATAAATTTTTGGTGCTTATGCTTATCAACCCTGACATGTTAGACCGCTCTTAAAAATAAAGTAGCTAAAGAAATGTATAAACTTTGTTATGTACTTACGTGGTAAATGAAAAAAAGACTGTACACCAAAAATTATGCAAATTCATCCAGTATTTATTTAATTATAAATAAAAAAACGATTTCATCACTCGGTAGATATTTCCACCATTTTGTATCTTAGATTTTCCAGTGGTCAAAGACGATAACTCATTTTCACGATTTCGGGGTTTGGGGTCTCCATTGTTTACAAAAATGTCAAAATGTTCGTAAAATTATTTTTTTTCTTTTTCTTATAATTTAATAACTACTGGATGAATTTACGTAATTTTTTCTGCACAATCTTATTTTCAGCTAACACGTAAGTACATAATAAAGTTTATACATTTCTTTAAATATTTTAATGTCAGGGTTGATATGCACAAGCACCAAATTTTTTTACTAAAAAAAAATACCTATTTCCCTCCATTAAATGACAAAGGTTGACGAGTCGTAATACTAAGTTTATCTTTTTCCCATTCTCTAGGGGTAAAGGAGATCATTACAGACTTGGTCATGGTACAGAAGAACATGTTCGTTTCCCAAAACAGATTGAGGCTTTGTCTAATAAAACTGTGATCGACATAGCAGTGGGCACGATGCATTGTTTGGTTTTGACTGATGATGGTAAAGTTTATGGATGGGGAAGAAATGACTACCAACAAGTTGGAGAATCTATTACGTGTACTGTACCAACCCTCATCAATGTCTTTGAAGGAAAAAAGATTGCTGGAATTGCTTGTGGACCAACACAGGTATGTATTATATGATCACTAGAAGAATACCCTGAACAGAACATTTTTGCACCACTTTTATGTCCCCTTACGAAGATTAAAATCAATATATAATGATACTAAATCTTATGTCCTTATGTCTAGAATTCTTATTCCAATTTTGAGCAAAATACATTAAATCATTTTGATTCTAGAAAATGTCTAAAATTTAAGAAATTGAAATTCAGGGAATCTTGTCTAATTGTCTAATGACTATGGATCCAATTTAATGCAAATCTGAAACATTTGAATTTTCACATTTGAGATGGTGCCTATATTATGCCCCCTAAAAACCCTGTAAAATAATCCAAAGAAACTGAAATTTGGGAAATATTTATTAATTGATGTCTCATACCTATTGTTAAAATTTCATACAAATTAGAGGTATCTGAATTCCAGCCCGTTTTTGTCCCCTCTGTTAACTGAACCTGCTACCTCAACTGTTGTACATCTACAAACTCAAGAACTCTCATCCATTCTTTCAACGTGATCGTACCATTGAAGTCTCCTGTTCTGCCCACATTTCCCTCTAGTGTCCAGATTTAATCTTCCTCCAAGGTCATCAGAACTAAGCTTGTCTTAATAACCAACTAATTTTCTTTTTTTTCCCCTTCGTACAACATGCAATAATTTGTCCTAATCAGGGTTGATACTACGTTTTCATTGGCTAATTTTAATGAAATAATAGAAGATTAATGATTTTTCAATTCTGACAAATTGTCTCAGTAGGCAACAAAAATTAGTCTTGAAAATATTTTTATCTATAGGAAATTACTAGTTAATTAAAAATATTATTTTTCTTAGTGTTGGGGTTAACGAAGGGCTTTTTTTTTTCTTTTAAGGGTCCTATTTTTTTTTTTTTCAGCTGAAAAAATACATGAGTTATGCCCTCTTCCCTCCAGCTCTTCTATAAAAACAAAACCCAAAAAAACCTTTATTAAACCTGACTTAGAAGTCCGAGGTGGCAATACAAAAAAAAATTAAAATTAAAAAATAACTAAAATATGCTTGTAGGTCTGAAGAAAAAAAAAAAAGCAGTCATTTTGGAAAGGCAAAAATAAAAATGGTTACTCGTTTCGTTCTCTGCTATGTGATCAAGAAGTGGGTGATCATTTTACATGAACCTCTACTAAAATATTTTAAAATATAGTAAGTGTAAATTAATTTAATGTAGTAGTAACACCAATGTAGGTTGTCTTGTTTTAAAGAGTACATTCTTAAATTCAGAAAAAAACAACTTTGTCTTTTGTATAATTTTGAGTGTTAGCATCACAACGTTTCGGCCGCTGTAACCTCCGACCTTCTTCAGGTGTATCTTTTCGAACTCGGGAATATTTGTTGAACTCATGAATCTGGACGGAATTTCGAACGAAACCCTTTATTTAATCCACAGCACATGGGTAGCATGCTCTCGTTTAGTCAGCCATAGGAGAAGTCGTCAGTAATTCACAATTCTGCACCGAGGATTGAACCTTCAACCTTCAGATGACTGTCACTTAGAACTGAATTTTACTTAGTACTATATCCACTTGCAGACAATTCTAGTATGAATTCTGGGAGCCTTAAACCTATTCTTGTTTTTGATCTAACTACTTATCACTATAGATCCACTACGCCACGGGTCCTTGCGGACAATTCTAGTATGAATTTTGGGAGCCTTAAACCTCTTGTTTTTTCTATGTGTAGTCTTACTACTTATCACTATATATCATTACTTTTATTACTACATATCACTATATATATATATATATATATATATATATATATATATATGTCATCCACATACAGACTATTTTGCTGTATCACAGCTCTACAGTGCGGCTAGACCAGCTAGTGCCTCAAGCCGAGATTGAAACTCAACCGTCGAGCTGACAGTCGTCACCTCTAAACCTTATTTATTATTTATAATCAATGGTTCCCATATTGTATTAAATTCTATACTAGGTCTGCTTAGGAGGTCATTGTCGCCCAACATATGTGCTTCTTCTTTGAGTCGTCTTACTCTCCACCGTTGTGATGATAACACTCAAGATGAGAACAGTAGTCCGAATAACCCAAAATTACACAAATTATCAACCCTCATCCCAAAAATTCAGAAAAGACAACTTCGTTTTTTGTGTTTTGTTTTTTCTAAATGTTTGATTTATATTTTTCAGAGTTTTGCATGGTCAGCTACACCTCAGTGGAATGTTGGTTCGAAAGTACCATTTGTGGTTGACGTTTGTAAATCTACGTTTGAACAAATCGATGAACTTTTGTCTCAAGTGTGTGAAGGCATGGACGGACGGAATGACTGGCCACCCCCGCAAGAAAAGGAATGCATGGCCGTTTCTGCATTGAACTTGCTCAACCTGCAGGTAATTTTCTCTCTTGTACTCTCGAACCACAACTTCTTTTTCTTTTTTTATTCAAGCAACGTCACTTTTCCCTTATCAAGCGATGACTTTTTTTTAAAAATATTTCGCAAGCTAACTCTCGAGTCCTTGCTATTCAGCAGGTCAACTGTCTCCAAATTCCAGTCTGTACGGTCTTGTCTAATAATTTGCTTCCAAGTTTTCCTTGGCCGGTCAAACATCCTGCGATTCAAGACATACATGCTTCTGTAACGGTTTATCCAGGATTAATGCTCCGCATGACCGTATCAGCGTAACTGATTCGTCCTTAGGATAACCTCTATACTGGGCAAATGTAGTGCTTTCAGCAAATCCCCTGACCTTTCCTTGGATCCAAGCACTCAAATCCATGTATTTGGGGATTTTAATGTCCACTACAGAGATTGGCTTGGTGTCTCGGCCTACACAGACTCAGCTGGTAACAGCACGCATAGTTTTTTGATTGCACAAACTTATGTACTTCTACGGGAGTTGTACCCCCTCAACGTAAATACCTCCGATCAACCCGACTAGCAGAAAAATCCCACCCCTTTACTCTAAAGGTCCTCGGATGCCTGAAAACCTTTCTACTCTAATAGCTTCTTTCTTTGGACGGCTTGCCTTTGGAATTCCCTCCCTGCTTCCTGTTACCCTGACTGTACCAACATGCAGAGATTCAAATATAATGGAAACCATTATCTTGCTGCACAACTACCCACATAGGATGGCCTCTTTAAATCTGGCTGTTAATCACAGTATTGATTTACTCCTCTCCAGGAGTTAGGCACAAGGCCAGTTTTTATCTTACTCCCACAAGTAAGATGTGACCCAAGGTCGGGTCGGGTTGGGAAAGTGGGGTTTAAAAATTGCCTGGGCCGCCCCGTTGGCATTCCCCGGTAAGGGCGCCTCAGGCAGTAAGCAATAAACTTACTCCTTCCCAAAGAGGGGAGGCAAAGCCTGGGAGGGTGGACCTCCCAGAACTGCACAGGACGGACCCATAGACCGGCGTAAATCAAGCCCCGAAGGCCAAGACAACACCAGTCTATGGGGTGCAGTATCCATCGGAACAGATACTACACTTTGATCTTAGCCAAAAGGCCAAGAAATAGAAAATCACAGTAATCACAGTAGCCCCTTACGTCTCAGTGGTAATATGTCTTGTTTGGGGTGAATAAAAGTTTTTAAAGAAAGTTTATTGGGTTTGATCAAATTTCACATTGCAGGTCCATTTAATGCTACAGTTGGTTTCATGTTAATGGAAGCAGTAGACACTTTCTTCTATTTAGGAGATATGTTGAGTGAGGATGTGGACTCGGTGCAGTCGCGGAGGTGAAGGCAGCGTAGACGAGATTTTGTGAGCTGTTGCGTCTGATATCATTGCAGACTGTCCCTTTCTACATCCGGGGTTAGAGTTGTATGGCAACTGTGTCACGAGTGTCATGTTATATGGCAGTGAATGCTGGGTATTCACCCAGCCTTCTCTTGCCCGACTGCAACGCAATGACAGATCCATGATTAGATGGATCTGCAATTTGAAATCTGACCGGACCCAACACATTGGGTTGAAGGGTTTGCTGAGAGCACTACATTTGCCCAGCATAGGGGTTTTGCTTAGGGCGAATCAATTACATTGGTATGATCATGTGGCACATTCATCCTTCTGGATAAACCACTGCAAAAGCATGGATTTCTTTAATCGCAGGAGGATTGGCTAGCCATGGAAAACTTGCAAGCTAGTGATTAGATAAGACCGCACATTGTGGAATCTGGAGATAGTTGAACCGTGGGGGCTAGAGAGTGAGCTTGTGTAATATCAGAAGACGTCTGACCCCTAAACAAGGGAGAAGTGACGTTAAATTAATAGAAGAAGATTTGATCGAACAATACACCTCGAAAATGCTTTGAAGTGATTCTTGAATGATCTTGTTTTATCTCTTGTTACGGGTTGTTTCAACATCATACCTGTTCCACCAGTAGAAGGGGCTTGCTTTGATCATAAACAGTTCCCCCCACCTCGAAAGAAACATGCTACATAACTAAATACCATTTTACAAAGATAGAATATTTTAGCCAATCAAAGCAACTTATAGCAGTGTTGACCATACTGCATTAGCCAATGACTACCGACTAAAATTTTCATATTATTTACCTCCTTGCCAGGAGGTTAGACACAAGGTCAGGTGTAGTTTTGAGCAGCCAACATACTAGGATAAGCGTACTCTGACCTACAAATACTGCCTGAGCTGCCCTGTTGGCATTTCTCGGTAGGGTTACCTCAAGCGATTAGCAATAACCTAACCCCTTCTTAAAGAGAAGGTAAAGCCTGGGAGAGTGGACCTCCTAAGACTGAACAGAACCATACCTCAGCTCTCAGGGTGAAGGTAAAGCCTGGGAGAGTGGACCTCCTAAGACTGAACAGAACCATACCTCAGCTCTCAGGGTGAAGGTAAAGCCTGGGAGAGTGGACCTCCTAAGACTGAACAGAACCATACCTCAGCTCTCAGGGTGAAGGTAAAGCCTGGGAGAGTGGACCTCCTAAGACTGAACAGAACCATACCTCAGCTCTCAGGGTGAAGGTAAAGCCTGGGAGAGTGGACCTCCTAAGACTAAACAGAACCATACCTCAGCCCGCCTGCAGCAAAGGTACCGATTTAAAAAAAAAATTTTCTAACTAATATTTTCATGTATATTTTTATTTTTCAGCTTCATGTTGCAATTTCTCAAAATGAAAGTTCCGAAGTCCTTGGCCTTCAACCTGGTAGTGCAGTTGTAAACAGTCTTAAACAACGTGTCGTAATGCTGGCCAGTACTTCGGGTATCATATCTACTATTCAGAATGCCGCTCAGGCCGCTCTACAAATCGGCTGGTCATTGTTGCTACCTACGGCTGATGAGAGAGCAAGAGCGCTTTCTTCTCTCCTAGCAACACGACGTAAGTCATAAAAACTTCTTTTTTCTTTTTTAATTGATACATTAACAACTTTATTTATTTCAATAAAACTTTGCAATGATTTATCTTTAACTAACCCCTAACCCTAAACCCTAAACTCTAATCCTAAACCCTAACCTTAAACTCTAACCCTAACACTAAACTCTAACCCTAAACCTAAACCCTAACCCTAAACTCTAACCCTAACACTAAACTCTAACCCTTAACCGTTACATTTGATTTGATGGAAATAAATCAATTATTGCAAGCTGCTTCCTAATAATATGTATAGTTGCTAATTACTGGACATTACTAAGAAATTTCTTACCAAAACTTTTTTCTGTACTTATTATATAGTAGTAATTTTGGTCTTCACATGTCCGCCCCCAGTCGTGCACCCCAGTCGCATGTTTGCCAGGCCTGTATTATGGATCGCCTTGGATCACACACAAACAACTTCCCTTTTATGAACTTGTATTTGTACAACATTCCTTGACACATTTTTAACAAATAAAAAAATGTCTTTACTTTACCTTTTGCCAAAATATTTTACCAAAAAATTCATATATAGAAATTTAATGAAAAAAAAAACGGTTTAATGTCTGTTTTACATGCTGGCATGTGTTGGACAGCTTTAAGAAATTTATTTTCAAACTAACCTATCTCTGCTCGGGGCTTTATTTATCCCTCTTTCTCTAAAGTCCATCTTTACTTTATCACTCCCTCCCATGTTTTCCTTGGCCTTCCCCTGTGAACTGACCCCTACTACCTCAACTGTTCTACATCTACTGACCCAAGAACTCTCATCTATTCATTCAATGTGTTCATGCCACTAAAGTCTACAATTTTGTACACATCTCCCTATACTGTCCAGATTTAATCTTCCTCTGAGGTCATCAGATCTAAGCCTGTCTTTAAAACGCAAAATACACATCTTTCGTATCATTCTCATATTTCTCTCCATACATCATCATACTGCGTACACAAGGGGAAGAATATTTGAAGTCTATCAGTATCAGATTTAATCTTCCTCTGAGGTCACCAGATCTAAGCTTAATTTGGAATTTCTTTTATTAGTTCTGCTTGTTAAATAAATAGTTAAGTATCTGTGGATATAAAAACTGTTTCTTAATTGTTTTTCTCTCTTTGTATTATTTTATTCATTTTATTATTTTATTAATAATTTTATTATTTTATCATTTTATTATTTTATTCATTTTATTATTTTATTCATTTTCTCTCTTTGTATTAGCTCGTGATGCTGGAATGCTGAGTGCAGGACAACGTTTCATGACTGACCTTTTGGTCAGTAGCCTCATGGCTGATGGAGGTCTAGAAATTGCATTGCAAGCTGCTATAAAGAAAGAGGCTCAGGAAATCGAGAAAAAGGTAACAGAACACTTTTGTATAAAAAAGTTTACTTATATATGTAAACTTTTCTTTATTAAAATCTCTCAAAACGAAAACTTTGCCAACATACCATATTGGTAACCTGCTGTCTTAATCTTACAGACTGTAGATTTCACCTCTCTCTCTCTCTTTCTCTCTCTCTCTATCTCTCTCTATCTCTCTCTTTCTCTCTATCTCTCTCTATCTCTCTCTATCTCTCTCTCTCTTTTTCTCTCTCTCTATCTCTCTCTCTATCTCTCTCTCTCTTTTTCTCTCTCTCTCTCTCTCTCTCTCTTTCTCTCTATCTCTCTCTTTCTCTCTCTCTTTCTCTCTCTCTCTCTCTCTCTCTTTCTCTCTCTTTCTCTCTATCTCTATCTCTCTCTCTCTTTCTCTCTCTCTGTTTCTCTCTCTCTTTTCTCTCTCTCTCTCTTTTCTCTCTCTCTCTCTTTTCTCTCTCTCTCTCTTTTCTCTCTCTCTCTCCCTCCCTCCCTCCTTAACATGTGGTATAAATAACTGCTCCTGATAGAGTGGCTGGTCTGAATTGAGTGGGGTTGGTCAATACATATTAGTATAGTACTATATTAATTTGGTAGACCCTGGATTTGGGTCCACGAATTCGCTGACTGCAACCCCATTCAAAGGGGTAAGCCCCCACCCCACCCCGAAAACGGGATAACCTGTAGGCAGTGGGTGGCGACCCGTGATGCCCCTTACTTCAGCTAGACAGGAGGTTGGAGAGGCCTGATCCGATCAATCGGCTGGTCACGTCATGCCCTAGTATCTATTCTATTTATTTTCCTCCCACAAGATAAGATGTGACACAAGGTCGGGAAAGTGGGATTTGAAAAGCCAGTGCCCGAGAAGGTGAGCACTCTGACTTACAAAAAATGCCTGGGCATTCCCCGGTAGGGGCGCCCCAGGCAGTAAGCAATAAACTTACTCCTTCTCAAAGAGGGGAGGCAATGCCTGGAAGGGTGGGCCTCCTAGAACTGCACAGGACAAACCCATAGACTGGCGTAAATCAAGCCCCGAAGGCCAAGACAATACCAGTCTATGGGATGCAGTATCCATCGGAACAGATACTACACTTTGATCCCAGCCCTAGTATCTATAAATTCATTCCCAACTGTATTATTCAATCTGATTCTTCAAACACTCAGAACTTTAGTTATCCTTTCTACTTTCTTCCCAAATAAATATTAGAATGTGATGGTTGAGGGTCAATCATGTTGAGCACAAAGAGGATTTACCAATGCCACAGAGTAATGTTTTTTGAGAGTAATGCTGGTACGCTCTCTGTAAAATTTCCTTCTAGGAGAAATGTTTTCTAAAAGTAAAGCAATGTATTCTAAGAATATAAATAATTATCCTACCGCTAGAATTACATTTGACAACTTTATTCGGCATAAAATAACGCATAGATGGTTGATATGCCGTAAAACAAAACATCTCTTTACTTTTGTCACCTCTCTCTCTCTCTCTCTTTCTCTCTCTCTTTACTTTCCTTATTGTTCTTTGCTCTTTCTTCTCGTTCTCTCTCACTCTTTCTCTTTACTTTCTCTCTCACTCTTTCTCTTTACTTTCTCTCTCACTCTTTCTCTTTACTTTCTTTCTCTTTACTTTCTCTCTCTCTCTTTCTCTTTCTCTTTACTTTCTCTCTCTCTACTTTCTCTACTTTCTCTCTCTCTACTTTCTCTTTTTACCCATCAGCTAAATAGAAAAGGACAAATATTTATATTTTTTATTAAAATTCTACTCAATAATTTTCCGTGATCTTTGGTGTAGATACCTACTTTTGCCTGAGACGTGCATGTATCAAATAGTTTTCCTGTAAATTTATTTTGAACTGCCATGTTTCATCTGTGTATGTCTACCTACAAGCACCAATATGTTTTCTAAGAGTAATGCAATTTATTCTCGAAGCAATTTATTCTGGGAGCAATGTGTTCTGGGAATATAAATAATTATCCTACCTCTAGAATTACATGTGACAACTTTATTCGGTATTAAATGACCCATAGATGGTTGATATGCCGTAAAATAAACCAAACCAAACCGCTTCATGAGGTAAAAAAAACATTGCATTCCTTTATCTAAACTCACTCATACAATTTATTCCATAAAGAAATAATTTAATATCTTTTTTAAAAATCTAGATTAAATCCTATTGAAAATTATATCGATTTTATTAGAGTTTAGTCAATATATTTTCCCCGACCCATTTGGCATAATGATAACAGTGTTTGCTAATGGGCCGAGAGACCAGTGTTCAATCCTCGGTCGAGTCATACCAAAGATTTTACACTAACTCTTCACTTAGGATGCCCCCTATAAATCTGGCCCCTAATTCACAGTAGCCCCCTACGGCTCACTGACAATGTCTAGAATCCTTATTCCAACTTTAATCAAGTTCATTACATGAATGTCTAAAATTTAAGGCTTAAGTTTAAGAGGTCTTAAGAAAAAACTGAAATTCATGGAATCTTGCTTCATTGGTGTCTAATGACTATAGATCAAATTTAATGCAAATCTGAAATATTTTAGTTTTCAAATGAGAGTTTGTGCACATATTATGCTTCCTAAAACTCTTTAAAATATTTTAAAGAAACTGATGTTTAATACTTAGTGTTAAAATTTCACAAAAATTCGAAGTATCTGAATTTTCATGAAGAGCTTCCACCCCCTCTTTACTATCTTTGCGTAAGACTAAATTAAACTAAATATAGCCCACATTACTCACCTTAGGCCTAGCAGATGTGTTTGCAAATTCATAATGATCGGGGTTAATCAGTTTAGGAGCGAATCCTGTACATACAAATATATAAACATATACACATACCTAACTTTATAAAGGTATAGATAAACTTTTTTTTATATATTAATTTTTAAAAAAACTTGTTTTATCGTAATTGTTTCGTTCGTTTTATTATCGTATTACACGGTCTATAATAAATACCGTTCTTGCCGTTAACTATTTCAGGAGAAGGAATGCGAAAGAGAATGCGAAGATGAAGAAGAAGATAAAAAACTCGGAGAAGCAACAAATGCCTTAAAGACAGAACAAGCCGTTCTTGAGGCGCAGGCGCAGCAGAGACAAGATGAAGGAACCACGGGAATTCCATTGCTACAACTCATTCAACAATTACTCAAGTAAGTTTCTTCTCCATGCTAACAGAAAGAGAAAGAAATTGAACGTCTACTCGACACCATTCTCGAAGTACGAAATAAACCCTGACATTAAAGTCCAATGTAAACAAATTCTTGTTGAGCCGTTCTCTTAAATAATCAAATTCTGCCTAATTTCAACCACCGTTTACATTCATCATGGTGTCATCTCGCGGTCCACCTTACAAACTCTTTAACCCTTATCCTCGAGTGGCCTTTGGGCTTTGATAAGCGGTGAACTTTAGTAAAAAAAGAAAAAAAAAACTATTTGGTTGAGTCGGCCGTGTCTGTAGTTACCTTGCTTGAAATGAAGAAGAAAAGGGTGTACCAGATTCCAAATAAAATACCCACATCTTTTCTATAATAAAATACACTTTATTTAACAGTGTTGACAGGAACATAGGAATACAGAAATGTAAGGCAAGTTGGTTTGGCAGGCATGTATTAGAGTAGAAATGTAATTGAGTTGTTAAACAGAACAGGAACATCAGAATATAACATGGACATAGGAATATAAGACTGTAAGGCAAGTTGGTTCAGTAGGCATGTATTAGAGTAGAAATGTAATTGAGTTGTTAAACAGAACAGGAACATCAGAATATAACATGGACATAGGAATATAAGACTGTAAGGCAAGTTGGTTCAGCAGGCATGTATTAGAGTGGAAATGTAATTGAGTTGTTAAACAGAACAGGAACATCAGAATATAACATGGACATAGGAATATAAGACTGTAAGGCAAGTTGGTTCAGTAGGCATGTATTAGAGTAGAAATGTAATTGAGTTGTTAAACAGAAGAGGAACATCAGAATATAACATGAACATAGGAATATAAGAATGTAAGGCAAGTTGGTTCAGCAGGCATGTATTAGAGTAGAAATGTAATTGAGTTGTTAAACAGAACAGGAACATCAGAATATAACATGAACATAGGAATACAGGAATGTAAGTCAAGTTGGTTTGGCAGGCACGTATTAGAGTATAAATGTAATTTAGTCAATGTAGGTCTCGAGTATGAGTTTGTATCTGACCTCCCACCAGAAATTAACGGGAGACGAGGAAGGCAATACAGTGTCCTGTCAGATCTGCATCTCGGATCGAACTGAATCATATTTGTGCATTAACCAAGCTGGGTGGAAATTAGGAAAAAGCTGGGTGCTTAAGCATATCCGCCCCGACATTAAAAAATTTAAAGAATGTATAAACGTTATTATGTACTTACGTGTTAGCTGAAAATAAGATTGTGCAGAAAAAATTACGCAAATTCATTCAGTAGTTATTTAATTATTAAAAAAAAACGATTTTAACGAGTTTTTCACTCGGTAGATTTTCCACCATTTTGTATCTTAGATTTTCCAGTGGTCAAGAACGATAACTCATATTTTCACGATTTCTTGGTTTGTTATCTCCCTTGTTTACAAAAATGTCAAAATCTACGTAAAATCATTTAAATCATTTTTTTTTCTTTTTCTTATAATTAAATAACTACTGGATGAATTTGCGTAATTTTTTCTGCACAATCTTATTTTCAGCTAACACGTAAGTACATAATAACGTTTATACATTCTTTAAATTTTTTAATGTCGGGGCGGATATGCTTAAGCACCAAAAGCTGAGAAATGCGTACGTGCGATGATGCGCTAGTCGCCTGTGTATCACTACGCAAGTCTGCCTGTGTTAGCCAACCGAATCACAACCGAATCACAACACAAGAGATTGTGTGTAAATACAAAAGAAAATAGATCGCAATCACATTGACTGTTACACGTCCATGAAATTTCAGCGAGGTCTTGCTAATTTTTTATACTTTCAATTTATTTGGATGAATGTGAACTTTTGCTATAAGCTCCTATAACTCTATGACTTCGATCCATCATAGTTGGATGACGTAATGTTTCTTTGGCTAGAAACCGCATTATCGTTTCTATCCTAGAATGAGACAGATCTTCATCGAACAGAATTTCACACTTGGACATTTAAATTTAGTATTATTTTGAAATAAATAAAATAGAAATAATTTGACCCCCCCCCCCCCCCCAAAAAAAAAAAAAAAAAATGGATGCTTATTATAATTATAACCGTAACCCTAACCAAAAACTGAAATTCAAATGTAACATTTATTTTATTTATATTTAACTTAGAATGACGATTATTTTTATACAAGAAGAAATTTTTACTTTAATATTATTAAACCTGACATACATTTATTATTTCAATAGAAATATAACCTTCCTTAGCCTTTTGGCTAGAAGCAAAGTGTAGTATCTGTTTTGGTACTACACATCATCTTTTCTGTCCTCGGTGAGTGAAAAAGAAATCATTCTAGACAGAGGCAATTTTCATTTTTGTTCCAATCCAAAGTGCCTCGTTTTAGGGGAGCTGGATTTTCCTCACTTTAAGAACCGACCTTGTGTCTGACTCTGCTCTCGTGTGGAGGCAAGTAAATAGGAACAGTAAATTGATGAAGAAAGCAAGCGTGGGATTTCCACGGGGTCCTGCTAATAAAACCTAAATACCTTAAATTCATTGACTAAAGAAAAAAAATGAAAATATATTAATGTTTTACTAATTGTATTAAACTATTTGGTTCTTGTACACGGTTTGGGCCAAACGAAAAATTATTTATGTGTGAAAACAATATCATGTACTTACTCACTGGTATTTTATTGTTCAATGTTGAAAAAATTAGGAAAAATTATCCAGTAGAACTTTAATTACAAATATTTTTACATTTTTCGTAACGTACGAGTAACTTTGATGACTATGCCTACATTGGCTACAGTTCGACAGAAGGCAAGGGCAGATAATTTGCGGTGGTAGGACAAAAGCCCACCGGACAGAAGTCCACCAAAATAAGTCAAACCTGGACTAAAAATAAATTAATTATTAAAAAAATAATTAACTGCCCTAAAAAGTTATAATGGTCCGGAAATGGTGGATCATTTTATGTTAAAATGTTGTCAACCGGTGGGTTTTTGTCCGGTGGGCTTTTGTCCTATCACCGCAAATTATCTGCCCTTGCCTTCTGTCGAACTGCAGCCAATGTAGGCATAGTCATCAAAGTTACTCGTACGTTACGAAAAATGTAAAAATATTTGTAATTAAAGTTCTACTGGATAATTTTTCCTAATTTTTTCAACATTGAACAATAAAATACCAGTGAGTAAGTATATGATATTGTTTTCCCACATAAATAATTTTTCGTTTGGCCGAAACCGGGAACAAGCATTTAACTTTTTTATTTTAATTTCTATTTATTTGAGTTATTAAACATTTTTTTTTAATTTAACATCTGAACTTGGACTAAATTTCAGAAATGCAACCTCTCAAACCCTTTCAAGACTTCAAGAATTATCTGAAGACACAACGCTGAAATCAGACAACTTAGAATCTTCTGATTCTTCAGCATCTTTGAATCTGTTGCTTCAGTTCCAACGTCTGCTTGTTAGTAAACTGTATCCTCTTGAAGAAAAAAATGGAAAAGCTGCTTCTACCGAAATGGGTAAGTTCCAGAAAATTATGATTTCAACATTTTTAAAAGAATTTGATACAGCTTTTTTAAGTCAGAAAAAATAATAGGTGCTTGTCCAGTGCTTCGGCCATACGGAAAAATTATTTATTTATGAAAACAATATCATGTGCTTACTCAGTAGTATTTTATTGTTCAATGTTGAAAAAAATAGGAAAAATTATCCACTAGAACTTTAATTACAAGTATTTTCCCATTTTACGTATCGCTTCGATGAGTATGCCTCCATTTTGTTTCGTTGGACACAAATCAAGGGCAGATAATAATGCGAAGGACCCTTGATTTGTGCCCAACGAAACAAGATGGAGGCATACTCATCGAAGTGACTGCTATAATACGTAAAATGGAACAATACTTGTAATCAAAGTTCTAGTGGATAATTTTTCCTAATTTTTTCAACATTGAACAATAAAATACCACTGAGTAAGCACATGATATTGTTTTCATAAATAATCTTTAAAGAATTTAATACAGCTTTTTTAAGTCAGAAAAAATAATAGGTGCTTGTCCAGTGCTTCGGCCATACGGAAAAATTATTTATTTATGAAAACAATATCATGTGCTTACTCAGTGGTATTTTATTGTTCAATGTTGAAAAAAGTAGGAAAAATTATCCACTAGAACTTTAATTACAAGTATTTTCCCATTTTACGTATCGTAGCAGTCACTTCGATGAGTAAGCCTCCATCTTGTTTCGTTGGACACAAATCAAGGGCATTTCGCATTATTATCTGCCCTTGATTTGTGTCCAACGAAACAAAATGGAGGCATACTCATCGAAGCGATACGTAAAATGGGAAAATACTTGTAATTAAAGTTCTAGTGAATAATTTTTCCTACTTTTTTCAACATTGAACAATAAAATACCACTGAGTAAGTACATGATATTGTTTTCATAAATAAATAATTTTTCTTACTTTTTTCAACATTGAACAATAAAATACCGCTGAGTAAGTACATAATATTGTTTTCATAAAAAATAATTTTTCCGTATGACCAAAGCACTGGACAAACACCAAATAATATTATAGAGTGATAACACCTCTCACAGCAATAATAAACTAAGGCATAGTCTAGATATGGAGAGACTCGTAAAACAGCGTATTAATATATGTAGTATTAACAAAATTACGAACAAGATGCAAAGTAGTTCGCCAAGTTTTATAAAAATAAAATTATGGTGGAGGTCTTTAAAAATTTTATATTGGAATTTTTAAACTAACAAGAAAAAAGCATAGGCGAGACATTGAATGACTCAAAGATTTGAAGAACAGCATAATTAATTAGCAAATATTTTTGTTTGCCTGCTTGTGAATATGGAAATCATGATGAATGAACAGCTTCTACACTATTCCCCTTCTCTGAAGTGAGCATTAAAAGATAGTACATTAGTCTGAAATAGTATAGTAAACTGAATTGAGCATTGAAAGAAAGTACATAAAAAAAAAAAAAATGACTGAAAAAAAAGCATTTATCTTTAGCCAGTGTTTGGATGAATATTCACATAAAATAACGTCTGAATCGGTGAAGTTAAAAGAAAAGAAATAAGAAAGAGAGAACTGGAAAGTTTTTAAAAAAAGGAAACAAAAAACGTATATATTGGTATAGAAAGCAGAAAGAAAGAAAATATATATATATATATATATATATACTTTTTGTTATTGTTTTTAGTGATAATTAACTAATGGTATATATCCTCACATTTCATGAGCGATGTCTCTGACAGAGGGGGAAAGATGACTGTTTTCTGGGTCGGAATCTATCCATCTAATACTTATTTTTGGCTAGTTTTTTACCTTGAAGTAGTATTTTTCTTTTTATAGCTCTTTACATCAAGTGGCTTCATGCCTTGTCTGGAGCGACTTCTATAAAAAAAAAAAAGAGGTAATAATATAGGTTTGGCTTCAGACAAACAGATACCAACTCCCCATCAGTAATATATAAAGTTCTTTTGTTTGTTTTAACACTTGGTATTTGTTTTGTTTACAAAATAACTGGAAATAAAAATTAAAAAAAGACAGTCCATTGTGCGACTCGTGAATTAGTCCATAGTATCACACTAGTATAGCTATGTAAATGAAAATATATGTTCTTTTTCAGCATATTGATGTATTATTGTTTTTCTTTCTATGTTTTACAGAAGCAGATATGCTAAGTGCTGGATCTGTGCTCAGGAAATATATGAACCAGCTGTGTTGCCATGTGGCTGATGTTTTACCTGCTGCGGCAAGCTTAGCGAGTTACAGCAGCAAACATTTTTCGTTGATTTCGAAGATTATTTCTCAGGATGTAACTGGTACGTTTATCCGCCTTTTATATACTCTCTTCCTTTAGCTTGGTGTGTGTAGCCAGAAAAAAAATTGCTCTATGATTCACTAAAAATTGTCCAAATGACTAAAAAAAAAAAGAATTTTTTTAAAAGACGTAATCATTATTATTACCGACATAAATTATTTTCAAGAGAATACATTTTGGAAATTAGTCAAAAAAAATTTTAGTTTGGTGTACATACACATTTTTGACCTATTTGCATTTAAAATATATATATGTATTTAATAGAAGTTATAAAGCCTTTAAAGTTTGCATAAATACCGATTCTGAGCAAAGTAGCCATCTTTAGCTAGTCATTTGTTAACGTTAAACAAGATAGCTGTAATCATCCATCGTTACTCAGAATGCAGTGAAGTCATTTAAGTTTGAAATTTTTATATTGTTTGCACCTTTTTTAAACTTATACAGAAAAAGAAATAAAATTTTAGTTGTAAGGGAGACAACTCTTTTTTTTATTTTCTTTAATTAAAAATATGAGTTATCTTCTTTGCTGATTTCGATTTTCTGGTCATAACTGAAAAATGTTTTCGTATTACCAGTTGTCCAGCTGAATTTACATAAAATTTTAAAAAGTACACTAGTAAAGTAGGTTATTATAGTGTTAATAACATGTCTGTATGTCCAACTAAAAGTCAAAAACTACACAACATACATGCACAAAGAACAGAATTAGTCAAGGAGATCAACATTCAGGGCAATGTTTTTTGTTTTTTTTAAACCTTCTGAACGCGGATTTTTTTTGTTTTTTGTAGAAAAATGATTTTTTACACCTATTTTTAAATGACTCTTTCATTGTATGCCCAAACAATGTATATGACATTCGTAGCATATAAGTAGGACTGTCACAATAAATTGTAAAATTTGACTAATTTGCATATTGTGATGGCGGCCATCTTGGATTCATAATGAGGTTGACCATCCGTTCATAGAAAATTGTCATTTTCTCATGCAGATATTAGTCAATTGCTGAATTTATTGTGTATATTTGTGCTGTTGTGTCTTATATTGCAAATAAAACCAGTTTTGCATGTAGCATCGTCTGCTGTTAGAGGTGGTAGACTTGTCGCAATTTTGTGACAGACGCGCTAAGAGAGTTAAATGTTATTATATACTAATTCGGCAACAAATTTTATTTTTCGAGTTGCCAGAGAAAGTGAGAGAATGGGTGATAGAGAGAGGGGGAGGGGGAGATAAGAAAGAGAGAGGAAGGTGATATAATGAGAGAGAGGGGGGAGGGAAGTTTAAATAGAAAGATGTTGCACACGCTCTTTTGTTGTCCATGCAAAAAGTTGCATCCCAACACATCCTTGTTTATAAAGTAAGTCATCAATGTTATGTTTTGTCCTGCAAGGTCAACTGCTGATGTGCTGACTGTAAAATCACATAGAATCAGCACATCTCTAGATGGGGATTTGTTTCTAGAGCTAGAGCTCTCAACATATCAAAAGCCTTTGATAGTGTCTGGCACAAAGCTATATTTCACAAACTGGTACTTATATCGAATATGAACCAGCTTCTGTGAACTTCACGTCGGCAGCATTCGAGCATGTTACGTAAACACCTAACATATGCCGAGCGGTTAGCCAATCGGCTGTCAGCTATCAGACGACAAATTTTCTAACCGGTATTGAAATTGATTAAAGCCAGAAGAAATTGATCAAAGCCAGTGCATGTTTATTTCCTGATAAATTTAAAAAAAAAAAAAAAAAAAAGTTACGAAGAGCTGTGTAGTACTGTTGAATCTCCTGAAGGAGTCATTTCTGTCTGCCAAACTTGCTAGCTATGGAATATCTGGCAATGTTTTTGCAACCATTGAATCCTTTCTCACTGGTATGTATATAAAAGTAATTGTTGATGGCCAGAACACCGAAGCAGATAGCATCAATGCCGACATGCCTCAAGGATCTATCCTGAGCCCAACCCTCTTCCTGATCTTAATTAATGATCTTCCAAATCTTATTCTGAGATCATTTGTTGAAATTTACGCAGATGACACAACTGTCTATGGCAGCACCCTGAAGATCATTGGTGATTGAGTTTTCGCTGATTTTTCTCTCCTGCCATCACCAACGCTTGGATGCTTGTTTTGCCCCAGTCAAAATGAATGTCTATCTCTTCTTGAAGCCCCATTGCTTTGATCAGCTCCTAGAACTGACTTTCACTCCAGATCTAAAATGGAAGACTTACATACAGTCTCTTGCTAAGGATGCTGGTAAAAATGGTTTGATCATTCTATCGCTGCAGAAAGTACCTGACTCCTGATGCAATCTTTTACGTGTAGAAGAGTCAGTAACTAAGATGAAGTACTGCTGCCACATCTTAGGAGGTGCTGCTCGAAGTACTTTTCAATGCCTAGATGTAATGATCTCTTCCGTTCCTTACAGCCCCTTTCTCACAGAAGTCTCTCTCTATTGTATCGTTATTTTCATGGAATATCACCATCATCAGAGATATCATCAGAAATATCATCATCAGAGATATCATAATCATCAGATATCATCAGATATATCACCATCATCATCAGAGATATCATCAGATATATCACCATCATCATCATCATCAGATATATCACCATCATCATCATCAGAGATATTATCATCATAAGAGATATCATCAGATATATCACCATCATCATCAGAGATATCATTAGATATATCACCATCATCATCATCATCATCATCATCATCATCATCATCAGAGATATCATCATCATTATCAGCGATATCATCAAATACTTTTATTTATTTTTTTGTTTCTTTCAGGTGTCCTCCTTCCTGAGATTGTAACTTGTCTAGTGTTACTCCAGCTACAAAATCCTACTGTTCTTCAATCGTCTAAAGCACTCGTTGTCCTCGATGGTGTCCTTGACATTTTGGATAAATTCAACAAACTTGCTCCTGGTCTCGACAGAGATGATAAGGATGATCTTTCGTGGCCTGGTTTTTGTGGTAAGCATCCCTTTTTTTTGATTTTTCAATGGAATGTGCTCCGACGAACTTGATGCTCTGGTGTCCTCTCAGCATAGTTACCCTCAAACAACCCGACAATCGACTAAATTCTTCCCCTTCACTGTAGAGGTCCCCGGATGCCAGAAGGTTAATAGCTTCTTTCCTCGAACTACTAGCCTTTGGAATTCCCTTCCTGCTCTCCTGACTCTACCAACATGTAAAAATTTAAATGTAATAATTATGTTCTCATCATTGTGAATAAAAAATTTTTTTTTTGTTTTTCAGATGTTGTATCAAATCTGGACGTGTGGCACCATGGATAATGGTGTTGAGTAACTATCAGTTCTAACCGACAGTCTTCTGGAGGTTGAAGGTTCAATCCTCACTTCAGGCAATATTAACTTCTACTCGGTCATGACTGACGAAATGAGAACAATCTCGCGTATAATTCTTGCAATCAGGGAGCGATATGTGATATAATTTCATTTTTTGTTAAATAACAACGCTCGTTAATTTACAAGTTTATTTAATTTTTGTATTTGGTTAATTAACGGGCGCTGATGCTCATTTCTGGTCCCTAACATTTTTTTGTGTGTGTCTTTTGGCATGAGACCACAAACCTTCATTTTAAAAATAAGAAATTTGTTTTTTCTTTATTTTAGTTAGTCGTAAATACTAAATAAAAAAAATATATGGATTAAATTAATAAATTTAAAGAAGTCCGCCCACCCACCCCCAATTAAGATAATTGTTAAATATTGGGTACACGGATCAATATGTGATATAATTTTTTTTCCTAAAATAATTTACGTATTAAAAAATAATTTTAATGTTACAGTTTTTGCATAACATTGTTTCATTGTTCGATTGATTATTTCAACGTCCTAAATTCTCTTTTCATTTTTATGCTCATTTTCTTAGTCAAACCGAGTTATCCCCCCCCCCCCATGCATTTGCAGCACCGACTACATCAGCACCGAAATACCTTCATGAAAATTCAGATACCTTCAATTTTGATTGAATTTTAACCATATATATTTTAACCATATATATTTTAACCATATATATTAGACATAAATTAATAAATATTCTCAGTTTTATTTTGAGTATTTTAAGTGTTGTTGTTGGGGGTGGGGGTAATATGCCCCCTCCGCCCCCCCCCCCCATTTGAAAATTCAAATATTTCCGATTCGATTCATAGTTATTAGACACCGATTAAGCTAAATTCCCTGAATTTCATTTTCTTCTTAAGCCTTTTTAAGCGTAAGATCCAAATTTTAATGCTTATTTTCTTAGTCAAACCTAGTTATCCTCCCCCCCCCCCCCTACATTTGCAGCCCCCGACAGCATCAGCGCTGGATACACAACCAGTATACTCTCACTAAGTACAGTTTTGAGTCACTGCTAGTTTCATATTTAATAACATGAAGCTGCGATCAAACCTTTTGTTTCGTTGGTGCGGTTGAGCCTTCTAGCTTAGTGAAATTTTAATAGTACAATCGGGATTAGCTTTTTTGACCTCTATTGTTTTAGCATACATTTTGCATAAGGCTTATGTTAGAACCTTTCCCCCCCGTCATGTTATCCTTCAACTTCTAACAAAAAAAAGAAAGCGGTGCTTATACAAGATGGAGGGCACATATGAAAAACGCATTTCCAAATAAAAACTATTGTTTATAGTTACTTAGCAGGAAAAAATTAGTATGAAAAAAAAAAAAAACTTAGCAAAAAATATCCTGTAGATTTTTAATAAATGTAAAAAAAGAATTTTATCGTATTTTGCATTGGGCATACCACATTTGGGAAGAATTAGGTAAAACAGGGGAAGGTAACTCTCCTAACAGGTCATAATTCCAAAAAAGTCGTAAAGTTTTTCGACACAAATAAATACTAAACAATTATAAAAAAGTAACAGAAATTTATTGAAATAAACCGAACATGAAACAAATACGAAAAAAAAGATGTCCACACACGTCATTTCCATAAATTGTCAAACTGGATATACATATTTCAGAAATAAGCTGAAAAATGCTTTCCAGTGAATTATTATCAAACTTTTGACGCCACATAAATTTAGCAAGGTAGGATTCCACCATTTGCGTGTACTTCCCGCATTCGGCCTTGTTGCGTTTTTTGGCTTCGTGCGACATTCGTTAAACGTGGTTGATTGTGGCACCTGTGATGGGGTCAACAAAATTATATCAATAATTCACACGCAAATTGTGAAATCCTTCTGATCCTAGGCTATTATAGGTCCGTTAACAATCGGAAACAATTGTGGTACCTAGTTTCGGAGAAGTTGTGCTAGATGCCGAAATGACAGACCGATTTATCTCCCTTGTTTTACCATACTTTTCAATATTTTCTGCGTTACGCTAGGACCCATGGATTCAGATAAAATTGATTTTTTTACGGTTGTTAAAAATCTACTGGATATTTTTTCCAAATTTTTTTTTTAGGATGCTTATTTTTGCCTGATACGTGAGTATAAACAAGAGTTTTTATTTAAAAATGCATTTTTCATATGTGCCCTGATCTATATAAGCACCAAAAACTATAAAAATAAAAATATTCAAGGATTATGAACCGGTCCAGATTTGTATTATTCAGGCTACTATTCTCGTCTCGCAACATTTTGGTTGATGTAAACTCCGACCTGCATCTTTTCGAACTTGGGAATTTATACGGAATTTTCAACTAAACCTTTTATTTAATCCGTGGAGGGGGATTATTCTTGTTCCGTCAGTCATGACCGATTAGAAGTGTTAAGTAATTTTTATTTTATTCTTATTTAATATTGCCTGCAGTGAGGATTGAACCATCAACCTCTAGAAGACTCGCTTAGAACTGATTTTTACTCAACACCATTATCCATGGTGCCACACGTCAAGATTTGAGACAACATTTAAAAAAAGATTTTTTTAATTCACATATAATTATAAGAGCATAATTATATCTTTTAAAATTCATATAAATATTTTGGTATTAAATGACACGAGGTTGAAATGTAATAAAATAAACCAAACAATATCATTATTTATCGGTCGAACACCCAGGATTTGAGTTAATAATCCCCGGTGAATATCACATGGATTACAATAACAAAACAGACGTTAAAAAAAATATTTTTTCTTTTTAAACATAACACAATTCTCTGGTCATCTCTCAAGATGAAATTTTATTCTGAAAAATCTAAGATTAAAGTAAAAAAAAAAAAAAAATATCTTCCATTGAAAAAGCTTATGATTTTCAATTATTTTAATATTTCAAACCATATTTTAAATTGCAACAATGATTTTATTTTGTTTTTCAGGTCATTCCTTAGAAAAGTTTTCTCCAAAGTGCTCTGAAGACGTCCATCTAATTCGAAAAGCTGACCTTGAAAATAATAACAAGGACGGTGGACTTTGGATTGTAATTCACAACAAAGTATATGATGTTGGAAAATTCAAGGACCAAACTCAGTTTGGTAAAGACGTTCTTCGGGACTATTCAGGTAATACAAATTTATATATATATATATATATATTATATATTGTGTGTGTATTTAGGCAGCATTTTTTCATTCAAGCAAGCATTGTTAAAAATAACAGAATTCTTCTGTTTAATTATACCTTTTTTATTTAAAAAAAAAAATTTTAATGATTTTTTTTTGTATTAAAATATAAAAAAAAATTAATGTATGTTCCACGAACGTTTTTTGATTCTTCGTTGAATCATCATCAGGTGAAAAAAGCAAATGAACAAAAAATCTGGAGAAAAGAAAGGAATTTCAAAAGATAGCCGAGAAACGGGCACGTGAAGTCAATTTCAGATAAATTCTAGCTAATAACACTAAAATAATACATTCCGCAACCAATATGAAAAATACTCAAAGCTATCTTCATTAAAACTGAACAACCTACAATTAATCACATTACGTATGAAACCAGTAACAACATTTTACAAAATGCTTAACAATACAAGTTTATCTGGTGACGTCTGGCGTCCCGGAGTTAAATTGTTAATAGCTTTACTGGAACAGTGTGAAAACGTTCTCTTGGCGTCTGACTTTTCGTGCCCGTTTCTTGGCTATCTTTTGAAATTCTCTTCTTTTCTCCAGATTTTTTGTTCATTTGCTTTTTCACCTGATGATGATTCGATGAAGAATCGAAAACGCTTGTGATACATATGGAACATATATTGATTTTTAAAACATTTTAACAAATAGTGAAGTGTAAAATAAAAATAATGTGCCCGCATTACTTACCCTGTTTCCTGGAATACATATTCCATGATTCAAAATAATAAGTTCAATAGGTTAGAATTTTACCAAGCACATATTATTGACGCGCACATCGATCCTTTTAAAAATGTATTACTAAATTTAACTGAAAATTTCCTGTAGAGCAATTCTTTTTTTCTATAAAATTTTTTTTTTTATCTAACTTATTTTTAAAGTGTTTTTGATAGGCGGCTGCAAGTGTGGATGGCGTACCCCCTAAATTATAAATTTAAAAAAAAAAAAAAAAAAATAATGTGCCCATGTTACTCACCATGTTGCCGAAAATATATATTCCAAAATTAAAAATGATGTGCAATGTGAGTCTTGAAGACAGGCTTAGATCTGATGACCTCAGAGGAAGTATTAAACAAAACAAAGAGGTAATTAAGATGTCTGTAAAAGATATGATCCACATATTTTACATTCATCTTTGATCCCCGTGTATAGGTCAGAATGTTATTCTATGTATTTTCATATATAGTTGACTTCATTTTCTTCAACGGTCTTTCAAAATCAAACATTTGTCTAGGGGTCTCCAATTGTGCTTCTCAGCCGTGCCATGAAGTGGATGTAGTACCGAATGCACTGGTTTGACACAGATTTGATGTAGAACATTTTTAGGATTTATTATTTGATACTTTATATGAATCTTTTGCCGCTTATACAGATGAGGGCAAATATGAAAAACGCATTTCCAAATCAAAACTGATTTTTATACTTGCGTATACATAACAAAACGTCCCCTACAATTCCTTGTTTTAAGCTCATTCTTACTAAATATTACATACTATTTTTCGCTTTTGTTTTTTTGTCTATTTATTGTTGCATCTGTTTGCATATGATGAAACAAACTTA
Organism: Sepiola atlantica; assembly: GCA_963556195.1. Lineage (NCBI taxonomy): Eukaryota > Metazoa > Mollusca > Cephalopoda > Sepiida > Sepiolidae > Sepiola > Sepiola atlantica. The sequence goes on from OY744550.1 coordinate 57,215,786, forward strand.
CAGAGGAATGGATTTTAATCAACTAAATTACAACAACTAACAGTACAAAAAACTACACAATTTTTAAAACAAGTTAACATCTAAATATTCCCATAACAATGTTTGGTGCTTATACAGATGAGTGCACATATGAAAAATGCATTTCCAAATAAAAACTGCTGTTTATACTTACGTATCAGACAAAAATAAGTATCCTCACAAAAAAATTAGGAAAAATTATCGAGTAGATTTTTAATAAAAAATAAAAATCAGTTTTATCGTATTCTGCACACCACAATTGATTTATTACTTGTAGCGGTGCTTATATAGATGACGGCACATATGAAAAACGCATTTCCAAATCAAAACTGATTTTTATACTTACGTATACATAACAAAACGTCCCCTACAATTCCTTGTTTTAAGTTCATTCTTACTAAATATTACATACTATTTTTTCATTTTTGTTTTTTGTCTACTTATTGTCGCATCTGTTTGCATATGATGAAACAAACTTACAGAGGAATGGATTTTAATCAATTAAATTACAACAACTAACAGTACAAAAAACTACACAATTTTTAAAACAAGTTAACATCTAAATATTCCCATAACAATGTTTGGTGCTTATACAGATCAGTGCACATATGAAAAACGAATTTCCAAATAAAAAAAACTCTTGTTTATACTTATATATACATAACAAAACGTTCCCTACAATTCCTTGTTTTAAGTTCATTCTTACTAAATATTACATAGAATTTTTTCACATTTTCTTTTTGTCTACTTATTGTCGCATCTGTTTGCATATGATGAAACAAACTTACAGAAGAATGGATTTTAATCACTTAAATTACAACAACTAACAGTACAAAAAACTACACAATTTTTAAAACAAGTTAACATCTAAATATTCCCATAACAATGTTTGGTGCTTATACAGATCAGTGCACATATGAAAAACGAATTTCCAAATAAAAAAAACTCTTGTTTATACTTACGTATACATAACAAAACGTCCCCTACAATTCTTTGTTTTAAGCTCATTCTTACTAAATATTACATACTATTTTTCGCTTTTGCTTCTTTGTCTACTTATTGTCGCATCTGTTTGCATATGATAAAGCAAACTTACAGAGGAATGGATTTTAATCAACTAAATTACTACAGCTAACAGTACAAAAAACTACACAATTTTTAAAACAAGTTAACATCTAAATATTCCCATAACGATGTTCGGTTCTTATACAGATCAGTGCACATATGAAAAACGAATTTCCAAATAAAAAAAACTCTTGTTTATACTTATATATACATAACAAAACGTTCCCTACAATTCTTTGTATTAAGTTCATTCTTACTAAATATTACATACAATTTTTTCACATTTGTTTTTTGTCTACTTATTGTCGCATCTGTTTGCATATGATGAAACAAACTTATAGAGGAATTAATTTTAATCAACTAAATTACAACAACTAACAGTACAAAAACTACACAATTTTTAAAACAAGTTAACATCTAAATATTCCCATAACAATGTTTGGTGCTTATAAAGATGAAGGCACATATAAAAAACGTTTTTCCAAATAAAAACTATTGTTTATACTTACGTATCAGGCAAAAATATGTATCCTCACCAAAAAATAAGGAAAAATTATTGAGTAGAATTTTAATTACAAGTAAAAATAAATTTTATCGTATTTTTCGGAATCCATAGAATACATAAAAAAGTGTACTACTACTTGGAATTACGACCTCTAAAGAGAGTTACCTCCCCTGTTTTAAATAAATCTTCCCAAGTGCGCTCTGCCCAATACAAAATACTATAGAATTGATTTTTAAGGTTTAATTAAAATTCTATTCGATAATTTTTTCTGATTTTTGGTCAGAATACTTATTTTTGCCTGATACGTAGGAATAGGAGGGAAAGAAGAAAGGAAGAAAACGTGGGAGTAGGAGGGAAAGAAGAAAGAAAGTAAGAAAATGTGGGAGTAGGAGGGAAAGAAGAAAGAAAGTAAGAAAATGTGGGAGTAGGAGGGAAAGAAGAAAGTAAGAAAACGTGGGAGTAGGAGGGAAAGAAGAAAGAAAGTAAGAAAATGTGGGAGTAGGAGGGAAAGAAAGTAAGAAAATGTGGGAGTAGGAGGGAAAGAAGAAAGGAAGAAAACGTGGGAGTAGGAGGGAAAGAAGAAAGAAAGTAAGAAAACATGGGAGTAGGAGGGAAAGAAAGTAAGAAAACGTGGGAGTAGGAGGGAAAGAAGAAAGAAAGAAAATGTGGGAGTAGGAAGAAAAGAAAGTAAGAAAATGTGGAAGTAGGAGGGAAAGAAGAAAGAAAGTAAGAAAACATGAGAGTAGGAGGGAAAGAAGAAAGTAAGAAAACGTGGGAGTAGGAGGGAAAGAAGAAAGAAAGTTAGAAAATGTGGGAGTAGGAGGGAAAAGAAGGAAAGAAAACGTGGGAGTAGGAGGGAAAGAAGAAAGAAAGAAAATGTGGGAGAAGGAGGGAAAGAAGAAAGTAAGAAAATGTGGGAATAGGAGGGAAAGAAAGTAAGAAAACATGGGAGTAGGAGGGAAAGAAAGTAAGAAAACGTGGGAGTAGGAGGGAAAGAAAGTAAGAAAACATGAGAGTAGGAGGGAAAGAAGAAAGAAAGTAAGAAAACATGAGAGTAGGAGGGAAAGAAGAAAGTAGCTTCGCCCTTTCAGGTTAGTTTATTAAAATCACACTAAATACTTGTTTCTAACAAGTATATTCGAGAGTTTTTATTTGGAAATGTGTTTTTATGTGCGCTTTCAGTTGTATAAGCACCATTTTTTTTTTTAATAATTGATATATTATTTATGAATTTGTAGGTTGTGACGCCACCTCTGCTTTCTTTGTTGCTTATCATAGTGAAGATTCCAATGATAACATGAATGCATACTTCGTTGGAAATTATGTTGATGTAAGTATATCTACCTTTTCTATTTTTTTAATTAAAGAATTAAGTGACTATTCGTGGTTTGATTTACCTGATGTAGATTTCCAGGTGATGTAACATATCCCTGCTATGACATATATATAATATATAATATATATTATATATAATATATTATATATAATATATAATATATATTATATATAATATATTATATATATTATATATAATATATTATATATATTATATATAATATATATAATATCTATTAATAATGGAGATTATGCATCTGTCTGTCTGAAGCTGAAACTCCATCAGAGTAATATTACTATTTTATTAGTCTGCCAGCTTCTTTATATACTACTACTTTTTTTCTTTTTATTTTTAATCAAAAATATTTATATGTATGGGGGAGGATAAAAAAAAATGGGGGGGGGGGTATTACCAAACCCTGCTCCCGACCACCTCCCAAAGACACCTCTCCTTCTGCCGGCATTTACAAAATAAAATGTGCCGCATGTCCGATGTTTTACATTGGGGAAACGTCCAGAAACTTAAAATCACGCATATACGAACACAAGTGGAACCTCAAACACGACATTTCCACTAATGCTCTAGTGATACACAGGAACACTTTCTCCCACAATCTAAACTTTTCAGACTGCATTCTCCTCAAAAGCGAACACTCTCTCTCATGCCGCAAATGCATTGAAAGCGCGACTATGCTCCTTTCATCACCATCGAACATCAACCTCAGGCTCGGATCTTATACCCTAAGCAGGCACCTAACAAAAATCGCACTAAAACAATGCAATGTATTACACCACTGTGACCCTGATTAATATCTATATATAAAAAAAATAAATAAATAAATAATTGTTGAGATAATAGCAAGTCTCATAGCTGATCAGATCTTTTTAATACATCTCTATTTAAGGATTTTTCTTACATGTATTTCATATCATCTGACCCTTTATAAAAACAAAAAAAACCCACATGTTTCTTATAATAAGTTATCACTTACATTAGTTTGAGTGTAAAGTAGATTTTTTTTAGACTGTCAGTTTAAGATTTTTATTCCCTTTTAAAACTTAGGTCTGCTAATTTGTCGCATATTATCTCTCAGACATTCTGATTAATTTTTGGGTTCTCGCATTCGGTTTATCAATTTCATGCACACTCTTATTTGTGTTCATCCTGGCTAGTTCCTCTGTCTTCTTCCCTCTTATCGCCTTTTACCCCCTCCGTCTACTGCCTCCCCCATACTAGCCGAGTAGGTGTGAAAGTGAAAAAGAAAAAGAAAATAAATAAAAATATAAAAAGTAGAATAAGAAATAAAAAAGAATATGTCAACCACTTGTAATATTTCAATGTCACTAAAAGTCTTCTCATATGGTCCAATCGGATCATACTTTCCTCCTCCCATGTGTGTGCCTTCAAAATAAAATTATTTCCAAATCTTCACTTTTTCTGAAGACGTTCGCCAACACAAACGAAACCGGTCAAATCTCTTGTTTTTTTTCTCCTGCATTTTAACCTGTTTTCTGTTTGTCATTTTTCACACATTTTGTCTACCACAGCATTTTATTTTCATGAATTATCGTGTACCTTACCCCATATTATATTTATATATATATATATATTATATTATATATATATATGTATATATATATTTATATAATATACATAATATTTATATATATATACATATATATATATATATAATATACATAATATTTATATATATATATATAATATACATAATATTTATATATATATATATAATATACATAATATTTATATATATATATATATAATATACATAATATTTATATATATATATATATAATATACATAATATTTATATATATATATATA
>OY744550.1:57223054-57235554 GCA_963556195.1 Sepiola atlantica
TAGCACCGTTCTTTCAGTTGAAGAACAGGAATTTGAACATTGGCTGAAAGCAGAGTTTTTTGCTGGAGGTTTGCAAGTATTACAACCTCAAAACCCTTTCGAAGAAGAAAAAGGAGAAACTAGAACATCAAGTTCTTGTACAAGCACTCCAGGTAAGACAATTTAAAAATGTATACTTTGTATTACAGTGTGTGTATTTGTGTGTTCATCTGTTTCATTTCTTTCTCTGTGTGTGTATGTCTTTTTCACTCTGTCGGTAGTATATAAAACTTAATAATAAAAAAAAGAAATGATTAACATCTCTATTTAAATAAAAATGTCCCCGCTATGAAAAGAAGTGATTAGCTAAAGATATATTTATTTAAAAAAATGATTAGCTGAAAGCTTTTCTATTTTTAAAAAATAATTAGTTTAAGTCATTTCTATTATACAATAATTAGCTTAAGACATCTTTATTTAAAACAAATCATTAGCTCAAGACATCTCTATTAAAAATGATTAGCTTAAGACATCTGTATTTAAAAATGATTAGCTTAAGACATCTGTATTTAAAAATGATTAGCTTAAGACATCTGTATTTAAAAATGATTAGCTTAAGACATCTGTATTTAAAAATGATTAGCTTAAGACATCTGTATTTAAAAATGATTAGCTTAAGACATCTGTATTTAAAAATGATTAGCTTAAGACATCTCTTTTAAAAATGATTAGCTTAAGACATCTCTATTAAAAATGATTAGCTTAAGACATCTCTATTAAAAATGATTAGCTTAAGACATCTCTATTAAAAATGATTAGCTTAAGACATCTCTATTAAAAATGATTAGCTTAAGACATCTCTATTAAAAATGATTACCTTAAGACATCTGTATTTAAAAATGATTACCTTAAGACATCTGTATTTAAAAATGATTAGCTTAAGACATCTGTATTTAAAAATGATTAGCTTAAGACATCTGTATTTAAAAATGATTAGCTTAAGACATCTGTATTTAAAAATGATTAGCTTAAGACATCTGTATTTAAAAATGATTAGCTTAAGACATCTCTATTAAAAATGATTAGCTTAAGACATCTCTATTAAAAATGATTAGCTTAAGACATCTCTATTAAAAATGATTACCTTAAGACATCTGTATTTAAAAATGATTAGCTTAAGACATCTCTATTAAAAATGATTAGCTTAAGACATCTCTATTAAAAATGATTACCTTAAGACATCTGTATTTAAAAATGATTAGCTTAAGACATCTGTATTTAAAAAAAATTATCTTAAGAGAAGGTTAGTTTCTAAATCAATTTCTAAAAGCCAGGCAAAACACACCAGCATGTTAAATGGACGTTTAACTGAATATGATGAAGACCTTTCTATTAAAAAAAGAAATGATTAGCTTAATCTATCTAAAAAAGGAAATGATTAGCTTGATACATATCCATTTAAAATAAATGCATGAACAAAGAACTTCACCTAGTAATCAAGAATTATCGTAGTTTTAAAATTCATTAAAAATGGATGATGAAATAATAATTAAAAGAAGGTCTTAGATAGTTTTCTGAAATGAACCCAGTTTTATTAACTGTTAAGATTTTGTACTCTATATTTATTTATGTTTTACTTTGTGTAGGAACCACACCAACAACTGAAGACAATACTCCGTTTCAACAAGATAAAGAAAGATTATTTGGTAGACAAGCGTCCCAGGCTGATGCCGCAAGACCATTTCTTCAGGCGCTTTCTGAGGGTCGGCTTCAAGAGCCTACTGTCAAGGCATTTCTTGCAATCATCGAACAATATTCAAAACAACAACACAATAATGTACGCTTTGATTTCCCTTCAGATCATCCTGTAGAAGAAGTCAGTCGGTAAGTCCGATAACATACTTTTTAAAAAGAATTCATTCTATATATATATATATACCGCCACTTCTGCAGTGATAAGGGTAGAAAGCCTGAAACGATGTTGTCTGTATGTGAAGCTCTCACTTTTCTTAGACTCGATCGAAGTCACTACTTAAATTCCCGACTGCCTGTGTTTAATATATACATTTCAAACTCAACTTCTGAAAAACTACTTTCATTCTTGGTCCACAGAAGTATTTTAAAATGGCCTTAATTCTCAAAATTACATCCGAATAAGGGGGGTTCCATCTACGATTGAACTAAACATCTTTCTAATAGATTTACTTCATTTTTAACATTTTCAACGCTGCTTTCACAAAACCCCTTTTTTCCATCTTTAAATCTCCATTCACTGGACACGTTATCAACGGACATTCACCAACTGGACAGACTCCATATTTTTTTACACGCACACTCTTACTCTCCATTACTTTATATTTTTTCAAATTTTGAATTTTGGCTTTTCCACTGCCAACTTATCCATCTATGTAATTCCTCTGATAAGATTTTAATCTTTGAAAATCCTTGGCTTAAGGAAAGAAAAATAAACATGTTTTTATCGAGTACACCTTGCATTGAACAATCGAAGTTGAAATAGATTTGTCATTCGTACATCTTTATCTCTCTTCTTTCATTTATTATTAGTTATATATAATATATATATATATATATATATATATATATATATATATATATATATAGAGAGAGAGAGAGTTCAGATCAACATGGTATCTTATGTTTTAAGCTGGGGAGCGGACTCAGACGAAAAAAATACTGGGTTTTCTTGAGTTTTAATTATAAAATGCTCACTGACTTTCGTCCACCATATTTTGATCTCTGGGGAATCATTTATTCAAAGATACATCCAATATTTCCCAAATCACACTGTTGTAAAAATTGGTAAATTATAAAGCCTTTAAGGGGGTAACTGGTGTAGTAACTTGTTTCTAAACTATATTACTCTATTATCAAAGAATTCAATTGGTTAATAGACTTTTTTTTTTAATTTGTCTTAACAATAACTTTCCAGATTGAGGAAGAATATTTAGTGCTTATTTATATTGAGATACATGCGAAATATGACAGTTATAAAAAAAAATAACAGAAAAACATGAATATACTTACTTATCAGTTGAAAATATTAGTGTACACAAAAAATTAGGGAAAATTATCGAGTAGAATTTTAGTGAAAAAAAAAAAATTAAATTAACTTACTATTTGGACTCCACGGACTCTGACCAACAAGACCACGTGGTGTGTTTATATTACAAGAAGAGAGATAATCTTCTCCATAATGCTGGCTTTACACGAATGTCGTTTGCAGTTCGTGGAGTCTGAATATCAAATTAATTTTATTTTTTTACTAAAATTCTACTCGATAATTTTCCGTAATTTTTGTTGTACTCTAATATTTTCAACTGATAAGTAAGTATATCCATAAATTTTTCTTAATTTATTTTGAACTGCCCTATTTCGCATGTATCCTAATATAAATAAGCACCTAATGTTTAAAAAAAAAAATGTCCACCATAGTACTGATAATTTGGATTATTCTTCTCATCTTATTCGTTATATTCATGACATTTCGACCAAGGTTACCTCCGATCTTAATCAGCTGCGTCTTTTTCGAACTAGGGAATCTTTGTCAAACTTGGAAATTTATACAGAATTTAAAACTAGATCTTTTATTTAATCCACGGGGCTAGATTGTTTTTGTTCCGTCAACCCCATGGATCAAATAAAAGGGTTCAGTTTGAAATTCCGTATAGCTTCCCAAGTTTGAAAATGATGTATCTGAAAAAACATCAGTCGAAACATTGTGAAAATAACAACCAAGATGAGAATAGTGGGCCAAATAATAGTGGGCCAAATAATAGTGGGCCAAATAATAGTGGTCCGAATAATAGTGGGCCAAATAATAGTGGGCCAAATAATAGTGGTCCGAATAATAGTGGTCCGAATAATAGTGGGCCAAATAATAGTGGTCCGAATAATAGTGGTCCGAATAATAGTGGGCCAAATAATAGTGGTCCGAATAATAGTGGTCCAAATAATAGTGGGCCAAATAATAGTGGGCCAAATAATAGTGGGCCAAATAATAGTGGGCCAAATAATAGTGGTCCGAATAATAGTGGGCCAAATAATAGTGGTCCGAATAATAGTGGTCCGAATAATAGTGGGCCAAATAATAGTGGTCCGAATAATAGTGGGCCAAATAATAGTGGGCCGAATAATAGTGGGCCAAATAATAGTGGGCCAAATAATAGTGGTCCGAATAATAGTGGTCCGAATAATAGTGGGCCAAATAATAGTGGTCCGAATAATAGTGGTCCAAATAATAGTGGGCCAAATAATAGTGGGCCAAATAATAGTGGGCCAAATAATAGTGGGCCGAATAATAGTGGGCCAAATAATAGTGGGCCAAATAATAGTGGGCCGAATAATAGTGGGCCAAATAATAGTGGGCCAAATAATAGTGGGCCGAATAATAGTGGGCCAAATAATAGTGGTCCGAATAATAGTGGGCCAAATAATAGTGGTCCGAATAATAGTGGGCCAAATAATAGTGAGCCAAATAATAGTGGTTTGAATAATAGTGGGCCGAATAATAGTGGTCCGAATAATCCCAAATAATACAGATCTTTTCTTACTTTTTTACTTTAATCGCACAGGACTTAACGTCCCCTCACTGTATTGAACGCAAAATTCTGTTTCTGAATTGCATATTTCTCGGCTGTTGTAAGATGGATGCCGCACTGTTCCCTAATGCTGTCGGACCATCTTTTTGGTGGGCGTCCTCTTTGTCTTGTGTTTGAGAATTCTTTTCTGGCATTGATCATTCCATTACTCCTAGCAATATGACCAAACCATCGAAGCCTTCTAGCCGACACCACATCTTTGATGGTTTCCGTCATGCCCAGCGCTTCGCATATGCAAGCATTACTAAGCCTGTCATTTCTTAGTAACCTTAAGGATTGTCCTAAGACATTTCATCTCAAACACCAACAAGGCTCCGACTTCTTGTTCTTCAGTAGTCCATGTCTCTGAACCGTACATGGCTATTGGCAGAATGAGTGCCTTATACAATCTAACCTTAAGGATTCTGGACATGTCTCTAGAGATCCATATTGCGTTTCTTCAACGGCCAAATGCCTGTGACGCCATGGATATCCTGTGCAAGACACCTGAAGCACAGTTGGGAATTAGACTGCGAAGAAACTTGAACTCTGCAACTTTTGAGATTAAGATCAAATTCTGTTAAATACTTCATCTGATAGTTCCCCAAAATTCCTTTTTTATCAGATCATTTTTTTTGTTATTCCTCCAATTGTAGCTTAAATTTTTCTACACTATTGCTATAATCTCATCTTGTCGTAATCTCATCTTGTCGTAATCTCATCTTGTCGTGATCTCATCTTGTCGTGATCTCATCGTGTCGTAATCTCATCGTGTCATAATCTCATCTTGTCGTAATCTCATCTGGTAATTTGTTCAAAAAATATATTGCTCTATTAGCAAAGAATTCAGATTTATTTTTTCAAATTCATCTTGATAATAATTTTCCAGATTGAGGAAGAATATTTGAAAAAAAAAATTTTTTTTTTAATGTCCATCATAGTTAGAAATGCTATTATTTTGAAAGTCTCAATTAAATCGTGGATGGTAACATGTAATGCTACCAAGACAAAGCTCCTTTTCAAAATTGGATGGTAACATGAATGCTACCAAGACAAAGCTCCTTTCCTTCAACAATTACAAGAAACCTTTTCAGAGTCACCGATTGCCATGGATAATAACATTCTAGCTGAGAGTTCATCATTCAAACTCCTCGACTTAACATTCACAGATAACATGAATTTGAACAAACACATAGAAGACATTGCCAAGGCTGCTGCAAAATAGGTGGGCTCCCTCTACTGCGCTAGAAAATTTCTCACACTCGCCAGTATCCTATATCTCTACAAGGCCATCAATCGCCCATGCATGGAATATTGTTGTCATATATGGGCTGGTGCACCAACCAATAGCCTCTCTCCCTCTGATACAGGGTCCAAAAAAGAGTCTCCAATCTAATAGATCCCGCACTGTCAACCAAGCTCCAACCCCTGTCCCATCGCCGCAATGTTGCATCCCTGTGCTTGTTTTACGAGTACTTTAATGGAATGTGCTCCGACGAACTCATTAGCACTGGTGTCCCCCTCGGCATAAATACCCCCAACTAACCCGACAAGTAGCAAAATCCCACCACTTCACTGTAGAGGTCTCCAGATGCTGGAGATCCTTCTACTCTTATAGTTTCTTCCCTCAAACTGCTAGATTTTGGAATTCCTTTCCTGCTTCCCCGACTGTACTAACATGCAGAAATTTAAATGTGATTTGAACAGACATTTCGTTGTCCAACTCCCTACTTAGTGTATCCCTGTTAGCATGGTCCCTAATTCACAGTAGCCCCTTATGTCTCAGTGGCAATGTGCCTAGTTTGGGTGAATATGAGTAAAAAAAAAAAAAATCACCTCTCATTCTTGTTTCTAGTAAAGTAGTTGATCCTAATTTGTCCAATCTCTTCATGTAACTATTTTTCATCTTTTTTTTTTTTTTTTTTTTTTTACTAATGTAGATAAAAAAATTTCAGCTTCTTAAAAATCTGCCACCATCTATATAAAAAAAATTGTTGTTGTTTAACATAATTTAAAAAAATTTTTTTTTTTATATATTAATCTTTTCAGTTTATTTCTATCTGTGCTCTTGAAACACCATGACTTGGGTCATGTAGCCCTGAGTCTTATAGACCAGCTTCATGGAGACAACCCGAGTAAAATTGTTATGCCACGTGCTTTGATGGAAATTTTAAAAGTGGTCAGTCAAGCAAGATGGTCACTAATCAAGGTAGTTATTCATTTTTATGATCTTTTTGAAACATGAGAGCTGGAAGATTATTCTGTACATCAAAGGGATACAGAGAGAGCGAGAGTTCACTAGGATTGTTGTTGTTGTTGTTGTTTTCCCATAATATCCAGGGACGTCCTTGGAGAGTCAGGCAGATATTCTATCTGTCCTAACTTTTCTGTGGCCATGATAGAACCTGGTAGTGCCCATATCCTTTCCAGGCCACATACAGTACCTGGTGTTTCCAAATGGTCACTCATTTAGTAATGGCCAGGCTCAACGTTGCTTAACTATGGTGGTCTAACGGGAACCAGTATATCAACGTGATTGTGCCGTATCACTAGGATTATCGAAGGGAATAGACGATTTGAGATGAAGAGAGGGATTGAAAAATAGGGTATCACAACACTTAGATCACAGGATGCAGTGGTCAAATTGAATCTTTTAAAGGTTTAAACTGATATAACTAAATACAATGATTTTTAAAAAATATTTCAAATAGAACCAGTGATTTGATCACTCATCTCAATAAACATTGGTATTTCTTTACTGAAAACCTAAAACTAGTTGCCGTGGTATGTCGAGAGAGTGTAAATAATTTATTTGAGTAATATTGACCGATTCTGTGATTATCATAGAAAAAATGGATTATACTATTGGAGATTTCAAAGAATCTCAACTTAGTGGAAGTTGAAAGAAAAAACAGCAAAAAAAATAATTAAACTATTTTTAATTTATTAATTAGAATTTGTTAATTTACTATTATTTTTGCTATTTTTTTTTTTTAACTTAAAACATTTTAATTGAAAAAAGAAAATTGACAATTTAGATGTTTACAACTTAGTGGAAGTTGAAAGAAAAAACAACAAAAAAAAATAATGAAACCATTTTTAATTTATAAATTAGAATTTGTTAATTTACTATTATTTTTGCTATTTTTTTTTTTTAAATTTAAAACATTTTAATTGGAAAAAGAAAATTGACAATTTAGATGTTTACAACTTAGTGGAAGTTGAAAGAAAAAACATCAAAAAAAATAATGAAACCATTTTTAATTTATAAATTAGAATTTGTTAATTTACTATTATTTTTGCTATTTTTTTTTAAACTTAAAACATTTTAATTGGAAAAATAAAATTGACAATTTAGATGTTTACAACTTAGTGGAAGTTGAAAGAAAAAACATCAAAAAAAAATAATGAAACCATTTTTAATTTATAAATTAGAATTTGTTAATTTACTATTATTTTTGCTATTTTTTTTTAAATTTAAAACATTTTAATTGGAAAAATAAAATTGACAATTTAGATGTTTACAACTTAGTGGAAGTTGAAAGAAAAAACATCAAAAAAAAATAATGAAACCATTTTTAATTTATAAATTAGAATTTGTTAATTTACTATTATTTTTGCTATTTTTTTTTAAACTTAAAACATTTTAATTGGAAAAATAAAATTGACAATTTAGATGTTTACAACTTAGTGGAAGTTGAAAGAAAAAACATCAAAAAAAAATAATGAAACCATTTTTAATTTATAAATTAGAATTTGTTAATTTACTATTATTTTTGCTATTTTTTTTTAAATTTAAAACATTTTAATTGGAAAAATAAAATTGACAATTTAGATGTTTACAACTTAGTGGAAGTTGAAAGAAAAAACATCAAAAAAAAATAATGAAACCATTTTTAATTTATAAATTAGAATTTGTTAATTTACTATTATTTTTGCTATTTTTTTTTTTTAAATTTAAAACATTTTAATTGGAAAAAGAAAATTGACAATTTAGATGTTTACAACTTAGTGGAAGTTGAAAGAAAAAACATCAAAAAAAATAATGAAACCATTTTTAATTTATAAATTAGAATTTGTTAATTTACTATTATTTTTGCTATTTTTTTTTAAATTTAAAACATTTTAATTGGAAAAATAAAATTGACAATTTAGATGTTTACAACTTAGTGGAAGTTGAAAGAAAAAACATCAAAAAAAAATAATGAAACCATTTTTAATTTATAAATTAGAATTTGTTAATTTACTATTATTTTTGCTATTTTTTTTTTTTAAACTTAAAACATTTTAATTGGAAAAAGAAAATTGACAATTTAGATGTTTACAACTTAGTGGAAGTTGAAAGAAAAAACATCAAAAAAAAATAATGAAACCATTTTTAATTTATAAATTAGAATTTGTTAATTTACTATTATTTTTGCTATTTTTTTTTTTTAAATTTAAAACATTTTAATTGGAAAAAGAAAATTGACAATTTAGATGTTTACAACTTAGTGGAAGTTGAAAGAAAAAACATCAAAAAAAATAATGAAACCATTTTTAATTTATAAATTAGAATTTGTTAATTTACTATTATTTTTGCTATTTTTTTTTAAACTTAAAACATTTTAATTGGAAAAATAAAATTGACAATTTAGATGTTTACAACTTAGTGGAAGTTGAAAGAAAAAACATCAAAAAAAATAATGAAACCATTTTTAATTTATAAATTAGAATTTGTTAATTTACTATTATTTTTGCTATTTTTTTTTAAATTTAAAACATTTTAATTGGAAAAAGAAAATTGACAATTTAGATGTTTACAACTTAGTGGAAGTTGAAAGAAAAAACATCAAAAAAAAATAATGAAACCATTTTTAATTTATAAATTAGAATTTGTTAATTTACTATTATTTTTGCTATTTTTTTTTAAACTTAAAACATTTTAATTGGAAAAATAAAATTGACAATTTAGATGTTTACAACTTAGTGGAAGTTGAAAGAAAAAACATCAAAAAAAAATAATGAAACCATTTTTAATTTATAAATTAGAATTTGTTAATTTACTATTATTTTTGCTATTTTTTTTTAAATTTAAAACATTTTAATTGGAAAAATAAAATTGACAATTTAGATGTTTACAACTTAGTGGAAGTTGAAAGAAAAAACATCAAAAAAAAATAATGAAACCATTTTTAATTTATAAATTAGAATTTGTTAATTTACTATTATTTTTGCTATTTTTTTTTAAAAAACTTAAAACATTTTAATTGGAAAAAGAAAATTGACAATTTAGCTGTTTACAACTTAGTGGAAGTTGAAAGAAAAAACATTAAAAAAAAATAATGAAACCATTTTTAATTTATAAATTAGAATTTGTTAATTTACTATTATTTTTGCTATTTTTTTTTTAAAAACTTAAAACATTTTAATTGGAAAAAGAAAATTGACAATTTAGATGTTTACAACTTAGTGGAAGTTGAAAGAAAAAACATCAAAAAAAAATAATGAAACCATTTTTAATTTATAAATTAGAATTTGTTAATTTACTATTATTTTTGCTATTTTTTTTTTAAAAACTTAAAACATTTTAATTGGAAAAAGAAAATTGACAATTTAGATGTTTACAACTTAGTGGAAGTTGAAAGAAAAAACATCAAAAAAAAATAATGAAACCATTTTTAATTTATAAATTAGAATTTGTTAATTTACTATTATTTTTGCTATTTTTTTTTTTAAAACTTAAAACATTTTAATTGGAAAAAGAAAATTGACAATTTAGATGTTTACAACTTAGTGGAAGTTGAAAGAAAAAACATCAAAAAAAAATAATGAAACCATTTTTAATTTATAAATTAGAATTTGTTAATTTACTATTATTTTTGCTATTTTTTTTTTAAAAACTTAAAACATTTTAATTGGAAAAAGAAAATTGACAATTTAGATGTTTACAACTTAGTGGAAGTTGAAAGAAAAAACATCAAAAAAAAATAATGAAACCATTTTTAATTTATAAATTAGAATTTGTTAATTTACTATTATTTTTGCTATTTTTTTTTTAAAAACTTAAAACATTTTAATTGGAAAAAGAAAATTGACAATTTAGATGTTTACAACTTAGTGGAAGTTGAAAGAAAAAACATCAAAAAAAAATAATGAAACCATTTTTAATTTATAAATTAGAATTTGTTAATTTACTATTATTTTTGCTATTTTTTTTTTAAAAACTTAAAACATTTTAATTGGAAAAAGAAAATTGACAATTTAGATGTTTACAACTTAGTGGAAGTTGAAAGAAAAAACATCAAAAAAAAATAATGAAACCATTTTTAATTTATAAATTAGAATTTGTTAATTTACTATTATTTTTGCTATTTTTTTTTTAAAAACTTAAAACATTTTAATTGGAAAAAGAAAATTGACAATTTAGATGTTTACAACTTAGTGGAAGTTGAAAGAAAAAACATCAAAAAAAAATAATGAAACCATTTTTAATTTATAAATTAGAATTTGTTAATTTACTATTATTTTTGCTATTTTTTTTTTAAAAACTTAAAACATTTTAATTGGAAAAAGAAAATTGACAATTTAGATGTTTACAACTTAGTGGAAGTTGAAAGAAAAAACATCAAAAAAAAATAATGAAACCATTTTTAATTTATAAATTAGAATTTGTTAATTTACTATTATTTTTGCTATTTTTTTTTTAAAAACTTAAAACATTTTAATTGGAAAAAGAAAATTGACAATTTAGATGTTTACAACTTAGTGGAAGTTGAAAGAAAAAACATCAAAAAAAAATAATGAAACCATTTTTAATTTATAAATTAGAATTTGTTAATTTACTATTATTTTTGCTATTTTTTTTTTAAAAACTTAAAACATTTTAATTGGAAAAAGAAAATTGACAATTTAGATGTTTACAACTTAGTGGAAGTTGAAAGAAAAAACATCAAAAAAAAATAATGAAACCATTTTTAATTTATAAATTAGAATTTGTTAATTTACTATTATTTTTGCTATTTTTTTTTTAAAAACTTAAAACATTTTAATTGGAAAAAGAAAATTGACAATTTAGATGTTTACAACTTAGTGGAAGTTGAAAGAAAAAACATCAAAAAAAAATAATGAAACCATTTTTAATTTATAAATTAGAATTTGTTAATTTACTATTATTTTTGCTATTTTTTTTTTAAAAACTTAAAACATTTTAATTGGAAAAAGAAAATTGACAATTTAGATGTTTACAACTTAGTGGAAGTTGAAAGAAAAAACATCAAAAAAAAATAATGAAACCATTTTTAATTTATAAATTAGAATTTGTTAATTTACTATTATTTTTGCTATTTTTTTTTTAAAAACTTAAAACATTTTAATTGGAAAAAGAAAATTGACAATTTAGATGTTTACAACTTAGTGGAAGTTGAAAGAAAAAACATCAAAAAAAAATAATGAAACCATTTTTAATTTATAAATTAGAATTTGTTAATTTACTATTATTTTTGCTATTTTTTTTTTAAAAACTTAAAACATTTTAATTGGAAAAAGAAAATTGACAATTTAGATGTTTACAACTTAGTGGAAGTTGAAAGAAAAAACATCAAAAAAAAATAATGAAACCATTTTTAATTTATAAATTAGAATTTGTTAATTTACTATTATTTTTGCTATTTTTTTTTTAAAAACTTAAAACATTTTAATTGGAAAAAGAAAATTGACAATTTAGATGTTTACAACTTAGTGGAAGTTGAAAGAAAAAACATCAAAAAAAAATAATGAAACCATTTTTAATTTATAAATTAGAATTTGTTAATTTACTATTATTTTTGCTATTTTTTTTTTAAAAACTTAAAACATTTTAATTGGAAAAAGAAAATTGACAATTTAGATGTTTACAACTTAGTGGAAGTTGAAAGAAAAAACATCAAAAAAAAATAATGAAAC
>OY744550.1:57243054-57275554 GCA_963556195.1 Sepiola atlantica
GTCCTATTACATTCAATTTTCATAGACACATGCCAGCGTTCTCAGTACAGCTATGCAAACATTAAAAAAAAAACAGTTTCGCCAACAACACCGGGAGAAATCAGTGATCTTCGGAGGCCACATCGTAAGATCTTGACAATGAAAAGAAAGAAAAAAATTCTCTGTATAATTCATCTCGATTTCAGTTTTTTTTGCCATTGGCTACTCTCATCCTGTATATTCAATTTATAGTTTAATGATTTGAAAAACAATGTTTTCAGGCTCACCAAGATCAAGGACAATCATATAAAGAAGTATGTGCTCCAGTTATAGAAAGATGTCATTTTCTTTTCAATGAACTTCGACCTGCAATTGGAAATGAAGTAAATGCTCTTTCTCGCACAAAAATATTAAAAAGTCTGCCAAGATGGAAAGAAGTGACGCTAAAAATGATGGAGTCAAAGAAAAAATCAAAAAGTGAGTTTTTGCTTTCATCATAATTGAATATTTGAACTTTTTTTTTGGTCTGCATTTTTTCAGATTACATTATTTTTCTTCGGATTATTGTTGTCATCATTAGCATTGATATTTCTATCTTTACTACCTTTTTGGGCCGATGTAACCTTTCAGCCATCTTCAGGTGTAATTCTATATTTCAATAAGAGGAAAACTTCATCATAAAAGCGCAATACACCTGAAGGTCTAGAGGACACATAGAAATATCAATGTTGATATGAACAGTTGACCAAAGAAATATGTTTGTTACGTATTTTAAAGCAAAAATTAATTATGCTTGGCATATGTCCATTAAATATGTGTTAAGTAACAAGAATGCTGTTTCAAACTTAAGTCTGACAGACCGGCAAGAATGCTATTTTAAACTTAAGTCTGACAGACCGGCAAGAATGCTATTTTAAACTTAAGTCTGACAGACCGGCAAGAATGCTATTTTAAACTTAAGTCTGACAGACCGGCAAGAATGCTATTTTAAACTTAAGTCTGACAGACCGGCAAGAATGCTATTTTAAACTTGAGTCTGACAGACCGGCAAGAATTCTGTTTCAAACTTAAGTCTGACAGACCGGCAAGAATGCTATTTCAAACTTAAGTCTGACAGACCGGCAAGAATGCTATTTCAAACTTAAGTCTGACAGACCGGCAAGAATGCTATTTCAAACTTAAGTCTGACAGACCGGCAAGAATGCTATTTCAAACTTAAGTCTGACAGACCGGCAAGAATGCTATTTCAAACTTAAGTCTGACAGACCGGCAAGAATGCTATTTTAAACTTAAGTCTGACAGACCGGCAAGAATGCTATTTTAAACTTAAGTCTGACAGACCGGCAAGAATGCTATTTTAAACTTAAGTCTGACAGACCGGCAAGAATGCTATTTTAAACTTAAGTCTGACAGACCGGCAAGAATGCTATTTTAAACTTGAGTCTGACAGACCGGCAAGAATGCTATTTTAAACTTGAGTCTGACAGACCGGCAAGAATTCTGTTTCAAACTTAAGTCTGACAGACCGGCAAGAATGCTATTTCAAACTTAAGTCTGACAGACCGGCAAGAATGCTATTTCAAACTTAAGTCTGACAGACCGGCAAGAATGCTATTTCAAACTTAAGTCTGACAGACCGGCAAGAATGCTATTTCAAACTTAAGTCTGACAGACCGGCAAGAATGCTATTTCAAACTTAAGTCTGACAGACCGGCAAGAATGCTATTTCAAACTTAAGCCTGGCAAGAATGCTATTTTAAACTTAAGCCTGTCAAGAATGCTATTTGAAACTTAAGCCTGACAGACTGACAGGAATGCTATTTCAAACTTAACCATGACAGACCGGCACAAATTCTGTTTCAAACTTAAGCCTGGCAAGAAAATTATTTCAAACTTTTGACAAAGCCTCATACATGAACACATCAAAAAATGTATTTCTCTGCTCATATAAACTGATTTTACTATAATGACTTATTTCATCTAGCCTACAACTTTGGAATTTTAATTTCCCGCCATCAGGGTCAGGATAAACGTTCCTGGGTTTGTTTGTTTTCTTTATTTTGTATTTTAATACTATTTGGGATTCTTTTAAAATGGTTGAACAGTTTTATTCATTAGTTTTTGTTAAAAATGTGATTTTCATCAAAGAAATTATTAGGTTATTTCTTTATCATCAAAATGTTCGAATAAAAAGTAAATTATTTTTATTTGAAAATTTCACTAATTTCTTTCTTTTTTCTATTTATTTGTCAATTTGTGAAACTTTATTTTAGTACTGTTTTTAAAATACTTTTTTCTTTTCAATCTTCACGTTTTAAATCTTCTAAAAACGAAAAAAAAAAATTTCAAATATTTCTAACTTTTTATTCACTTTAATATTTTAATTTTTTTAAACATTTTATATATAATTTACTTTAGAGTATAAATATAGAAAGTAGATCACTAATACAATAAAATCAATCATTTAGATAGCTAATATTTCATCTTTATTTAATGAAAGACTTTCTCATAGTTTGTAATTATTTCAGGGTAAAATTGAATTTTCACACCAATGTGTTGCCAGCATTTTACAGCCGGTGTTTAGCTAAATAAAAAAGTCTCCTAGTTTCAAAGAAAATTATTCAATTTTTTTCTTTTATTATATTAACGTATTCCTCTAATGTGCTAATTAATTAAAAATAAGCAAAAAGAATATCTTTAAAATCTAAGATATTTTTTTTAATTCAAAGTTGTATCATAAAATGTATCTTAATATTATATCTAAATTTGCACAAAAATAGGTTACTGTGACCTATAAAAATATTTAAAACAAAAAAAAAGAAAAAGGCAACTCGAAAATATGCTATTCATTCTTTTATTTTTATTTTTTAAAACCCAATCTTAATTTAATAGCTTGATTATTGAAATCCTGTGTGAATGGTAGAAAATTACATTTATTTTAAATATCTGTTACTTTAAATAAAAGACTATTTTTAAAGGCTAAAAAGAGATAGTATTAAGGGGAGGTAATCCTATTACATCTTTACAAATATTAACCTTTCTTTTAGAATGCTGTTTGAGAGGTGCCCGGAAAACTCGTCACAGGAAAATTCGTAAACGGAAAATTCGTAAATGGAAAATTCGTAAACGGAAAATTCGTCACTTTTGGCCAAGTAGGAAAATTCGGCAATTATCGAATAAATATCGATTGAAAATAGATTTTAGAACCGTTTTTACAGGAGATATACTTGTACATACGAGGCTACCCACCTCCCCAGTGGAGAACATTTTTTCATATTATTTTTTTGGTACTTGTGCAGTTTACGAACCGGGCTATTTTTTAGATAAGATTTTCAAGTTAAATTAAATTACGAATTTTCCGTTTACGAATTTTCCATTTACGAATTTTCTGTTTACGAATTTTCCGTTTACGAATTTTCCTGTGACGAGTTTTCCTAAATTCGTTTGAGATAAAGAAAAGTAAAAACGTCTACTGATTAAAATTAAATGAAAAAATATAATTAAGTTAAAAATAAACATAAAATTTCGTGATAAACTACTAACCTTTGATTATTATATAGATTGGATTAATCATTACAAAAAAAATATAATTTTCTGTAATCTATTTTTTGGAATATAATTTTCAGGATTTCAACATTTTTATAAAACTTTTCAAGGCCTTCTCTTTTTATGGAGATTTAGTGTTTTTAATTATTTTGACCTATTTTTTATTTTTATTTAAAAAAAGTTATCAAGTTATCTTTTTTAGAAGGACGGTTTACCAGTCACGTAATATTGGGATCAAATAAACAAGAATCATTTTAGAACTATAATTAAAAAATAATTTAATCTCTTTGAAGGTTTAAGTTTTAATTTATTTGGTAGATAATAGCGTAATTTTATTTCTATATTTTAAAACTTTTATTTGATTTGAAACAAGTAAATTAAAAAAAAAAAAATGCAAATTGCATCATACGCAGAAAAGAAAATGGGTGATTTTTTTTTTAACACCGGACATTCGTTGCCATAGTGTCAAATATTATGGACACTGCATTTTTTTTAGAAAAAAACATCTGAAAAATGCTCATGAACCACTATAGACTGATAAAATCCGGTTAAACAATAGATCAAAGGAAAAATTATTATTATCATTACCGCTCTATTATTTTGTGTGTGTATAATGACAAGAATTAGGTATGTTTATATATTTGTGTGTACAGTATTCACTTTAAAACTAATTAACTGATCATTATGAATTTTGGAACACAGCTACTCGGCATAAGGAGTCCAAGTGGAGGTGATATTTAGTTCTATACGAAGGGGGTGGAAGGGCTTTCATGAAAATTCTGATACCTCCGATTTTTGTGGAATTTTAACAATAGGTATTAGATATCAATTAATAATTATTCTTCAAGTTTTTTTGGAGTATTTTAAAAGGTTTTTAGGATGAGTGAGGTGATAACCTCCAATTTGAAAATTCAAATATTTCAGATTTGCATTGAATTTGATCTATAGTTTTTAGACAGCAATTAAGCAATATTCCCTGAATTTCAATTTCTTCTTAAGGCCCCTTAAGCTTTAAATTTTAGACATTTTATAGAATCAAAATCATGTAATGGGATTTGATAAAAATTGAATAATGATTCTGAACATAAGGTTTAGTTGATTTTAATCTTCGTAAGTTGACATAAAAGTGGTGCAAAACTGTTCTATTCAGAGAATTAATTTTACCTCTCCTGGAACAGTTATTCTACTACTACTACTGCTACTACTGCTACAGCTACTACTACTGCTACTACTACTACTACTACTGCTACTGCTACTACTACTACTGCTACTACTACTACTGCTACTACTACTACTGCTACTACTACTATATATACAAAATAAATAAGGTATCTAATTCAAGATTATATCATTTCAGAAGTAAATAACTTTTGCATGTATATAAAAGTTATTTTGTTCTGAAATTATATGTGCCCCCTCAACGTAAATACCCGACAATCAGAAAAATCCCACCCCAGCATCTGGGGGGGGGGGGGAGCCTGTACATCTCCAGATGCCGGAAGGCTTTCTACTCTAATTGCTTCTTTTTTCAAACTGCTAGCGTTTGGAATTCACTCCCTGCTCCCTGACTGTGCTAACATGCAGAAGTTCAAATGTACTGCGAACAAACATCTAGCTGCATATTTAAATGTAATGTGAACAAACATCTAGCTGCATATTTAAATGTAATGTGAACAGACATCTAGCTGCATATTTAAATGTAATGTGAACAAACATCTAGCTGCATATTTAAATGTAATGTGAACAGACATCTCGCTACACAACTCCCCACTTAGGATATTCTTGATGGTATGACCCCTAATTCACAGTAGACTCTTTATGTCTCGATGGCAATGTTTGGGGGTGAATAACAGTTTTAAAAAAAAAAAATTTTTTAAATGTAGCCCAAGTACTTTTTATTCTTTGTCGAATCAAAAACAATGAACAAAATAATTTCAAAAACAACTGAGAATGCGAAGTCATTCAACGGTTCCAGAAATATATAATATATAAATAAAACTCTTTTCTGGTTTGTTGTTGACGTTTAACGACTTCACATACGGCGTTCTCAGTTGTTGGAGGTTTGTTTTTTTAATTGTCTTTTTTCCTCCAGATTTTTTGTTCATTGTTTTTGTCACCCGAAGATGATTCGATGAAGAATGAAAGTATTCATAATGCGTATCCTTTTTGGTTTTGAAACTAAAAAATTATTAGGAAAATCGAGAAAACATTTTTTTTGTTTAAGTTTTAATGAAAGAATGCTGCCTAAATACACACAATATATCTATCTCTCTATCTCTCTATCTCTCTCTCTCTCTCTCTCTCTCTCTCTCTCTCTCTCTCTCTCTCTCTATATATATATATATATATATATATATATATATATATATATAAAGTGAGAGAATAAATATAAAAATTCATAATGCATATCCTTTTTGGTTTTGAAACTAAAAAATTATTAGGAAAATCGAGAAAACATTTTTATAAAGTTTTAATCAAGCAGAACAATTCTCTTACATTTAGCAATGTTTGCTTAAATGAAAGAATGCTGTCTAAATACACACAATATATCTATCTATCTATCTATATATATATCTCTCTCTCTCTTTCTCTCTCTCTCTCTCTCTCTCTGTCTATATATATATATATATATATATATATATATATATATATATATATATATATTGTCGGATTTTTCGTGGGTGTTTACGAAAACTGCTCTAAACAAAGGTCATGTTATCTAGGACAATTATCACAAGTTGGTTTTGAAACTAAAAACTTATTAGGAAAATCGAGAAAACATTTTTTATAAAGTTTTAATCAAGCAGAACAATTCTCTTACATTTAGCAATGTTTGCTTAAATGAAAGAATGCTGCCTAAATACACACAATATATCTATCTCTCTCCATCTCTCTCTCTCTCTCTCTCTATATATATATATATATATATATATATATATATAAAGTGAGAGAATAAATATAAAAATTATATCTTTAAATTCTATTCTATTCTGAATAGCCAGTGCTCGATATACAAGAGATAGAGCAATAGTATAAGTAGATAAGTGATGAGAATAAAAATTGGATAGAATTCAATATTTATTAAATCAGCGATTGTTCAAATAAGTGTATATAAAAAAGATTTTTTCCTTTCCTTAATCCCTCGATTTTCAAAGATATGCTTTTCTCATCAGAGGAAATTCGACAAATAAGTCAGTTAAATTTACTGTAATGCAAACACTTGAAGATATAAAAAGTGTTTTTTTTATATTACCCTTGTTTGAACAATTCATGATTTAATAGATATTGCATTTTATCCA
This sequence comes from Sepiola atlantica, assembly GCA_963556195.1. Lineage (NCBI taxonomy): Eukaryota > Metazoa > Mollusca > Cephalopoda > Sepiida > Sepiolidae > Sepiola > Sepiola atlantica. The sequence continues at coordinate 57,249,879 of OY744550.1, forward strand.
ATTTTTATTCTCACCACTTATATATATATATATATAGTCTTGGAAGTTTCTCAACCATTAAAACTATATTTAAAAAAAAACAACAAAAAAAAACCAACCTTAAGTCCCAAGTCGTTCAGTGGAAAATCACTCATGTAAGTCAATTTAACTTTTTCAGTTATTATATTATTTTGCTTCTAACATTATTTAAGGGATCATCAGTTGTTTACCATGAAAAACTGTTTCGGGAATTTAAAAACAAGACAGTATTTAATTTCATGGCTTCCCAGCAGAGTTGATCAGACCCCACTTCCCTTAAAAGACAGAAACATAAACGTTCCGTATACTAAACCTAAGTTTTAATGAGTGGATAAGCATGAGAGCAAACGAGTAAAAAACAGTGACACTGAAACATGTTTAAAGTTTTCTATAGCATCAATATTTCGATCTGTATAACACGTCTTATTCATTTTTCCATTTTAACCATGCATAAGATCTGTCATAGGAGCAACCGTTCAAAAATTTCAAAAACTTCCTGACGAATATACACAGTGAACCAAGTGCAAGAGAGATACAAATAATTGCGCTTTAAAGGGACGGTTAGAATCCTAAAAAGATCTCTCGGTTGGAGTCTCTGAAATAACGGGTGAATGTATGGTAGGCAGCAAAAACAGAAAAGATAAGAAAATTGAAATATTGGTGTCCGTGAAAATTTAAACATGTTTCAGTATGAATATTTTAGATAGTTTGTTTTCATGCTTATCCATTCGTTCCATTTTTTTTGTTGTTAAAAAAAATTTCAATAAAGAGAAATGAACGAATTTATGTACTACTACTACTGCTAATAATAATGATTTCTTTATTTCAAATTAAATATCAGGACATGCTGACAAAGAAGACAAAGATATCGACAAGTTCCAACACCCGCCGAGTGGAATGTCTTTGAGCGATATCGATCAAGACCGACCGGATGAAGAGCAAGATGATGAAAATGATGTCAAAGTGTTTGGAAAAGATCATTCCAAAGTCGGACAACTGGCAGAAACCCTATTTTCTACGGTGGAAAATGAAATAGAAAGAGTCCGGCAACAAACTGGATTACACAGATTTGACTTGCATCGACAACAACAACAACAACAACAACAACAACCCTATTCTGTGTATGGTACAAAGCAAAAACAAACCTCAGAAAAGAAAGTAAGTTGTCGTCATTTTAATTTACAACCAGTGGAACCTGTCGTAATTGTAAAATGTGTCCTTCAGAATCGTGTGATCTATTCCCTGCTTCTTTTGTTGCAGCTTGTTTGACTCGTTGGTCTAGTGGTCTTCACCAATTTGCTGTTTTGATACCTCATTGTAATACAGCTTCCTATTCCAGTAGGTTCTTTCCAAGAACTGCAAACTTGTGGAACTCTCTTCCTGCTGACTGTTTTCCTCCTACCTATAACCTTGATCTTTTCAAGACTAAGGCCAATAGGCATCTCCTGTCTTTGCGATAATCATATTCTGTTCTTGTTAGCTCCTTACATCAAGTGGCTTCATGCCTTGTCTGGAGTGATTTCCATAAAATAAATTTTTTTTTTAAGTACTAGAATTTTTTAATGCCTTTTTTGACGGTCTTTGACTGATAACCTCAGAAGAAGATTAAATCTGGAAAGTATAGGGAGATGTATATGATGATGATCATGATGTGTTTAACTAAAACTCTTTCATTTTTCGTGTTCTCATTTAAAAAATCTGAAACTTCTAGAATTATCGTCTTGAATTGTGAATAATGTTGTAAGTTACATCGTGCAATTTTGAAGCTGACCAAGCAGATGTTTATAGAAAATCAAAATATAGAGAAATATCACTGAACAACACCACTCATCAATAACCACTAGTCTCTCCCTCTTGGAGAGTATCCCCAAAAAATCTAATGTCCCTAACTGTTTATTAAGCTACAGCCGGTGCTTCATCGCCACAAATTTTGCGTCCCTGTGCTTGTTCTACACTTACTTCAGTAGAATGCGCTTCAACAAATTTGCTGCACCCGTGCCCCCTCAACTGAAATACTCCTGTCAGCAAGCAAGGAGAATATACAATTGTCAGCAAGCAAAAAGTTATACAGTTGTCAGCAAGCAGGAAGTATACAATTGTCAGCCAGAAGGGAGTACACAATTGTCAGCCAGCAGGGAGTACACAATTGTCAGCCAGCAGGGAGTACACAATTGTCAGCCAGCAGGGGTTATACAATTGTCAGCCAGCAGGGGTTATACAATTGTCAGCAAGCAGGGGTTATACAATTGTCAGCTTGCAGGGAGTACGCAATTGTCAGCACGCAGAGAGTACGCAATTGTCAGCACGCAGGGAGTACGCAATTGTCAGCCAGCAGAGAGTACGCAATTGTCAGCCAGCAGAGAGTACGCAATTGTCAGCCAGCAGAGAGTACGCAATTGTCAGCCAGCAGGGAGTACGCAATTGTCAGGCAGCAGGGAGTACGCAATTGTCAGCCAGCAGGGAGTACGCAATTGTCAGCCAACAGGGAGTACGCAATTGTCAGCCAGCAGGGAGTACGCAATTGTAGAATGAAAAGGGAAAAGCATTCTTGGCTTATAAGTAAAAATGTTAATACATAAGTAAATATTGCAGTTCAATATAAATTAACAGGAAAACTATTTGATATATTTACATATCAGGCAAAACTATTTGTGTACACCAAACATTACAGAAAATTATCAAGTAAAATTTTAATAAAAAATAAAGACCACATGGCATCTTCATATTAGAAGACGCATAATCGAAATATGAGTAAGAAATGAAGTTTATTTATTACTAAAATTCTACTCGATAATTTTCCGTAATGTTTGGTGCACACAAATAGTTTTGCCTGATACGTAAGTATATCAAATAGTTTTCCTGTTATTTAATTTTGAACAGCCATATTTCACTTGTGCATTAATCGAAACAACCATCAAATTTTCTTAAGTTTTATAATTTAACAAAAATAAAATAAAAATTATTAATAATTTAAACAGTAATTATTTTTAAAAACTTTTTCAAATTTCAGCTTGATCAGTGGTGTCATGTTGTCAGTGCGGTCCTGAATGGCCAAAAATTTCGGTGGCTGAAGCAGCGCCTCACTGGCTCCAAGGCTGAAATGGCATTGATCAACAAAATCTTTGAGTTCATCATGTGGGAACATCCAATTGATATTGAGAAACTGAGATGCTCACTTCACCATCAGGTTTGTTTTTAATCCTCTTCAGTTTTGAAAACAAATTAAATTATAACATCATTATTGTTGTTGAAACATTGCATCTAGAAACTTTTTCAAGTATCTTGTTCATTATATGCACACATATTTCTTCATTAGATATTAAATCAATCAAGTAAATCAATTGAACAAGACTTTAAAATAAAAATTTTTTTAGATTGCTCCAAAAATTCATATTTATTTCAGCTATTTTTTTTTATTTTTTAAATTAAAAAAACATTTTTTTTCTTTTTCCCTCCTTTTCTTTTTCTTTTTCCCTCTTTTTCTTTGTTACTCTTTTTCTTTGTTCCTCCTTGTCTTTTTTATTTGTTTTATTTTCCCCTCCTTTTTTCCCTCCTATTTCTCCTCCTATTCTTTTTCCCTCCTTTTCTTTTTCCCTCCTTTTCTTTTTCCCTCCTTTGTTTTTTTTACTCCTTTGTTTTTTTTACTCCTTTTCTTTTTTTACATCTTTTTTCTTTTCATCATATCACATTTCTTTTTTTTCATTTACTTTTTGTTTTCTGTTTTTCTTTTTTCCTCCTTTTCTTTTTTCTCTTTTTGTCCTATTTTTCTCTCTCTTTATCTTTCCCTCTTATTTTCCTTCTTTTTTTTTCATGAACAGTTACTGATATCCCAGTGTAATAAATATTTTTATTTTTTTTATTTGTGCAACATTTCAGGTTGAAAGAGCAAAATTACGATTGAAAGGAATTCAGAACATGTTGATATTAAGCCATAAAGATCATTTAATACCATCAATAAAATATTCCATTCTCTGTGGCTGGCAAGGCTTACTCAGTTTGGGAAAGAGAGTTTGGTAAGTAATTTTAGTACTACTGTCTATCTTCTTATTAGCGTGTCTTTGAAGCATATCGTCATACGACAGTTTCCCACTTTTTATGCAGTCCTTTTCATTATTGTTGTTCTCTGAAAGATCTTTCAAGCTGCATCCGTTGGGCAGTAGGAGGCAGACAAGGCAGTGTTGCATCGTATGGTCCTCCCCTCCACATTCACAGATGGTTAGTTGGGTTATAGGCTCATTTAGTCATAGTAACTTTTGATTGACCCATTCCCATTCTTAAGCTGTTGAGTGTTTTCCACTGAAGCCAGGGTGATTCTGAACTGGGAGGAATGGCGTGGAAGGGAAGATTCCCATGTCAGTAGGAGGAGGACCATTCTCTAGCCATCTTGTCTATAGCTGTGTGACACTATGACCCTACAAGAGGGGGGGGGGGGGGTGAAGCCCTGAACAGTGATGGAAAATGATTCACTGGAGGGGGAGCATTGGAGATAGGATGGGTGGAAAAAGAGGTGATGGAAAATGATTTGAGTACTACTGTCTATCTTCTTCTTTGCGTGTCTTTGAAGCATATCGTCAAACGACAGTTTCCCACTTTTTATGCAATCCTTTTCATTATTGTTGTACTCTGCAAGATCTTTCAAGCTGCATCCGTTGGGCAGTAGGAGGCAGACAAAGCAGTGTTGCATCGTATGGTCCTCCTCTCCACATTCACAGATGATTGGGTCAGTTTTATAGGCCCATTTAGTCATAGCAACTTTTGATTGCTCCATTCCCATTCTCAAGCTGTTGAGTGTTTTCCACTGGAGCCAGGGTGATTTTAAACATTGTTTGTGCCATTAAAAATACCTTCAAGTCTATGCAAAAAGACATTTTTTGAAATTAATGCGTAGCTGGCCGTTCTTTTATTCCGGGATTACTATGGGGAAAAAAATATGACCTGGCACTATTGTGACACTATGGACTTACAAGAGGTGATGGAAAATGATTTGAGTAATACTGTCTATCTTCTTATTAGCGTGTCTTTGAAGCATATCGTCATACGACAGTTTCCCACTTTTTATGCAGTCCTTTTCATTATTGTTGTTCTCTGAAAGATCTTTCAAGCTGCACCGGTTGGGCAGTAGGAGGCAGACAAGGCAGAGTTGCATCGTATGGTCCCCCTCTCCACATTCACAGATGGTTGGGTCAGTTTTATAGGCCCATTTAGTCATAGCAACTTTTGATTGCTCCATTCCCATTCTCAAGCTGTTGAGTGTTTTCCACTGGAGCCAGGGTGATTCTGAACTGGGAGGAATGGCGTGGAAGGGAAGATTCCCATGTCAGTAGGAGGAGGACCATTCTCTAGCCATCTTGTCTATAGCTGTGTGACACTATGCCCCTACAAGAGGGGGGGGGGGTGAAGCCCTGAACAGTGATGGAAAATGATTCACTGGAGGGGGAGCATTGGAGATAGGATGGGTGGAAAAAGAGGTGATGGAAAATGATTTGAGTACTACTGTCTATCTTCTTCTTTGCGTGTCTTTGAAGCATATCGTCATACGACAGTTTCCCACTTTTTATGCAATCCTTTTCATTATTGTTGTTCTCTGCAAGATCTTTCAAGCTGCATCCGTTGGGCAGTAGGGGGCAGACTAGACAGAGTTGCATCGTATGGTCCCCCTCTCCACATTCACAGATGGTTAGGGTTAGGGTTATAGGCCCATTTAGTCATAGCAACTTTTGATTGCTCCATTCCCATTCTCAAGCTGTTGAGTGTTTTCCACTGGAGCCAAACGGAAATCATGGGATGGTGCCGCTCAGAGCTCTCTTTTTTTCTTTTTTCTTTTGGCAGAATACAAAACTGACTTCACAATCTAGTGGGGATAATGCCTTAACAGCCCCATTCTCACTCTATCGTTATTTCCATGGAAGATGCTCGGCTGAGCTTCAATCACTGGTTCCTCATTGTAAAACTTATACAGCAAGAACTCGTCTTATTAACACAACAGAAAAAAACTTTACTTTCTTCCTCCATGTGCCTTGCGCCAGGTGGAATTTCCATGGACAGAGTTTCTTTCCAAGGGCTTTTCGCCTGTGGAAATAATTACCATGTAACTGCTTCCTTACAGTCAACAATATGGTCAGTATAATTTGGATTATTCGGACTACTGTTCTCATCTGGAGTGTTATTCTCACAATGTCTCGACCGCTGTAACCTCCGGCCTTTTTCAGGTGTATCTTTTCGAATTTGTGAATATTTCTGTTGAACTCGGGAATCTGGACAGAATTTTGAACGGAACTCTTTATTTAATCCATGGGAGTAGCATGCTCTCGTTCTGTCAGCCATGACTGGGAGAAGTCTTCAGTAATTTGCAATTCTTCCCAATTTCAACACCTGTAGAAAGTCGGAGGTTATAGCGGCTGGAACGTTGTTAGAGTAACATTCAAGATGAGAACAATAGTCGGAATAATCCAACTTCTCAATAATTTTGTATGCCATTTTTTCTTTTAAAAAAAGAAATACCATTATCAGGGATGTGAGTTCTCTGCTTTTTAACGGAATTCCACTTTTTTTTTTTTAAATCCCAGAAAAGGCGGATTTCTGCTATTTGGTTGGATTTTATTTCTCTTTTCCTGTTTTTTCCCTTTTTCCATCTTATCATGCCTTCCTTTTCCCTCTTAAATCAGTTCTCTCTGAAAACTGAAAATTTTAATTTTGTTGTGAAAGCTAAGACTTTAAACTATTCATGAAGGAGATAGGGGAGTTAGATGACTTTTTTTCATCAAAGAATGACTTCCTACCCCCTCCCCTCCATGTGCACTTCGTGTCTTTTTTTTTAACTTTGGCTTTCTTGGTTGAAACTGATTGGAGTTGTTCAGGAATGTTGTTATTGTTTTTTGGACTGCCCTCTCCATACACACACACACACACGTATCGGAAATTCATTTTGATTTCAGCGGTTTTTTTGTCATTGGCTACTCCCATCCCTGTTCTACATTCGTGGTATTTTTAATTTAACCAGTTTTTAACTTTACTTTTTTGCTGTTGGAGGAATAAAAGATATGTGCAAAATATTGGCCATACTTACTAGTAAATGAATACAGAACAATAAAATCAATGAAAATGATAATTTTGCCGTGAAGGCTAAGACTTTAAGCGATACATGATGAGGTTAGGAAAGGTTGGGTACTTTTGTTTCATCAAAGAATGATTCCCTGCCCCCCACCCCTACTCTCCGTGTCTTTCTCTTAAGTTGTTTTTAGTTGTTTTTTGCACTATCATCTACACACGCACCCTCCCGGTTTGGAAATTCATCTCGATTTGAGCTGCTTTTTTTTCTTTTTTTTTGTCATTCACATATTTGCATTTGTTATTAAAAGAATAAATCATAGCTCAAACACTATCAATGTAATTTTTATTCTTTTTCAGTGAGCCTGTGCCCCATTGTCTTACAAATATAAACTTAATACCTCCGTGTGACAAGATACTTCTTGAAATGACATTCTCAGAGCTCTATAAATGGGCAGTGAAAGAATTGCGCCAAGGAATTTTGCAAGTAGACGCAACTTTTAAAACAAAATCGATCAACCCCTGGCAGTCAACTCAAGGAAGCACCAATGTAAGAATTTTTTTTTTTTTTTTTTTTGTAATTTTTATTTTAATCAAGATTTTAAGTAAATTTGATCTGAGCAAACTAATCGATCATAGTCGAGGGCAACCCAAAGGCTCCTGTTTGATTAGCTGCTATACTGAAGGATTACTCCACTTACCCTTGACCCGTCACCTTAAAATGCTGAGTGTTTAGCAAAGGAAGCATCAAGTACCATGTTTTGAGTTTTTGGTATGACTTGACCGAGGATTGAACCTCGATCTCCAGCCCATTAGCAAACACTCTAACCATAAGGCCGAATGGACCGATAAAATAAAAACAGAAATTGCATCAATCATTTCTTAAAAATATCTATAAAGTTCTGAAAAGAAATTCAAGGAAATACCAATGTAAGATATTTTTTTTTTAATCGTATAATTAAATATAAGATTAAAAACAAAAAAAATTCACCAATGTAAGAAAGTTTGTTTTTTTAATCGTATAATTAAATATAAGATTTAAACAAAAAAAAAATGCACCAATGTAAGAAAGTTTATTTTTTGTTTTAAATCTTATCATTTTTAATTATAAGATTAAAAAAAAAAAAAACTTTCTTACATTAGTCTTTCCTTGAGTTTTTTTTTCAGAACTTTATAGATATTTTCAGTACTTTCATAAAATTTACTTCGCTTGAAGCATTGTTTAATGTGTTTATACAAAGGTGATTCATAGAAGGCAGTACAATGCAGAGGTGTAACGGATAGACACAAACTGAGGCAAATCAATCCATATAACGGTGGAACGAATTATGTAGTTTCACCTTTTTTATTTATATAATGTATAATATGCACGTTACCTCATATTTAAAAAGTGAATGAACCGTTATAACAACACCACGTCCATTTTCCATTCTTACGGACTGTTACAAACATACATAACTATTACAACTTCTATTTATACTCTGAAGATGCTAGGTATCTAGTGAAATTATTAGTTAAAAGATCAAAGTAAAAAATGAAAAAGAAAAAAAAATCTGTTCTGATTTTATTTTATTAATAAATATCGCATCTAAACTTGCTTTTAAAGGCTTTTAGCCTCATTTAAAAAAATGTTTGAAAAGAAAAAACAAATATGAACTCTCTATTCTAATATATATATATATATATATATATATATAATTAACTTGTTACAAATATCCAGGGGGTATGAATCCGAAGGAAGTTGAAACCGGGTTTATGAGAGTGCTCAATGAAAATTCAGAGCAAAATATATATTTTTTTGATTTTATTCCATCAGTTGCGACAAAACAAGTTTTGTTTCATTGGTGCAAATAGCGACCAATTCATCGGGCTGGCGAAGGAATTCAAATGGCATAAATTTTAACTTCACTCTAACGGGAGATTGAAAATTGAAAATACATTGGAGGGGGAGGGGGACAGAGTTGGGGCTTTGTCTATAACGGTGACATGGGACATGAGAGGGGAGGGGGGAGGACCCCAACAAGTCGTGTTTCAAATTATTACGTGGGAGGTTTTTCACGTGTCTGTGCTGTGATGATCTCAATTTCGGCCGGGGTGGGAGGAAGGGAGATGGAATGACGGCCAGAGTGAGTTAAATTTAAAATGAGAATAAAATTATGATTATAACCGTCATTCCTATTTTATTTTAATTCTAATAAGTAATTATCATGTGGATAAAAATGTTTGATAATTTTAATTTAGGGTATTAATTGCTACTTTTGCATTTTATTTATTTTATTTTAATGTTTTGTTTATTATTTGTAGTGAATTTTGTTGTGATTATATATTTTTTTTTTTTTTTTTTTTTTTAATTGTGATTATATTATACCGAGATCAATACTAGTGGAATCATTTTATAAGAGAAGTTTTCTGGTGTTATCAGTTATATCATTAACAAAAACCGATTATGACAATGATAACGCCTGCCAATCATACCTACGATAGTCGCAGTGATAACAGCCTTAATAAAAGCCTTATTATTATTGTTATTATCATTAATATTCTTACAAACTTGTTATTTCTATTTTTATTCTAATTTTATTTATATTTATCTTTATTTTTATTTTTATTAAGGCTTTTATTAAGGCTGTTATCACTGCGACTATCGTAGGTATGATTGGCAGGCGTTATCATTGTCATAATCGGTTTTTGTTAATGATAAAACTGGTAACACCAGAAAACTTCTCTTATAAAATGATTCCACTAGTATTGATCTCGGTATAATATAATCACAATTTAAAAAAAAAAAAAAAAAAAAAATATAATCACAACAAAATTCACTACAAATAATAAACAAAACATTAAAATAAAATAAATAAAATGCAAAAGTAGCAATTAATACCCTAAATTAAAATTATCAAACATTTTTATCCACATGATAATTACTTATTAGAATTAAAATAAAATAGGAATGACGGTTATAATCATAATTTTATTCTCATTTTAAATTTAACTCACTCTGGCCGTCATTCCATCTCCCTTCCTCCCACCCCGGCCGAAATTGAGATCATCACAGCACAGACACGTGAAAAACCTCCCACGTAATAATTTGAAACACGACTTGTTGGGGTCCTCCCCCCTCCCCTCTCATGTCCCATGTCACCGTTATAGACAAAGCCCCAACTCTGTCCCCCTCCCCCTCCAATGTATTTTCAATTTTCAATCTCCCGTTAGAGTGAAGTTAAAATTTATGCCATTTGAATTCCTTCGCCAGCCCGATGAATTGGTCGCTATTTGCACCAATGAAACAAAACTTGTTTTGTCGCAACTGATGGAATAAAATCAAAAATATATATATATATATATATATATAAACTTAAAGAAAAAGGCAAAATGCCTTCAAAAAACCATGTGTTAGATGCAGATATTTTTATTAAAATTAAAATACTATTTTCTTTTTCATCTTGACATTTTTCTAATAATTTCGCTCGGTATCACAAGCTTCATCAGAGATTTAAAAAAAAAAAAAGTGTTAACCTTTTTTTTTTTTTTGTAAGAATCCTTCCTGGTCTTGTAGAAGTGACGTCCGATGTTGTGTGAACTTAACAGAGTAAATGTCTCTTTTAAATTTGAACTTAAATCGCGCATGGTCGCTGGTAGGTATAAATTTGGGAAAGTTCATTTCTTTTATAAGCATCTTTAAAATTTTAAACTTAAAGAAAGAGGCAAAATGCCTTCAAAAAACCATGTGTTCGATGCAGATATTTTTATTAAAATTAAAATACTATTTTCTTTTTCATCTTGACATTTTTTCTAATAATTTCGCCTGGTATCACAAGCTTCATCAGAGATTTAAACAAGAATCCTTTTTCTATTAGTATTTATTTACATTATATTATGTCCTACCTGCGTCAGCATGGCCTTATGAAAGCTTCGTACAGTATGATATTTCGGGATTTATGTATGTTCAACTCTAGTTGAAACGCGCATATGAAGGCCGTTGTCAGCGGGATAAATCGCAGTAAATGAATTTGAAATCTAATTAAAATCAAAAATACATAAATAACTGTTTTTCCTTTAATTGCTCTCTTAAAATCCTTTTTAATTTATGTGTCGATGCCATTATTATCATCATTATTATTATTATTTTTATTATTATTATTATTATTATTATTATTATTATTATTATTTTTATTATTATAATTATTATTATTATTATTTTTATTATTATTATTTTTATTATTATTATTATTTTATTATTATTTTTATTATTATCATTATTACTATCATTATTATTACTATTACTATTATTATTATTATTACTATTATTATTATTATCACCATTATTATTATTATCTAATTCATTTACTTTTTTTTAGTTATGCATATCTTATAAATTTATTTTATTTAAGTTTATTTTATTTATTCGTTCATCGATCACAACTAGAGAACAGGTGTACACCAGCTGTGTGAGGAGTGTTATGCTTTATGGCTCTGAAACATGGGCTGCATCAGCAAGCATCCCATGAGACTGCAGCACAACGAAAGAGCCATGATTAGATGGATCTGTCATATCAGGCCGGAAGACAACCCTCTCTTTGAGATTCTTCTTTCTAGGTTTGGTATATGGGAAATAACTGATGTCCTTAAGCTGGACAGGATGAAATGGCTTGACCATGTCGAACGGAGCTCCAGTTGAATCTCCCGGGTCAGAAACATGTCCATCGCATCGAGTTGGCAGGCTGGAAGACCGAGGCTTTCTTGGGATGAACTGTGTGAACATGACCGTGCAACCCTGGGGATTACAAACTTAGATCCTCGCGACCGTCGAGCCTGGAGAGGAAGACTTCGGTCAAGACTGAAAGGCAGGCCCCACCCTCTTATAGAGGACTAATCAAAGGGCTGTTCAAAATAAATCGGACGAAGAAAAAGAAGACGAAGAAGAAGAAAATTGTGTGACACGACTACTCTACTGCTTTCATTTAGACGATAAATATTTATTTCCTTGGAAAATGGTACCGTCAACCTGGATAGGGTAGGTTTAAAGATCGCCTTGGTTTGGGGGTTAGGGTTTGATTTTGAGGCACTTGTTCCTACTGTGTCGCTCTTGTTGTGCAAAAAAGCCTCGCATTCCCTAAAACGTAGGTTTTGATCTTCTCGAGTAAATGAAGAAAAAAAACCATTTATTTCAGTTTTTTATACATTTTTTTTTACATAAAAAAAAATTATCATAGTACTATGATTTTTTTTTTACATAAAAAAAAATTATCATAGTACTATGATAATTTTTTTTTATGTAAAAAAAATTGTCATAGTACTATGATAATTTTTTTTACATAAAAAAAAATTATCATAGCACTATGATAATTCTCTGACACCATTATAACTCCGCTTTATAAGACGGCCCATAAACATCCCTCGGAAGAGAAAGAGATGATTAGGTACACCTGCAATAATCAGTGGCACACCGAACGTGAATCAGGAAGATCACGCGAAAGAAACAGCTGTTTCTGGAGTTATCTTTGGTCCACGTTTTGTGATGTTTTTTTTTTTGTTTTTTTTTTACCTTACCTCATAATAATTAAGTCGATATTTGTTATTATTTCTTACACGCCTATTTCTTTGTCTTTTCTATTTTCCAGCAATGTTTAAGTATTGGTTGCCTTCCACAATCCCGTTTTTTACTGGCTTGTATGGGCATATTAATGTCTGAGCATCAACCTAATAGCCTTAGTATGCTTCTCAATTCTGGATTGTTAGGTCTCTCTCAAAGTGCCCTTAGATTAGCAGGTAAGTGCAAGTTTATATATTGTGGTTAGATTACACGTCAGATCATCATCATCATCATCATCATGGAATGTGTTGGACGGTTTTTAGAAATTGACTCCCAAACTAACCTATCTCTGACCAGGTCTTAATTTATCCCTCTTTCTCTCAAATCCATCCTTATTACCACTCCCAAATTTTCCTTTTCCAGCTACCTCAACTGTTCTATATCTTCTAACTCAGCCAATCATCATCATCATCAGCAGCATCATCATCATCATCATCATCATCATCATCATCATCATCATCATCATCATGGCATGTGTTGAACGGTTTTTAGAAATTGACTCTCAAAACTAACCTTTCTCTGGGCCGGCTTTTATTTATCAACCTTTCTCTCAAATCCATCCTTATCACTTTCTCCAATGTTTCCTTGGTCTCCCCCCTTGCCAACAGACGCTGCTACCTCAACTGTTCTACATCTACTAACCAAGCCAATCATCATCATCATCATCATGGCATGTGTTGAACGGCTTTTAGAAATTGACTCTCAAACTAACCTTTCTCTGGGCCGGCTTTTATTTATCAACTTTTCTCTCAAATCCATCCTTATCACTTTCTCCAATGTTTCCTTGGTCTTCCCCCTTGCCAACAGACGCTGCTACCTCAACTGTTCTATATCTTCTAACCAAGCCAATCATCATCATCATCATGGCATGTGTTGGACGGCTTTTATAAATAGATTTCCAAGCTAACTTATCTCTGCCCAGGTCTTTATTCATCCCTCTTTCTCTCAAGTCCATCCTTATCACTTCATCCCATGTTTTCCTTGGCCTTCCCCTGTGGGCTGACCCTGCTACCTCAATTGTTCTACATCTACTAAACCGGGAACTCTCATCCATTCTTTCAACGTGGCTACGTCATCGAAGTTGAGAAAGAAATGGCATGGGAAGCGGTGAGAAAGATGAAGGAGGGTAAGGCTTGTTGCAGAGATATCACCTTTTAACAATAAGACAATATATATATTTTTTATAACAAATGGGGTTGTATGTACCTCCTCTCTCTTCCCAAAGTAAAACAACAAATATGAAGAAATGGAGGAGTGGGGCTAAACCCATATCAGGTAACCCTAACCAGCATCAAAATGTTTAGGAAAAAAAGAAGTTGAGTTTTTAATTTTAATAGCTTGTTTTGATTGGTATCTATAACTGGCAAAGAGATATATCATTTTTATTATTAGGAGTGGGACGTAATGGGTGAAAATTTCAGATTCATGCGAGTAGTATTTTTTTGTGTTCATTTATACATAAATAACACTAAACAATCAAACATTTTGAAAATTTTGCAAAATTCAGAAGGTGCAGGCCAATAGTTTTTGGCTATTTTACATTCATGAAAACCCTTTCACAGCCTGAAAATGGTCCTAAATTAAAGTACTATATTAGATTTAACCATCTATATCCATTCATAGCTTTTGAAGATGTTTTAGGACCTGCAATGTCGCATGAAACCACTTTTCACCGAAAAATGATGGATTTTGAGTCCAGTGAAGCCCTAACGGCTATTTTTGGCCTGCACCTTCTGAATTTTGCAAAATTTTCAAAATGTTTGATTGTTTAGTGTTATTTATGTATAAATGAATACAAAAAAAATACTACTCGCATGAATCTCAAATTTTCACCCATTACGTCCCACCCCTATTATTATACAGCAACTTTCTTACTTGTACCTGCTATCATCCTGATCGGGTTGAGCCAGCATCCTTTTGATCAAGTACAGCGTCTCTTACCATCACAGCCTACTTTGTCCAATCCTCAGCTAGGTCACATGATAATGCTAACCAATCCTTTGAGGCAACAGTACAAAATCGAAAAAAAAAATAACAACACTAAAAAAAAGTTCCAAAACTCAAAACCTATGTGAGTCGATAGAAAATTAAATTTTGTTGCGTTTGGTAAAAGTTATTTGTTGTAAATATTTTCTTTTGCCTTCTTTTCTTGTTAGCTATATTGCACGACTGTCACCGCTGATGAGGATGTCGCCATTCAATGAACCCATTACTATATGTCACATGAGCAGTTGTTCTTGTCGATGCAGAAGATGGCAGAAAATTTGTAGTGATCAAAGAAATTGCGCTCACGTTATACTACAATTTTAACTAAATCGAAAGTTTACTTTTACTTAGACACTGTTTTTTTTTTTCTTTTTATATTTCTGGTTAAAGCTAAAAAAAATTGTAAATTGTGTATACAACCCTAACCCCCCCAAAAATTGTAAATTGTGAATACAACCCTAACCTTAACCTAAATAAAATTGTAAATTGTGAATACAACCCTAACCCTAACCTAAAAAATTGTGAATACAACCCTAACCCTAACCCTAACCTAAAAAAAGTGTAAATTGTGAATACAACCCTAACCGTAACCTAAATAAAATTGTAAATTGTGTATACAACCCTAACCTTAACCTAAATAAAATTGTGAATTGTGAATACAACCCTAACCCTAACCTAAAAAATGATAAATTGTAGATAAAACCCTCACCTAAAAAAAATTGTAAATTGTGAATACAACCCTAACCCTAACCTAAAAAAATTGTAAATTGTTAATACAACCCTAACCCTAACCTAAAAAATTGTAAATTGTGAATACAACCCTAACCGTAACCTAAATAAAATTGTAAATTGTGTATACAACCCTAACCTTAACCTAAATAAAATTGTGAATTGTGAATACAACCCTAACCCTAACCTAAAAAATGATAAATTGTAGATAAAACCCTCACCTAAAAAAAATTGTAAATTGTGAATACAACCCTAACCTAAAAAAAATTGTAAATTGTTAATACAATCCTAACCTAAAAAAAATTGTAAACTGTTAATACAACCCTAATTCAAACCTAAAAAAATTGTAAATTGTGGATCGATCAATTTTCAGAAATGTTGTGCGCCCTTTAATTTTGGAGATAATAATTTAACTCTTTCAATTTTTCCTTTCATTTAAATAACTTTTAGTTACAAAACTTTTGTTAAAAAAACTTTCGTTAAAAAAACTTTTGTTAAAAAAACTTTCGTTAAAAAAACTATTACTTTGAAATGTTTCATTTGTTTAATTATCCTTTAAAAAGAGGCAAATGGAACGATTGGTTCTGTCATGCAGGACTTCCTGAATCGCCTTGGTGTATCAATGTGGTGCTATACCATAGCGGGTTGACTTGGCTCTATGAGCGTCTCATCATACCTATTATCCAATTGAATGACAGCAGGATATCTGACTTTCTGATCTTAAAAAGATAAGGCGTTCGTTGATAAGTTAGAAATATCAAAATTAAAAATAGAAGCCTTTTTCAATGCAAAGTTTTTAAACATTTTTTTTACTTTAATCTTTAATTTTTCGGAATCTAATTCACTCACCAGAGATAACCAGTATTGCAGTATTGTCATATTTTTTTTTTAGACCCCCCCCCCCCCCCAAAAAAAACAAACTTTTATTTAAAATTTTAATATATCTAGCCTATCAATGTTTCGAAATGAACAATGTGTCTTTTTAAAATACCAGCACATCTGACGATTCCTCATTCAACAACCAGAATTTGAATTCGTAACTGCCAGGACATGAACGTTAAAAAAAGTTTGTTTTTTAAAATGTGACACAATTTTGGTCATCTCTGAAGATGAAATTTTTATTCCAAAAGATCTAAGATTTAATTTGATTCAGAAAATATGTGAGATTAACATTAACAAAATAATTTTAAAAATCTTGCATTAATAAAGGCTTCTATTTTCAATTTTAATAAACTTGCCACACAGTTATTTCTCTCTGATCATGAGATCTTCGAAAGTTATTTTGAAGTCTTTAAAGCTGTCAGTTGGAAAATAATTTCTGACTTACAATTTATAGGGGCAAAAGCACATATTATTGGGTTTTTTTTTTTTACGGTGCTACAATTGTATCAATAAACCAATAATTTTTGTACCGCTTTGAAAATAAAAACATAAATTTATATTCTTGAATTATTTTTTTACAAGCCTTCGAGGTAACTATAAAAAATTAAAAAAAAAAAGAAGAAACAACACTTAAAAAAGTTCAAAAACTATGCAAGTCGATAGAAAATGTAATTTTCTTGCGTTTGGCTAAAAGTTATTTGTTGTAAATTTTTCCCTCTTTTTTCCCTGTTAACTATGTTGCACAATTGTCACCACTGATGGTGACAGTAGCAGACACAGAGATGTTGATCTTTTCTGTTTCCTTCTCTCAATGACTGAATTAATATAAAACAATTAAAAAGTACAACAAATAGCTTCATTATTTGCTCTGGGATTTGATTTATTTTTTACAATTGAAAAATCGAAAATTAAATAAAATATAACTAATAACTGTCACTAAGAGCTGCTTATATGGCACATAGTAGTTGGCTCATTATTAGATAACGACATCCTCATCAGTGGTGGCAAACGCAGAGAAAAAACTAAAAAGAACAACAAATAACTCTATTATTTGCTCTGGGATTTGATTTACTGTGCTACAATTGTACCAATGAACTAATAGTTCTTTTTACCTCTTTGAAGTAAAAATTACTGAATATTTTCAGTTACAAAGTGGTAAAAAAAAAAAATTTATTATTCTTGAATTATTTTATTTTTATATTTTAGGACCTGATCCTGATGGACCTATCCCCGACAATACCAGTGTGATGTGCGCAGTCTTAGAAGAGCATAAAGCTAAGAAGCAGCCACCACCAGTCCCTATTTCTGGTCCAGAACTTGCAGCTATGATGAAAACTGGAACCAGAGTTGTGCGAGGAGTTGACTGGAAGTGGGGGGATCAGGTGAGCTAAATAAAATAATTTCCTGTTGTTGTAACAATGGAAGATTGTAAAAAATAATTTCCTGTTGTTGTAACAATGGAAGATTGTAAAAAAAATAATTTCCTGTTGTTGTAACAATGGAAGATTGTAAAAAAAATAATTTCCTGTTGTTGTAACAATGGAAGATTGTAAAAAAAAATAATTTCCTGTTGTTGTAACAATGGAAGATTGTAAAAAAATAATTTCCTGTTGTTGTAACAATGGAAGATTGTAAAAAATAATTTCCTGTTGTTGTAACAATGGAAGATTGTAAAAAATAATTTCCTGTTGTTGTAACAATGGAAGATTGTAAAAAATAATTTCCTGTTGTTGTAACAATGGAAGATTGTAAAAAATAATTTCCTGTTGTTGTAACAATGGAAGATTGTAAAAAATAATTTCCTGCTGTTGTAACAATGGAAGATTGTAAAAAATAATTTCCTGTTGTTGTAACAATGGAAGATTCTAAAAAATAATTTTCTGCTGTTGTAATAATGACCTTATAAAAAAATAGTCCAGCATTTGTGATAATGGACTTTGTATCCTGGCTCAAAGTAAAAGGCCTTTTCCTTTGAGCACTTGTATTTTGAAGATATTGATCCTTCACTATTGTATTATTGAATATTTCAGCAATATTCATTTTAAAATGGGTAAATTCTAATTTTTTGGCAGTTAACCCCACCAGATAATCAGAAAATTATTTTAATTTTTTTCATTTCATCTTCGATGATCGGACAATCTATTTTTTTGAAAATGGGTGTGGAAGGTAAATACATAGAAAATACTGCCAAGTCTGCTGCAAAGAAGGCGGTTTCCCTCTACTGGGCTAGAAAACTTCTCACACCTGACATTATCCTATATTTCTAAAAAGCCACCATTCGACTATGCATGGAGTATTGTTGTCACATCTCGGCTGGTGCACCAACCACTAGTCTCTCCCTGTTAGACAGGGTCCAAAAAAGGGATCTCTAATCTAATAGATCCCACACTGTCTACCAAGCTTCAGCCCCTGTCTCATCACCACAATGTTGCATCCCTGTGCTTGTTTTACAAGTACTTCAACAGAATATGCTCAAACAAACTTTCTGCGCTTGTGCCCCCTCGACGTAAATACCCCCGACAATCAGCAAACTCCCACCCCTTCACTGTAGAGAATATTGCATTAATAGTAAATAATAAAGCAAATGCCATCATCTGAAATTTAAATCGTAACCATGAGTTCTTCAGTCTGAGGTTCTACCAACTGAGCTATCTGGACTTTCTTATAAATAGAGCTTAAAACATTACCATAACAAAATAATTATGGCTTTGGCGTGACGTCATAGATTTATGATTTACGTCATGTTTCAAAACATGAATTTAAACATATGCGATAATAAAAAAAAAAATAAATGGTTAAACATTATCAATAGCGTTGGAAATTCTTTTAATAGTCTAAAACAGTTTATTTTGCTTTAACTATGTATTGGCGTTAAAAACTAATATATACTAGAATTTGGGCTGCTGCTGCTGATGCTGATCATCATCATCATCATCAACAACAACAGGTTTATTTGTTATCAGGCCACAATTAATCCTCTGATGAGGGTGGGGCCTGATTGTCTAGTCTCGAAATCTAAGTCTTCCACTCCACTCCTGTCTTTGGCAAGGTTTGATGAAATCCATACCCATGGCCTTCCTATCACGTTTGACTACGTCCTCCCAAGTCAACTTGGGTCTGCCAGTAGTGATGTTCTCTGCTGGCACATTCAACTGTCGGACTTTAGCAATCCAGCCATCGAAATATCTTAACTTCAGTCTGATGTTCTACGAACTGAGCTATTTAGAGTTTTTTTATAAATAGATCTTAAAACATTACCTTAACAAAATAATTATAGTTTTGACGTGACGTCATAGATTTATGATTTACGTCATGTTTCAAAACATGAATTTAAACATATGCGATAATAAAAAAAAAAAATAAATGGTTAAACATTATCAATAGCGTTAGAAATTATTTTGATAGTTCAAACCAATTTATTTTGCTTTAACTACGTATTGTATGTAGTTCTTTCACAATTATATAATTCTCACAGCCTGGCAGAAATATGCGACCAGAGTCGTATAGGTAAAAAAAAAAAGGGGGATGGGGTGATATTGTACATACTTAGAAGCTAATTATTATATTGATTAATCGTGTAAGTATTCTGTCAAAAGTTTTGTTTGGTTTGTGTTCTTTTAATGGTTAAGCTGTCGATAGTTAAAAAGGGAGATGCCAAAAGTTGCCTCACAAATCCAAAATACTAATTACCTCTCCAACCATTATATTATACTTAATTAAAAGAAATTTGTATTTTTTATTTTATTTTAACAGGATGGGCCTCCACCGAGTATGGGCCGTGTGATCTGTGAACTGGGGGAAGATGGCTGGATTCGTGTTCAATGGGACACGGGAAGTACCAACAGCTATCGAATGGGCAAGGAAGGAAAATATGACCTTAAGTTGGCCGAGCCGCCACAGATGCCAGATAACGATGAAGATGATGACGAGGAAGTTGAGACAGGTAACAACTTTTTTTTCTTTTTTTTTTTTTTTAATTATTCCTAAATTTTGCTCATTTCTATTTCATATGTATAAACTAAAGACTCCCCCGTACGTATTTTGGTGATTGATAACTTTTTTACGACAAGCTAGATACCGAAATCTGTTGGGTCAGTTATTTATGCCAAATATTGGTCCATGTTGTTCAAAACAAAAATTTTATTTTCAATTGATTTTAATATTTAATCCTGATCAATATTGTATTTTTGGAATATTATTCTCACAACGTTTCGGATGATGTAACCTCTGACCTTCTTCAGGTGTATCTTGTTGTACTCGGCAAGGACCCGTGGCCTAACGAATGAAGTACTATGTAAAATTCAGTTCTGAGTGACACTCTTCTGGAGGTTGAAGGTTCAATCCTCAGTGCAGGTGATGCTAAGTATACAATTGCTAATTACGTAAGACTTCTACCCAGTCGTGGTTGACAGGACGAGAGCAAGCTACCCCTGTGGATTAAATAAAGGGTTCCGTTCAGAATTTCGTACAGATTCCCCGAGTTTGTCAGAAAGATTCCCGAGTTTTACAAGATAAACCTGAAGAAAATCGGAGGTTACATCGGCCGAAACGTTGTGAGAATAACACTCAAGATGAGAATAGTAGCCAGAATAATCCAAATTATACAAATTATCAATCCCCAATTAAAAAGTTTAGAAACATTGTATTTTTGATTAGTCATAAAGGAAGTTGGAATAGTTCTTACCCTAATTTTGAGGGCAATTCAATTTTCTTAAATCTGACTTCCTTGAGTTCTTTGAATATCAATTTATTTTTTAAACTAATTTTGATGACAATTTAATTTTCTTAAATCTGACTTCCTTCTGTCAATCTTTACTTTTTTTTAACTGATTTTGATTTTCTTAAATTAGCAATACACATGAAAAAATTTAAATTGCTTAAAATATCTTAATAATTGCATATATAGAAAGAGCTTGATGATCTAAGAAAGAATCTTTTTAAATTTTTAAAATCTGACTAAAAATAAGGAAGTTATGACTATTTTTGTGCGCAATTGGATATTTTCCCCTCTTTAAGACCATATGGGTTTTGTCACATTTTTTACACTAATTTTTCAGTAAAAGTGTTATATCTTTGTTAAAACACAAGATTAAGCAATGAAATTTGCCATTTAAGTGTATTTTTGTACAAGGAATCAGAATGTGCCACTGAAAATCTCCAGAAATTAACGGTTTCCAAGTAATCTGCAGTAAATACACATAAATATGCTGCAATACCTTAAAAGAATAACATGTATCCATTAAAAAAAAAAGTTAGAGAACTCAAAGTTGAGTACATTTTATGTACAAGAAACTGAAATCTAATACTAGGACTGTTTAAAAATGAATATGTTTCAAGATTTCTTTGGTACTATTATTGTAGATTAACACTTTCTTCTAAATCGCCTTCCCAAAATATGAGATTCTATGTTTTTTAGGCAATTTTGTGTGAACACTCTAAAAACACTTGTCAGAAAGGGAAAAAACAAAAACAATTATTTTAGAATTTAGAGTTTTACATAGGAATTTAATGTAAAATAATCCTCCATTTCAGGGCCATTCTAGTGTTTTAGGGCAGTAAACCAATTTTTTTTCCTATGGGAAATAAATCCTGTGTGTTTTCTTTTTTTTTTGAGGGGGGGGGGTCTGCTTTTCTTTTTTTAGACGATTATGTGTGGTTTTAAGAGGGTTTTTTGTAGGATGGGAGGCTTGCCATTCAAGCTTAGGGCTAGTGGTAAGGTTATGGAATTGGGCTCGTCACTTAGATATAGGGTTAATGGTATAACACGTTCAAGGGAAGGCATTTTAAGAAGTGGGCTTGTCACTCAAACCTAAAGTTAGTGGTAGTGTAATTATTTCTTTTTACACTAAGTTTTCAGATTTTCTTTTCAATTTTTTTCATTTTTTCCTTTCTTTTCTTTTTTTCTCTTTTTTCTTTTCTTTACATTTTTTACTTTGTTTTTTCTTTTTACTTTTACAAAAAGAAATGAAAAAACTGAAAGTTTTTTTTCAATTCTTTTCACTTTTTTCATTTTTATAATTTTTTTATTTTTTTCATCTTTTTTTTCTCACTATTTTCATTTTTTTCTTTTCATTTTCATTACATTTTTTTTGTTTTTTTTAACTTTTTGTTTTGATTTTTTTTAAATTTCTTTTTACTTTTTCATTTTTTCATCTTTTTTTTTCACTATTTTCATTTTTTTCTTTTCATTTTTTCATTTTCATTACATTTTTTTTGTTTTTTTAAACTTTTTGTTTTGATTTTTTTTAAATTTCTTTTTACTTTTTCATTTTTTCATCTTTTTTTTTATCTTTTTCTTTTCTTTTTCTTTTTCTTAAAATACTCTGACTCTGTTCAAATTCTATTATAGTAAAAAAAAAAATATTTTGCCTGAAGCTAATCATTTGTATGTGTTTTATTTTTCTCCGCAAAAGGTGAGCCATGCCGGCCTGAAAGCAAACATCCGACAGCATTGATTCGACGGTCTGTGATATACTTACTGCGAACCCTTTCTATATGCGCGAGCATCCATGCTGAGAACAGCCAGAAAGAGGCCGTGAACAATCTTTGTGGCTTGATACGTACAATTGTACACCAAACTGTTCATAGCAACACTAGTAAGTATTACTTAACTGACCCTTGAATGTTTAACCATTGGTAGTTACCTACAGAGAACTACATGTCCCCCCCCCCCCCTGTGATGTCCAAATAAAAACTGTCTTAAAATGGTCCCGTAGTGTTGAGAGTTGGTATGAGTTAAATGTCGAGATGAAAGATAGCCATTTTGTTGAATCAGCCATGTCTGTATTTATCTGACTGAGCTGACTTAAAATGAAGAAGAAAATAGGATCACCAAAGTTCCATATAAAAAAAACAACATCTTCTCTACAATAAAATCAACTGGTACTACCAGATCAGACTGTCTGAAAATACTGGCTTCCTGACCTAAAATGTACCAAACATTGATGTTTTTTTTTTGTTTTTTTCCTTTCCCTTTGCCAGATACATAATGTTCTGCAAAGCTAAAAACAAAAACATTTTTCCTCTACAAAACAACCAAACCAAAAACATGAATAAATATTTGAAGATATAAAGAGCTTGAAGCATAAAAACTTTAACCAAAATGACCGGATTCAGCATTAAATAATCTGAAAAGGGTTGATATGCCGTAAAACAAAACAACCAAACCAAACACCATTAATAAATATTTGAAGATATAAAGAACTTAAAGCATAAAAACTTTTATCAACCAAACCAAACCAAACACCATGAATAAATATTTGAGATAAAAAGAACTTGAAGCATAAAAACTTTTACCAAAATGACCGGATTCAACATTAAATAATCCGAAAAGGGTTGATATGCCGTAAAACAAAACAAGCAAACAAAACACCATGAATAAATATTTGAAGATATAAAGAACTTGAAGCATAAAAACTTTTACCAAAATGATCAGATTCGGCATTAAATAACCCGAAAAGGGTTGATATGCTGTAAAACAAAACAACCAAACCCAACAATAAAATCAATTTTATTTAACAGTGTCAAGAGGAACATAGGAATACAGGAATGTAAGGCAAGTTGGTTTGGCAGGCGTGTATTTGAGTAGAAATGTAACTGAGTCCAGGTCTTAGGTTTATTCCCGCTTTTGGGACTCTTTCCCTGTCTAAGCGATGATGAGAGATGAGCCAGGGCTTTAACGTCTTGTAATGTCTATGTCTCAACTGAATTGTAATTGCCTGGGAAAATAGCGGGGTGGAAATAACGAAAAGCTGCGCAAGCACAAAAGTGTTCTGAATTGACTGGTGTATTTCTATGTGAGTTTGGACATGCCTGTTTTAGCCAACCGAATCACCTTATTACTACGCAAGAGATTGCGTGTACATACAAAAGAAATAGATCACGATCATGTGACTGTTTCCTGATGCTGCCAGATCAGGCTGTCTGAAGATACCGGCTTCCTGACTTAAAATGCACAAAACATTGATGTTATTGTTTTTTTCCCTTTGCAAAACTCAATCATGTTCTGCAAAGCTAAAAACAAAAACAACAATTTTCCTCTATAAAACAACCAGACTGAACACCATGAATAAATATTTGAAGAGATAAAGAACTTGAAGCAGAAAATCTTTTACCAAAATGACCGTATTCGGCATTAAATAACCCAAAAAGGGTTGATATGCCTTAAAACAGAACAACCAAACCAAACATCATGAATACATATTTGAAGATATAAAGAACTTGAAGCATAAAACTTTTATCAAAATGACCGGATTCAGCATTAAATAACCCAGAAAAGGGTTGATATGCCAAAAAACAAAACAACCAAACCAAACCATATGACTTACAGTCCGTGTCCTGGTAAAATATATAAATTTAAAAAATGTTTATATTTTAACCCAATCAAAAGTGTTTGTGTTTAAATACAAAGTTGTTCATCCTACATGAATATTAAAAGCAAACTCCATGAATGAATATTTGAAAAAAAATTTATTAAAATGACTGGATTAACCATTAAAAAGCTGTAAATGAGTTGATAAGCTGTAAACAGAACCCTAACCCTAAGCCTAACCCTAACCTGAGCTACATCTTAAACTTCATTAAAGTAATAAGACTCTCCAATAAAATTCAACTAAAAATGATTTAAAAAAATAAGTTTAAAAAAATAAAATTAAAATTACTTGTAGGATCCTACCCGACAATTTGATTTGTCATTATAATGCCCATTGAAAGTTGATATGCCTGCTGTAAATATGCAGCTGTGTGTTTTGTGAATCCACTAAGATTTTTCCAAGATTATAAAAAGTGACAAAACCCAGTAAGTAAGGTGGCGTGAATGCCGGAATAGACTGCCCCCTTACTTCATTACTTTAACCACCTCGTTTGGCACAATACCCACTTCACCTTCACTAAACCGGGCGTCTATTTTCAAAGAACATTTAAATATCCTTGGCCTTTTTGGCTAGGATAATGTTAAGTAGGTTTGCCCATAGAGTGAATGTGGTGTTTTGGTGACTGGAACTAGTTTAGAGAATAGACCAAGATGACAAAAGAGAACTCCCGCCCCCTCCCCCACCCAATTTTGGCCATGTGCCACATCTTCAAATTTTATACCGAGAATTTCACTTTTTGATGAAAAATTTGAGATAAATAAATAATTTAAATAAATTAGCCTTTTTGCTACTAAGTGTAGAATTTGTACGTAATTTCGAACGGGGCCCTTTATTTAATCCACGAGGGTAACTGGCTATATATAAACGTTTATATTGTTTATATCTGGTTATTTAAATAACATCAAGGGTGAGATAGCTCTACAAGCCTATACTATCGAATGTCTCTCCTCATGTGAATTTGTGTTCTGTCTTGGCGCTACAACATAACAATAGAGGGGGGTTAGGGTTAACAAAAAAAAAATATAAAAAGCAAGACAAGGCCAATGGGC
>OY744550.1:57280554-57498054 GCA_963556195.1 Sepiola atlantica
TGTGTGGCGTATTTTTTTGTTTTGTTTCTTTTTACTCATTCATTCATTCCTTCCTTCCTTCATTCGTTCATTCATTCGGTCAGTCATTCATTCATTCCTTCATTCCTTCATTCATTGATTCCTTCATTCATTGATTCCTTCATTCATTCATTCGTTCATTCATTCATTCATTCATTCGTTCATTCATTCATTCATTCCGTCATTCATTCGGTCAGTCATTCATTAATTCTTTCATTCCTTCATTCATTCATTCCTTCATTCTTTCATTCGTTCATTCATTCCGTCATTCATTCGGTCAGTCATTCATTAATTCTTTCATTCATTCATTCCTTCATTCTTTCATTCCTTCATTCATTCATTCCTTCATTCTTTCATTCCTTCATTCCTTCATTCATTCTTTCATTCCTTCATTCATTCATTCATTCTTTCATTCCTTCATTCATTCATTCATTAATTCATTCATTTTCGTATGAATCAGATGATTCTATTGTTGTCATTGGTTTCCCCGATATTTTTCTAGTTAGAAGTATTTCTAGAAAGACATCGAGTACTTACAGGAGGGACCATGCGAATGGTTGCCAACGTCCTAAGCGAAAGCGTTACTATGGAATGAACTGGATTCGAACTTGGCACACCCAGGTTGTCAGTTCATGTTGTTAACCACTTTGTTGCCGTCACCTCCCAGAATCAGATATGTTTACAAGTCTTTTCATTGCTACTTTCCCCTGTCGTTTGTTTTTCTTTAAGTGTAAACAGCACATAGTGTGAGCCACCTAACATCCGGTTGTAAGGTTCTGCTGGGGGGACGGCTACTATACAATGCGACACAACGGAGTGTGTAAATATCTCCACTGGACCATCTGTAAAAAGTTGAATATCCAGTGTAGCTGCAAGTCCTGGGAACATATACCAGAATGAACTGTTTGAAATAAGTCATACACCATTCACTATGACTATGCAGCTACATAACTGGTTGGTTTCTAAAAAAATAAATTTTGAAAAATACACACATAAATAAATACACACAAAAAAATACACACATAAATAAATATAGATACATATATACACATATGAATGGGCCAACCAACAACGTGTCAAATATTTTATGGATAAAGTATCCAAGGAATATATAGATAAGGAAGGCTCTGTAAACTGGCTCAGAAGAGGATCCCTTCACTATGATCAGGAGAGAATGTTAATGACTGCTCAAGATTAAGGCTCGATGGCCAATGACTTTAAAAAGATGAGTGGTCTCATTAACAACAACAAGTGCAGGTTTTGCCATACAACAGTGGAGAGTGTGAACCACCTGACATCCAAGTTGTAAGGTTTTGCTAGGGGGGGGGGGGGGGGTATTATACAATGCGACATAACGGAGTGTGTAAATATCTTCACTGGATTATTTGTATAAAATTGAATATCCAGTGTAGCTGCAAGACCTGGGAACATATACCAGAATGAACTGTTTGAAATAAGTTATACACCATCCACTATGACTATGCAATCCCTATAGTTACATACTTTGAAAACGGAGCTGTTAAACCTGACATTGTGATATGGGACAAGAGGGAGAAAGTAGCAACCCTAGTTGAAGTCAGTGTCCCTAATGATGCTGACTTAAACAGAGCTGAAAAGATAATTAAATACCAAGATTTTATGTACGACATGAAAAGAATCTTAACAAGATTTCCATCATTTCAGTAATTATAGGAGCAACCGGACTCATGAAAAAAGAATTTCAAAAACCATCTGGCAAATATACCCAGTGAACCAAGTGCAAGAGAGATCCAAACAATTGTGCTTAAAGGCACCATAAGAATCTTAAAACAATCTCTCAGTTGGAGTTTTTGAAATAGCGTGTGAATGTCTGCCATCCATTAGGATGCCCCATCCCCAGCCAAGAAAAAAAAAGATAAGAACATTGAAAAAAAAGAGAGTAACAGTCCTTTGATAACAATTTTTTGTGTGAATTGCAAAGAGAATTTCTTTTAGCAATTTATAGACTTTAACGTCAAGTAAACCGTTTTTCTGATGTCCCCTGATGCTATTTCCAATTAACATGAGGAATTTTTCTTTAGTTAAAAAGAATATTTCACACTCTGTTCTTCTTCTTTGTGTGTTTTTGAAGTGTCGTGTGGTCATATGACAGTTTCCCACTTTTTTATGCGGTCCTTTGCAACAGTGTTGCACTCTGCAAGATCTTTCAAGCTACACCAGTTGAGCAGTAAAGGGGGCAGACCAGGCAGTGTTGCATCGTATGGTCAACCTCTCCACATTCACAGATGGTTGGGTCAGTTTTGTAGCCCCCTTGGCCTTTTGGCTAAGATCAAAGTGTAGTATCTGTTCTCAGTTGCGACATTTTCATCTTCCCAAAAGACCAGTGATCTTCTAATTTGGGTGTCTTTGAAGTGTCATGTGGTCATATGACAGTTTCACACATTTTTATGCAGTCCTTTTCAATAGTGTTGTACTCTGCAAGATCTTTCAAGCTATGCCGGTTGGCCAGTCGTGGGCAGACAAAGCAGCGCTGCATTGTATGGTCCTTCTATCCACATTCACAGATGGTTGGCTCAGTTTTGTAGCCCCATCTTACTCATAGCAACTTTTGATCGCCCCATTCCCCATTTCAGGTGGTTTAGTGTTTTCCACTGGAGCCAGGGTGCCTCTGAGCCGGGAGGTAGTTCCTCAGAAGCAGGGATTCTCATGTCGTTATGAGGGGAGCTATCTTCTAGCCGTCTGGTCCACAGCTGCTAACCAGATTTTTTTTCAAAAATCGGAGAATGTCACTTTCTAACCTGACCAAAGTTACAACTTCATGCAAAATTTCAGAGAAATTCAATGGATGGTTGTGGAGAAAAATCCGGACGGACACACGGACGGATGGAAATGCCTCAAAACATAGGTCTCCCGATTTTATAAATCGGGGGACCAAATAGTAGTAACAGTTGTGACTCAATGAGTCACAGGTAAACCTAGTTGGTCCCCCGATGTTATAAATCGGAGGACCTATGTTTTGAGGTATTTCCGTCAGTCTGTCCGGATTTTTCTCCGCAACCATCCATGTAACTTTGGTCAGGTTAGAAAGTGACATTCTCTGATTTTTAAAAAAAAATCTGGTTAGCCCCCCCAGGGGGTCAAAAGGCCCCAAAATGGCAAAAAATGACATTTTCTGCCCCATAACTTTTCATCCATCCATTCAATTTCTCTGAAACTTGACAAAATTGTAGAGGCAATTGTTCCTAATAGAAAATAAGTATCGCTGACCTTGGAAAAAATCTGGTTCGCGCCCCCAGGGGGTCAAAAGCGTCCATAAATGGGAAAAAATGACCCTTTTCTCCCATAACGTTTGATCCATCCATTCAATTTTTCTGAAACTTGGCCAAAATGTAGAGGCAATTGTTCTGGATATAAAATGAGCATCCTCAGAAAAATTCTGGTTTGCGCCCCCAGGGGGTCAAAGGGGGCTCAAAAATGCCCCAAATTGCCCAAATTTATTGCATTTTACACTCACCACATCGAGTCACATACAGAGGGGGACCACGCATGCGCGGCTTGTTCATATATATAATAGTTTTAATAACTCCTACCGCTACCCCCCCCCCACTTTCCACAGTTAACTCAACTTCTCCCACTGCTATCATCTGTAGCTCATAATTTATCTTTTCATAAGCGGCCTTTTGTGCTTTACTCCTCCTACTGCTACTGTTTCAAATATTTGTACTTGTGTGTTATTTCTTCAGATCAATCATCCTGAGGAAGTCTTGAAATAAAGAGAAAAATTTGTTCTTCTGCTATCATCTGTTTGAGCCCATAACTTATCTTTTCATAAGCGACCTTTTCCCCTCCCTAATGGTTTACTAACTCTGACCACTACCATTTTCCCCCCACACTTTCAACATTTAACTCAACTTCTCCCACTGCTACCATCTATTTGTAGCTCATAATTTATCTTTTCATAAGCGGCCTTTTGTGCTTTACTCCTCCTACTGCTGCTGTTTCAAATATTTGTACTTGTGTGTTATTTCTTCAGATCAATCATCCTGAGGAAGTCTTGAAATAAAGACTAAACATTGATGAATACATAAATAATATTTTTGGTTTTCCTTTTTTCATTTTCCATTACGTTGGAATATTATTTCCATATATATATATATATATATATATATATATATATATAACTCTGTGGCATTTTTTACAGGTAGTAGTATATTTAAATGTCCCAAACTATGAAGGTGTTATTTATGGTGCATAATTGTTTATTTTTTTCAGATTCTATCCTTAAGATTGCTGAAAACTGTTCTGCCATCTTGGGATGGCTCTTTAGAGGCATTTCGCATGAAGGAAATTGTCGGAAAAATGTTCTCTCTTCTTGGAAACGTGTTATTGTCATGTGCCTCTGATCCAACTTTACTTCCACCCGGTAAGTGGAAATATTTCTTTTTTTTTTTTTTAATTTTTACGACTCCCTTAGCAGATCAACCGTTAAATTTTAAATTGCGTTTTTACACAATTTTAAATCATCCAGAAATCAAATTAGTAGCGCAATAAAAATTTAGGTACTTTCACAGATTAGAACCCACGCTAACCGTAACCCTAACCCCCACCCTGACCCTAACAACGGGGTCAAAGTTACCGTGGGCCCTAATCTGTGAAAGCACCAAAATTTATTTATGGTTACCCGGCATTGCTCGGGAGCACGGGCAACAAAATAGAAAAGTAAAAATAATGTGGGTGCTTCTTTAGTTTAGCCACGGCATTAAAGTATTTAAAGAAATGTATAAAGTTTGTTATCTACTTACGTGTTAGCTGAAAATAAGATTGTACAGAAAAAGTTACGCAAATTTATCCAGTATTTATTAAATTATAAGAAAAATAAAATAAGACGATCTTACGTATAGGTAGACATTTTAGTTTACTGATTAGGCAAGGGAGATAACTCAAAAAATGTTTGTCGGTAAAACTCAAAATTTAACAAAAATAGCGACTGATAGATAAAATCGTTTTTAATTTTTAATTTAATAAATACTGGATAAATTTGCGTAATTTTTGATGTACAGTCTTTTTTTAAGCTACCACGTAAGTACATAACAAAGTTTATACATTTCTTTAGCTATTTTTTAAAGAAAGGTCTAACATGTCGTTGTGAAATTGCAGAAGCACTAAAATGTGTCTAACATCTTTCTTTTAAAATTTCTCTCCTTCTCTAACTCTATCTCCCTCTTTCTCTGGCAACTGAAAAAATATCGTTGACGAATTACTACATAATAACATTAAAAAATGGCTCCAAATGTCGACCCCTTCACTAATTCTGCTCTCAATGAATAAAAAAAAAAAAATGTGTCTATATTGTGTCCAAGATAATGGTGAAAAAGAATATATCAGCCTTGTGGCTGAGCCTTGTGTAGTTTTTGACTTTTAGCTGGACACACACACACACACACACAGAAAACTGCCCTTAATGTAATAGAAGACTAGCAGGGCTATCCGGCGTTGCCCGGGGCAAAAGTGTAACATATTTCTATTAAAACTTCTATCTCTCTCTCTCTCTCTCTCTCTCTCTCTCTCTCTCTCTCTCTCTCTCTCTCTCTAACCCTAACCCTAACCTCTCTATCTATCCGTCTCTCTATCTTTCTCTTTTTCCTTCTCCCCTTTCCCCTTCTCCACTCAACCCATTCTCTCTAGCTGGACAAACACACACACACACACACACACACACATACAACTCTTCTTTATATAATAGAATTCCTCGAGGAATGAGTGTGCATTTTCTTTCCAAATTAGTACATAATAACACTGAAGAATGGATTCTCTTCTGACGAAACCTGCCCCAGCTGACCCCCAAAGAATGAATGATTTTTTTTAAATTTTAGATATTATTCATCCAGGGCAACGCCGATCAAGAAAATAACAACTTTGTGCCTGTTTGTTTTGTAGTTTTCGACTTTTAGGTGGACAGACAGACACACACAACTTTCCTTTATATAATAGAAGAAGATAGAAGAAGATGGAACTTTTGTGAAACGAATGTATTGCATTGCTGTCTCTCTCTCTCTCTAACCCTAACCCTAACCTCTCTATCTATCCGTCTCTCTATCTTTCTCTTTTTCCTTTTTCCCTTTCCCCTTCTCCGCTCAACCCATTCTCTCTAGCTGGACACACACACACACACAACTCTTCTTTATATAATAGAATTCCTCGAGGAATGAGTCTGCATTTTCTTTCCAAATTAGTACATAATAACACTGACGAAACCTGGCCCAGCTGATCCCCAAAGAATGAATAATTTTTTAAATTTGTTAGATATTATTCATCCAGGGCAACGCTGATCAAGAAAATAACAACTTTGTGCCTGTTTGTTTTGTAGTTTTTTACTTTTAGCTGGACAGACAGACACACACACACACACACATACAAACACACAAACACACACACACAACTTTCCTTTATATAATAGAAGAAGAAGATAGAAGAAGATGGAACTTTTGTGAAACGAATGTATTGCATTGCTGTGTTTATACTGCTTATTTCTTTGTAGGTGATTGTCCTCGTAAAGGGAGACGTGGAAGAGCTCCAGTGACCATCACAGCCTCGTATTCTAGCACGGTGGCTGATGAAATCTTGTGCACGATCCGGAAACTTCACTCTTTGGATGGATGGAATAGCCACATAAATTCTTACATCATTAACAAACTGATAATGATTGAAGATATGGTCTGTGATAAAACTAAATCCTCAATGGTAAGTAACTTGTATATGATCTGTCAAGGGCGGGAGAAGGTGTAACAGCCTTTGCTTTTCTGTTGTTCTAATAAACAAACAAATCCTAATAAAAACAGGTTTAGTTAATTGTCTCGTGAGATCTTTCAATTAGGTTAATGTGAAAAAGTTAACTTGGTGACGGCCTCATATTATTCTCATATCATTTCTCTCCATGCAACACATATCCTCAACCCCCACTGGTCAAATTTCATAAATAAATCCTTGCATTAGGAGTGGTTTCGGTCGACTGGATTTTGTGATTTTGTTTAATAACAAACTGTGTTGGCCAGTACGGACAACTCGATTTGCCAAAAACAAATTCTTTAATCAATGAAATTAATTTTTTTTTTTTTTTTTTTTTTTTTCGTTTTCAGGATGATCTTAATATTGATATTCAAGATACCCAGGCTTCAATTATGGCTGTTTTAGCTGTGATAGGTGGTATTGGTCTTCAGCCACGTCTTGGAGGTCTTGTAATTCATTCAGACTTTAGGTTTGGAACCATTGCCAACATCCGTCCATCTGGTAAAATACATGTGCAGTTTCCAGAGATTGGTCATAAGATGTGCAGGATGAATGATCTTGTCCCTGTAAGTTGCTTTTTCTTATATACCATAAAAAAAAAAAATATCCTGTCTTTTAATCTATCTCTAAGTGTCATAACATTTTAGAAACTTAATGTAAATAGGACCGCCTCTCCCTCTTTTTTTTTCTATGAAAGTCGCTCCAGACAAGGCATGAAGCCACTTGATGTAAAAGGTTAAAAAGAATGAAAGATAGTTAACACAAAAACAGAAAATGTCTATTAACCTTAGTCTTGAAAAGACCAAGGTTATAGGTAGAGGAAACAGTCAGCAAGAAAAGAGTTCTACAATCTGCAGAGAAGTTACTGGAACAGGAAGATCTATTATGAATAGCAAATTGATGAAGACCACTAGACCAATGAGTCAAAAAAGCTGGAACAAAGGAAGCAGTCGCCTTGGTCTTTTAAAGACTAAGGTCAATAGGCATCTCCTGTCTTTGCGATAATCATCTTTCATTATTGTTAGCTCCTTACATCAAGTGGCTTCATGCCTTGTCTGGAGCGATTTCCATAAAAAAAAAACTGATAAATAAATAAAATAAATCTCTCTCTTTTCTTAAATTTTCTTTAAGGTTACTCACATGGAATTTTCTGTCGACAAATTACCAATGACCGATAGTGTGATAAATACTTGGGTAAAACTGGTCAGTTTGGCTGGAGCTGGATTCAAAACAGAAAAGGAACGAGAGAAGATTTCCTTGATAAGTAGTCTCAACAGCGTTGAGTCGGCTGGAACAAGTACAGAGAAAAAGAACTTTGGTAAGAATAAATAGTTAATTTTTTTTTTCATTTATTTTTTTTTTTGTTTATTTTATTCATGTATTTATTTACAATGTTTATAGTTTTCATTTTTTTTTAATTTTAATTTTTTTAAATTTTAATTTTTTTTTTCATTTATTTTTTTTTTGTTTATTTTATTCATGTATTTATTTACAATGTTTATAGTTTTCATTTTTTTTAATTTTCATTTTTTTTTAATTTTAATTTTTTTTGTTTTCATTTTTTTTTAGTTTTCATTTCTTTTTAGTTTTCACTTCTTTTTTCATTTCTTTTTTCATTTTTTTTAGTTTTCATTTCTTTTTAGTTTTCATTTCTTTTTAGTTTTCATTTCTTTTTAGTTTTCATTTCTTTTTAGTTTTCATTTCTTTTTAGTTTTCATTTCTTTTTAGTTTTCATTTCTTTTTAGTTTTCATTTCTTTTTAGTTTTCATTTCTTTTTAGTTTTCATTTCTTTTTAGTTTTCATTTCTTTTTTTAGTTTTCATTTCTTTTTTAGTTTTCATTCATTTTTTAGTTTTCATTTCTTTTTAGTTTTCATTTCTTTTTTAGTTTTCATTTCTTTTTTAGTTTTCATTTCTTTTTTAGTTTTCATTTCTTTTTTAGTTTTCATTTCTTTTTTAGTTTTCATTTCTTTTTTAGTTTTCATTTCTTTTTTAGTTTTCATTTCTTTTTTAATTTTAATTTTTTTAAAGTTTTCATTTCTTTTTAGTTTTCATTTTTTTTTAGTTTTTTTGTTTTCATTTTTTGTTTTCCCTTTCTTTTTATGTTTCAGAGTTTTGTTTAGATGAGGATTTATAATTTGGATTATTCGGACTACTGTTCTCATCTTGAGTGTTATTCTCACAACGTTTCGGCCGATGTAGCCGCCAGCCTTCTTCAGGTGTATCTTGTCGAACTCGGGAATATTTATGTCAAACTCAGGAACCTGGATGGAATTTCGAACGGAACCCTTTTTTTAATGGACCCGTGGCGCAGTGGCTATAGTACTAAGTAAAATTCAGTTCTAAGTGATAGTCATCTGAAGGTTGAAGGTTCAATCCTTGGTGCGGGCGATATGAAGAATTGCGAATTACTGAAGACTTCTTCCAGTCATGGCATGCTACCCCTGTGGATTAAATAATGGGTTCCGTTCGAAATTCCATCCAGATTCATAAGTTCAACAAGATACACCTGAAGACGGTCGGAGGTTACATCGGCCGAAACGTTGTGAGAATAAAACTCAAGATGAGAACAGTAGTCCGAATAATCAAAATAATACGCAGTTCTTTTTTATTTATTTTTTTTATTTTCATTTTGTTAGTTTTCATTTTTTTTTTTTTACATTTTTTAAATTTATTTTATTAAATAAATAAATTTTTATTTTTATTTTTTATTTTCATTTTGTTAGTTTTCATTTTTTTTTTTTTTTACATTTTTTAAATTTATTTTATTAAATAAATAAATTTTTATTTTTATTTTTTATTTTCATTTTGTTAGTTTTCATTTTTTTTTTTTTTACATTTTTTAAATTTATTTTATTAAATAAATAAATTTTTATTTTTATTTTTTATTTTCATTTTGTTAGTTTTCATTTTTTTTTTTTTTACATTTTTTAAATTTATTTTATTAAATAAATAAATTTTTATTTCTATTTTTTATGTGTTCAAGCATCTCTACTAGAGACTTTGTCTGTCAGTCACACTTCAGTTTTAAATAGCATTTTCTGTTATTAAACACGCAGTCTAAATAAATATAAAATGCTTGATTTTCTTTCTTTTTTGTGAACCTGTATTGTGATTTTAATTTGTACTCTAACCCTAATCCTAACCCTAACCCTAACTCTACAGTTGTGATACTTTTATCTTTTTCAGGTTGCAGTCTGAGCGTGAAACTCCTGCGTAAGCAACAGATCCGTTTAGGTCTGCTAAAAGCAGCGAGAGTTTTATTCAGTCGACAGGATAACCTGCATCAAGTCCTGTCGCAACCAGCCGTGCTCATGCCTGATCTTGCGTTTGTGTCATCATTGGAGACTGGCGTGGGCTGCAGCAGCAGCACGGAAGAAGATTTAAACAGCTTGCAGCAGCAGGAACCTTTGACGAACACTTCTCTTTTACAACATTTAATGAGTGCTGCCACACAACCATCACCATTAAAAGCCATTTTTAGCAGAGAAGAAATGGAGGTAAGAAAACAAAAACAATGTGTGTGACTACCACATGTAGTTTGCTGTTATACCTGGGACAGATTTTATTTAAGATTTTATATTCATTTTTATTATGACATCATTATATTTGTATTCATATTTATAGTGACCTCACCATTTGAGTAAATATATTTATAGTATCAATTTACCATTTGAGTAAATATATTTATAGTGTCAATTTACCATTTGAGTAAATATATTTATA
Source organism: Sepiola atlantica (assembly GCA_963556195.1). Classification (NCBI taxonomy): domain Eukaryota; kingdom Metazoa; phylum Mollusca; class Cephalopoda; order Sepiida; family Sepiolidae; genus Sepiola; species Sepiola atlantica. Next base: position 57,291,062 of record OY744550.1, read on the forward strand.
GTGACTTCAGCATTTGAGTAAATATATTTATAGTGTCAATTTACCATTTGAATAAATATATTTATAGTGACTTCAGCATTTGAATAAATATATTTATAGTGACTTCAGCATTTGAGTAAATATATTTATAGTGACTTCAGCATTTGAGTAAATATATTTATTGTAACTTCACTATTTGAGTAAATATATTCATAGTGACTTCACCATTTGAGTAAATATATTTATAGTGACTTCACCATTTGAGTAAATATATTTATAGTGACTTCAGCATTTGAGTAAATATATTCATAGTGACTTCAGCATTTGAGTAAATATATTTATAGTGACTTCACTATTTGAGTAAATATATTCATAGTGACTTCACCATTTGAGTAAATATGTTTATTGTAACTTCACTATTTGAGTAAATATATTTATAGTGACTTCACCATTTGAGTAAATATATTTATTTTAACTTCACTATTTAAGTAAATATATTTATAGTGACTTCACCATTTGAGTAAATATATTTATGATAACTTCAATATTTGAGTATATTTATAGTTACTTCAATATTTGAGTAAATATATTTATAGTGACTTCAATATTTGAGTAAATATATTTATAGTGACTTCACCATTTGAGTAAATATATTTATAGTGACTTCACCATTTAGGTAAATATATTTATAGTGACTTCACCATTTGAGTAAATATATTTATAGTGACTTCACCATTTGAGTAAATATATTTATAATGACTTCCCCATCTGAGTACATATGTTTATAGTGAATATATATATTTATAGTTACCTCACCATCTAAATATATATATTTATAGTGACCTCACCATTTGCGTATACATTTTTATAGTGACCTTACCATTTGAGTGTACATATTTATAGTGACCTCATCATTTGATGGTGTGTGTGTATATAATCCTCATTAAAATAATCTTTTTTCTTTTCTCAGGCTGCTGCAATGGCCGTGTGCCAGTACCTCACTGCTGTCTCAGGCCAGCCACAGGATGGCCTTGAGTCCAGTTCAGACAGTGAGGACATTGTGCCTTACTTGGCCAACTCAGCTTCACTATCGCAGGTATCATCCAATAAGGCCCCTAGAGCAAAGAAATTAAAACAGAATTCCCCACAGATGCCTATGCCCCCTGTAGTTGCCCAACTAGAGGAAATGGGTTTTCCCCGCAAGAATGTTGAATATGCAATCAAAGCACTTGGTAAGTATTTTTTAGTTTCAGTATTCTTTTATTTTTATTTAAATTGTCTTGCTTAATACATAAAAAAAATCCTACTGAAATCCCTTTGTTTTCGTAATTCTTTTCTAAGACACTTGTAATTTGTCTTTTACCTTTTTTATATATGTATATATACATATATATATATATGTATATATGTATACATATATATATATGTATATATGTATATATATATGTATACATATATATGTATATATGTATATATACATATATATGTATACATATATATATGTATACATATATATATGTATACATATATATATGTATACATATATATATATGTATATATATGTATACATATATATATATGTATATATGTATACATATATATATATGTATATATGTATACATATATATATGTATACATATATATATGTATACATATATATATGTATATATATGTATACATATATATGTGTATATATATGTATATATATGTATACATATATATGTGTATATATATGTATACATATATATGTGTATATATGTATACATATATATGTATATATATGTATACATATATATGTGTATATATGTATACATATATATGTGTATATATGTATACATATATATGTGTATATATGTATACATATATGTGTGTATATATGTATACATATATATGTGTATATATATGTATACATATATATGTATACATATATATGTGTATATATATGTATACATATATATGTATACATATATATGTGTATATATATGTATACATATATATGTATACATATATATGTGTATATATATGTATACATATATATGTGTATATATATGTATACATATATATGTGTATATATGTGTATACATATATATGTATACATATATATGTGTATATATGTGTATACATATATATGTATACATATATATGTATGTATATATATGTATATATATATATATATATGTATACATATATATGTATGGGAAGAGAAGGATGAAAGTAATCCGACGTGATGGGAAAATGAAAAAGGAAAACCAAGAAATGGATGTTTTTATGTGTACATCAACGTTTCGTCTTTATTTATAAGACTTCATCAGGATGATAAAATAGAGAAAAAATGTCATGCAAGTACAGATACATGTAGGGTAGACATATTGGGAGGAAAAATAGAATGAAATAGTGGGGACTGCTGGGTGGACGTCCGTATTTGTTGGAGAAATAGAAATGAATGTTGAAAAGAATGAGTGGGGAAAAAACATACATATGTATACATATATATATGTATACATATATATATGTATACATATATATATGTATACATATATATATGTATACATATATATATGTATATGTATATATATGTATATGTATATATATATATATGTATACATATATATATGTATACATATATATATGTATACATATATATATGTATACATATATATATGTATACATATATATATGTATACATATATATATGTATATATATGTATATGTATACATGTATATATATGTATATATATGTATACATGTATATATGTATACATGTATATATGTATATGTGTATATATGTATACATGTATACATATGTATATATGTATATGTGTATATATGTATACATGTATACATATGTATATATGTATACATATGTATATATGTATACATATGTATATATGTATACATATGTATATATGTATATATATGTATATATGTATACATGTATATATGTATACATGTATATATATATATATGTATACATGTATATATATATATATATGTATACATGTATATATATATATATATGTATACATGTATATATATATACATATGTATACATGTATATATATATACATATGTATACATGTATATATATATACATATGTATACATGTATATATATATACATATGTATACATGTATATATATATACATATGTATACATGTATATATATACATATGTATACATGTATATATATATACATATGTATACATGTATATATATATACATATGTATACATGTATATATATATACATATGTATACATGTATATATATATACATATGTATACATGTATATATATACATATGTATACATGTATATATATACATATGTATACATGTATATATATACATATGTATACATGTATATATATACATATGTATACATGTATATGTATACATGTATATGTATACATGTATATGTATACATGTATATATATACATATGTATACATGTGTATATATGTATACATATGTATACATATGTATATATGTATACATATGTATATATGTATACATATGTATATATGTATACATATGTATATATGTATACATATGTATATATATGTATACATGTATATATGTATACATGTATATATATATACATATGTATACATGTATATATATATACATATGTATACATGTATATATATGTATACATGTATATATATACATATGTATACATGTATACATGTATATGTATACATGTATACATGTATATGTATACATGTATACATGTATATATATACATATGTATACATGTATATATATACATATGTATACATGTATATATATACATATGTATACATGTATATATATACATATGTATACATGTATATATATACATATGTATACATGTATATATATACATATGTATACATGTATATATATATACATATGTATATACATATGTGTATACATATATATATACATGTGTTTATACATATATATACATGTGTTTATACATATATATACATGTGTTTATACATATATATACATGTGTTTATACATATATATACATATGTGTATACATATATACATATGTGTATACATATATACATATGTGTATACATATATACATATGTGTATACATATATATATGTATATATATATATACATATGTGTATATATATATGCATATGTGTATACATATATATACATATGTGTATACATATATATACATATATGTATACATATATATATGTATATATATATATACATATGTGTATATATATATGCATATGTGTATACATATATATACATATGTGTATACATATATATACATATGTGTATACATATATATACATATGTGTATACATATATATACATATGTGTATACATATATATACATATGTGTATACATATATATATGTATATATATATATATATATATGTATACATATATATATGTATATTAGATTTTTGAGAAGACGAAAAAAAATAAAGTTTTTCGTAGGAGCAGTATAGAGAAGGTGTTCAAAATGAAATAAATCCAAAAGTGAAATGTTGAAATCTAAAACGTAGATGGAGCGCACTTAAATGGAATTGAAGTAAGAAATCCGACCATTTTTTGCAACTTCCTGGGCCATGGTGGCAAAAAAAAGAGAGGAATAATTGGACAGATATGCTAGCGAGCGAATCCAAGGAAAACAACTAAGTTAAAAAGCTATGCTAAGTTAAGGGGTGGGTTGGGGAGGGGGGAGATTGAAAAAATGAGGAAGTAAAGTGGTTGGGTGAGTTGAGAAAGCCACAAATTTGTCATTCGAACATGTTTATCACTCTTATTTCTTCTATCTTTATAATTGCTCTATCTCGTATATTGAGCTTAACCTTTTCACTATAGGTCCTATTTACTAAAAGTTTACTTTTGGTTTATATTTGATTATATATATATATATATATATATATATATATATAAAAATTCCCACAAAATTTGGTTTTATTGCTCAATAGTGTATACATTACTAGGGCTCAATATATAAATATAGTAATTTGATAATTAATATTAGTAATTGATAAATAAATAAAGTAATTTAATTAATTGATAAAGAAACAATTGTTTGAAATAAATGTTTTTGAAAAGAAATTTGGGACATTTACCAAATTATATATATATATATATATATATATATATATATCCATATATATATATTTAATAACAGTTTAGTTAAAGAACTATAACTGTGTCTATATCTCTAGGAGATTAACACAAATATTTTATAAAATATTATGAATTCTCAAACTCAGGAACTCCTGCGACGCATGAGGCAGCCAAAGTAAAGGTATGCTTTGACTGTTTTCATGACAAGAGTTTTTTTTATAGGCACAAGTCGCTAGCCTGAAGTCAAACCACTAACATTTCAAAAGAAGCCTGTTAGTGGAGGAAGTCTCCGGTGGAGTTGTAAACCGATCACCACGGATTAAGATGTGGGTCGCTTTCAACTCTTGGAGATTTAAATCAATTCTCCATGAATTCTTAACGAATCCCGAGGACCTAACTAAATGCTGCAGATAAGCTTAAGCTCAATGGTTAGCACTTAATCTACAACAGAGCTTATATATTCAGCAGAATACAAAATTTATGATATAATTAATATGTTGTAATCATGCTAAAAAAAAAATTTCAACACAACAATATTTCTCCATGTGTACAGGCACTTAAGAAGGTTTTTATTTTCAAAAGTGAAAATAAAATTGAATTTTTGGAAATGCGTGGTACACATGGAGAGATATTGTTGAGTGTGGAATTTTTTGGAGCATGATTACAAAATATCAATGATGCTATAAATTTTGTATTCTACTGAATTGTAATATATATATATATATATATATATATATATATATATATATATATATCATTATCTTGATATTGAGATATATATATATATATATCATTATCTTGATATTGAGATATATATATATATATATCATTATCTTGATATTGAGATATATATGTATATATATCTCATTATCTTGATATATATATATATATATATATATATCTCATTATCTTGATATTGAGATATATATATATATATCTCATTATCTTGATATTGAGATATATATATATATCTCATTATCTTGATATTGAGATATATATATATATATATCTCATTATCTTGATATTGAGATATATATATATATATCTCATTATCTTGATATTGAGATATATATATATATATATCATTATCTTGATATTGAGATATATATATATATATATCTCATTATCTTGATATTGAGATATATATATATATATCTCATTATCTTGATATTGAGATATATATATATATATATATATATATCATTATCTTGATATTGAGATATATATATATATATATATATATATATATATATCTCATTATCTTGATATTGAGATATATATATATATATATCTCATTATCTTGATATTGAGTTAAAAAGAATAGATTAAGAACTTCAAAGTGTATAATGAAAACTTTTTAATCTTTTATCAAAGCCTTATTTGAAATACCTTAGTCAAAACTTAGGATAACTTGATTTGCAAAGGATTGAGTGCTCTTGACCTTCAGCTTAAAGAGATGGTCAAAAGTTTACCAACTTGAATCATCTAATGGAGAATGGTGGCAATATAGAAAAGAGCTTAAATTGTTATAGAACAATTTATTCAGAAGACGTTTTGTTTTTTGGTTTCTTCAGTGTACTAACAATGGGTTTGGTTAGTCTGTTTTTACAGCATATCAACCTTTTTTTATGGTCATTTTTTTATACTTATGGGTCATCACTTATCAAGGCCAACAGCCACGATAAAGCAAGGATAAAATTTAATGAGATTATCGGTTGATGAACAATATCATGAGAGGATTAAAAACTATTAATGAAATATGATTACTTTAGAGGATGGCTCGATAAATATTTGATGACTTGAAGATGACCGACCATGTTGTAGTCTATAGGGAAGCAGTCTCGTGATAATGTGTTCCACAGATGAGAAGTTCTTGGAAAGAATCTCTTTTCATGGAAATTCCGTTTGGTTTTAGATGCACAGAAGAAGAAAGGAAAGATTTTTTTTTTATAGTGGTGGTAGAAGACTAGTTCCAAGGAACAGAGCAGACTGGTAATACAGACTACATGCTGACCAAAAAGTCAATGTAAAGCATTAAAAGATTAGGCGTTTTTTCGTTATACTAATGTGTCACCACTTATTAAGGCCCAAAGGCCACTCGAGGATAATAAAGGTTAATGAGATTGTCAGTTGGGTGATGAACAATACTATGAGAGGATTGGGAATGATAGGTGGGACGGACTAGATTTGATTATTTAAGAGGACGGCTCGACAAGTATTTATTGACATTGGATTTGAAGATGACCATGTTGTAGTCTGCAGGGAAGCAGTCCCATGGTATTGTGTTCCACAGATGCAAAGTTCTTGAAAATAAACTCTGTCCATGGAAATTCCATTTTGTTTTAGATACACAGAGGAAGAGAGGAAAATTCTTTGCAGTGGTGGTAGGTAGATGAGTTCTTGCTGTAAATGTTTTACAGATTGGAGCTCAGTTGAGCACCTACCATGGACATATCGATAGAGTAGAGAAAGACTAGTAAGGTCTCTTCCATGCAAAGGAGACTGTCGGTGAGAGAAGAGACCCCACCCCACCCCACCCACTAGATTGCAGAGTCGGTTTTATACTCTGTCAAGGCAAGAAAGAGTGCGGCTCTGAGTGGCACCTCCACAGATGTGGCAGCAGTACCCCCCCCACCCCACCCCATCTTAAGACGTAATAGTGCTCTAAGGAGAGTTTTAGGAGAGTAGAAACTGAACCTTGGGTTTACTTTCGGCAGCCTCGGTACTCTCGCTTCCTGTATTTTGTCCTTTAGTCCTCATATTCCATGAGCGATGTTTCTGACAAAGGGGGAAGAATTGCTGTTTCTTAGGTCAGAATCTATCCATATAACACTTATCATTGGCTAGTTTTTTACCTTAAAGTAGTATTTTTTTTAGCTCCTTACATCAAGTGGCTTCATGCCTTGTCTGGAGCGAGTTCCATTAAAAAAAAAAATTGCTGAGCCGGTCTTTAAGACTCACGTTCCAAATCCATCGTATACTTCTCATAACATTTCTCTCTATGCAACGCATGTCCTCAACCCTCATTGGCCAGGTTTCACTTCCATACATCATCACACTGTGTACACATGCCGGATAGACTCTTCCATTGGTCGATGGTGGTAACGCTCTGCTGGTTGGTAATGGCAAAAGCTCCCTGAACTTATTCCATCCACACGTATAACCAATATGCCACCATTTATGTTATAGCATAATATTATAGAATAACTAGCAGGCCTATCTCTTGGCGTTACCCAAGAAACTCCTGACCCTAACCAGATTCAGATCAAATCTGTTGATACGGTCGGTGGAAAAATGGTTGAATCATTCTACTGCTCCAGAAGGCATCTCACGCCCGATGCCATCTTCTACCTCTATAAGAGTCAAATACGTCCTAAGATGGAGTACTGCTGCCACATCTGGGGAGGTGCCGCTCAGAGCACCGTTTCCTGCCTTGACAGAGTTCAAAACCGACTTTGAAATCTAGTGGACGATGTCCTATTCTCTTCCATACAGTCACTCTCTCACAGAAGAGATGTTGCTAGTCTTTCTTTGCTCTATCATTATTTTCATGGCAGGTGCTCAACTGAGCTCAAATCTATGCCCCCCCCCCTCCCTTGTAAAACCATTCACAATAAAAACCCGCCTAGCCTAGCTACTACCACTGTCAATGATTTCCATTTCTCCCTCTGCATGTCCAGACGAAACGAAACTTCCATGGGAAGAGTTTCTTTCCTAGAACTGCCCGTTAGTGGAACACAGTGCAACGAACCTGCTTCCCTGCCGACTACAATATGGTCATCTTCAAGTCCAATGTAAACAAGTTCTTGTTGAACCGTCCCCATAAATAATCAATTTCTTCTCCGCTACAACCATCGTGTTGGTGAACGTGATGTTGTCTCACCATCCACCGGTCAAACTCTTTGACCTTTATCCCCGAGTGACCTTTAATGTAAAAAGGCTTTATTTGAAATGTACAATTAAACAAAAGAATAAAATGTGTGGTTTATGTATGACTGAACCAAAATGCATTATGGTGGAATTTAATTTTGTGATGAAATTAACATGAGCAGGATACTCACTGACTTGTTTGCTTAGCCACGGTTTGTGTGTGTGTGTATTTTTGTTGGTGTGGGTTAAGGTTACGGTGTGCTTTATTTACCTGGATTGCGACCCCCCCAGAAATAAGCTGACTTGAAAATAGTCTAAAAAACACTTTTTACCGAAAATGCTAATTTTCTATCCACAATATATTAAAAAAAAAAATATGATTAAGTAGAACTCTGCATCATAATAAAACGAAAATAGACATTTAATTTAAAAAAAAAAAACACTAATAATGAATAGTGAATTAATGAGATGTCATTTTGCAAATCAATAGGCAAATGTATATCATGTGGACATGCTGAGTATATTAGAAATCTGAAGTTGTCGGATTTTGTATATTAAAAAAAGGTTTATGTCACTATCCAACTTTATAAGTAATTAGCTGATTGGCTTATTGAGACATTATTAATCAGACATTTTATTCTTTCATTAAATTGGACATTGCAAGCCTCCATCCGAAGGGGCCAAGAGTTTCTTGGCTTCCTCTACTTTTTCGGATAACACTAGGGCATTGGTCTGCTAGCTATTCTACGATAATATGTCATAACATAAATTGTAGGATATTTGTTATAGGTGTAGATGGAGTAAGTTTAAGAAGCTTCTGCCATTACTAACCAGCAGAGTGTTACCACTGTCGACTACGGCAAGAGTCTATCAGAAATGTGTACACAGTGTGATGATGTCTGTAAGTGGAGGAGGAGGGTCTATAAAAAAAAATGATCTGTTATTAAATTATTACCCGGTGATTTGAGTAGCAGTATTAGGATTTCTGACTGTGAGAGTAATAATTCCCTCACCTTCCTTTATTTATGAGTTGTACTCTGAATTAAAGAAATACTGTTGGTATATGAATAGTATATGTTGTTTTATATGTTTAAGTATATATTATGAACACGCTCCAGGTGTGCAATATCTTATTGCCAGCTCGCTATTGTTTCGCAAAGTTTGCTACTTTATTTATCTTTTAAATAAAACCGTAAAAAAAATGAAAATGGAGAAAACCGTCAGTCAGCCTCTCCCCTTTCTGAACTCTTGCTTTTGGCTGGTCGCTATCTATTTCTTTTTAGTAAGTTTAATTTTAATTGCTCCCTTGAAAAGTAATCAGCAAGTATTTTAAGAAAGATTTCAGTAATTGATCCATTTTTTTAATCTCTTCAATTAATTAGTTCATATCGACAAAACTATTGCATATATATATATATATATATATATATATATATATATATAACAAAAATAGGACAATAAAATTACAAATGAATAACACTAAACATTAATTTATTATGAATTGTTTAAAAGAATAGTTATGCCAACTAGGCATTCAAGTAATAGTCTTTGGGTCTTTTGTCTATACCATATTTCAAAATATGTTGTATTATGGATCTAAATAACAGTAACCACTTTTTGATGGTAATATGTTAGTGATAAATGAAATAAACTTTTGCATTTATTTATTTAGAACAGATTGTTTTGTTTCTACATTTCCATATATTTTTTCCATTCCATTTTACCATTCAAAAGAAGTCAAAAGAGTTTAAAAAATGGTCAACTAAATTCTTTACTGCAACATAACCTCTCGTCCATTTTGTAACCATCAAGAATATTATTAGGTATAGCTATAAAGCAATCATTGACTTTTTTGAATACGAGAAGTTTAGTGTTCAATTACATACAGTATGTTTAGTGTTCATTACATACCATATGTTTAGTGTTCAATTACATACAGTATGTTTAGTGTTCAATTACATACCGTATGTTTAGTGTTCAATTACGTACCGTATGTTTAGTGTTCAAATACGTACCGTATGTTTAGTGTTCAATTACATACAGTATGTTTAGTGTTCAATAGAGATGGGCGGTTTTACCGAAAAACCGCGGTTTTTCAGTTTCGTCTCCATACCGAATACCGAATCAGTTTGTTTTTTTTAAAACCGTAACCATTCGGTATTGTGTTTTTACTACAGTAAGCCACCATATACAAGGAAACGCGGTTGAAAAGATTTTCCGATTTGAATAAAATTGAATATTACCAAAAAATGTTATATTAGTAAGAGGACAGATTGAACAAATATATGATAAAAACATTTAATTGACTTGTATGAAGAAATCTTTGTTTACAGTTTGTTTATCATTAACATTTTGAATTTTCAAATGAAAAAAAGAGAAATACGACAGACAACATGACATCGTATTTTTAGCATAAACTATTTTCAAATGAAAAAGAAAAAATCAAACGCGTTCCGTATGATGTCGAAAATTTATTTGATTCAACTCAAAATTGTAAAATAATTATTTATGTTTGTTTCAGAGTTATCTAAAAAATAAGTTATTAAAATGAAATTAAAAAAAAATACTTGTTGTAAAAGTAAATAAACGAAAAGTAGCGAGCGAGTATAAACATTTAAAAAGAAAAAAGTAGTTGCCAATGCAACTTCATTTTCATCATCATTTTTGCTTAATTTTATTTGTAAAATTATTTTGTTTGTTTAAATAAATTTTCGTTTTTTAATTTCTTGCATTTCTGAGTTATATTTTAGCTTCTGATGGGTTAAAGAATTAGATAGAATGTATATTCAAACTCAGTTTTATTCTTCAGAAATCTTTCATGAATCTTTGGTCACTGTTTTAACGAGTTAACTGTTGAAAAGGTATCAGAACTTTGATTACAACAGTCAACACCTTAAAACTTATATGATTCATATCATGGAGAATGATTCAGTCACAAAATTATCGAAACAGTGGCATAATTCAACTAAACGTTGAATAATAACTAATCATCACACAAGAGAATGAATAGCTTCCATAGTAAAAATTTTTTTTTCAAAACAACCGAAAAACCGAACCGTAAACCGAGGTTTTAAGGGGAAAAAACCGAAACCGAAACCAAAATTTAAAAACCGCCCAACTCTAGTGTTCAATTACATACCATATGTTTAGTGTTCAATTACATACCATATGTTTAGTGTTCAATTACATACCGTATGTTTAGTGTTCAATACATACCGTATGTTTAGTGTTCAATTACGTACCGTATGTTTAATGTTCAATTACGTACCGTATGTTTAGTGTTCAATTACATACAGTATGTTTAGTGTTCAATTACGTACAGTATGTTTAGTGTTCAATTACATACCATATGTTTAGTGTTCAATTACATACCGTATGTTTAGTGTTCAATTACATACAGTATGTTTAGTGTTCAATTACATACAGTATGTTTAGTGTTCAATTACATACCGTATGTTTAGTGTTCAATTACGTACCGTATGTTTAGTGTTGAATTACATACCGTATGTTTAGTGTTGAATTACGTACCGTATGTTTAGTGTTCAATTGCGTACCGTATGTTTAGTGTTCAATTGCGTACCGTATGTTTAGTGTTCAATTATGTACCGTATGTTTAGTGTTCAATTACATACCGTATGTTTAGTGTTCAATTACGTACCGTATGTTTAGTGTTCAATTACATACCGTATGTTTAGTGTTCAATTACATAAAGTATATTTAGTGTTCACTTACATACAATATATTTAGTGTTCACTTACATACAATATGTTTAGTGTTCAATTAATAATTAGTTATTAAGTTAAAACTTAATAACTAATAATTAATTGAACACAATTACATAGATTTTATGACGATAATATATTTATATCGAAATTTAATTATAGGCATTAGGTTTTAAACAATTACTTACATTTTATAAAGACAATTAACTTATCTCTGGAAAGGTCTTTATTCATCCCTCTTTCTCTCAAATCCATTTTGATAATCTTGGTCTATTTTGATGAGTAGATTTTATTTAATTTAACTTTTTACTTACAACAAAATGCGTCCGTGCATATCATCCATATATTTTACGTCTCTTTTTCATGTTTTTTTTCATGTTTTTTTTCCATGTTTTTTTTTTCATGTTTTTTTTTCATGTTTTTTTTTTCATGTTTTTTTTCATGTTTTTTTTTCATGTTTTTTTTTTTCATGTTTTTTTTCCATGTTTTTTTTTTTTTTTTTTTTTTCTCGCTACTATTGAAAATGATTAAATTCTTTGGAAATTGAAAAGTGACTATAATAACAGATAGGAAAGTTTGGTGCTCTGTTACATTAGGACCCGAGCTAACTTTGAACCTGTCATTAGGGCTACGATCAGGGTCAAAGTGGGGGTTACGGTAAGCATTAGAGTTAAGGTTTAAGGTCATGGTCAAAGTTCCTAATGTAACAAAGTACCGAAAGTTTTAAATAATTTATTTTAGTTAGAAGAGTAGAAAGTGACTAACTTGGGTTTATTTTCTGCGGCCTCGTAACTCTCGCTTCCCTTATTTTGTTCTTTAGCCATCACATTCCATGAGCGATGTTTCTGACATAGGGGGAAGAATCGCTGTTTTCTGCGTTGGAATCTATCCATTTGTCTAGTTTTTGACCTTGAAGTAGTATTTTTTTTATTTATTAGCTCCTTACATCAAGTGGCTTCATGCCTTGTCCGGAGCGATTGCCATAAAAAAAAAAAAAATGATGATTTAATTTTCTCAAATTATTAAATAAATTATTTAAAATTTTCTCATTTGTTTTTATGATCACTTATTTCCAACAATTTTCAAAAATAATTTTCAAAGTTAGAAAAGAAAAAAAAAACATGAAAAAGCAGTGAAAAATATTTTTGTATAGGAACCTTATATAAAAATAATGACTATAGTTTTGTTCAGTTGTCGTTCAAACAGGCTGACCCAGGAGATTTTGACTCAACATCTTTCCAGTTTGATCCAACTTTTCTTTAAATTGAAAAAAAAGATATTATTTTTCAAATTACTTACTATTTACTCTAATTTTTAACGAGTTTAATTACTATTTTGAAAGAGAAACAAGATGCATTGAGAATTTTAATTCAAAAGTGGGCACTCCAGAAAAACATTTGACTCTGAGTCAGCGTACAGCTATTTCGAATTCACAACAGCAAGCTGAAATCAATAGACTGTCTCTTCGGTCATAATTTTTTAAAAAGTCAAAATCTTTTTCATGTAAAACTTTATAATTAAAATTTGCTGGTAATTTATTTTTAATGAAAATTAAATATAAAGAAAAAATGGATTTTTTTTTAATATATGTGACTCAACAGCACTATGATTGGTAGAAAAATTCATATTTAAATGTTTTGAAAAAAACAAACATCCATTTCATTACTTATTTTTCTAAAAGAAATTATTTAAAATAAAAATACAGAACTTTTCCTTTCAGCAAGTTTTAATTATAAAGTTTTACATGGAAAAGATTTTGACTTTTATAGAGTAGAGACAGTTCATTGATTGCGGCTTGCTGTTGTGAATTCGGAATAGCGGCACGCTGACTCAGAGTTGAATGTTTTTTTTGAGTATCCAAAGTTGTATTTGAAAAGAAAGAAACACTTGTACCAGCTACATAATTAAGAGCTATTTCCTTTTGCACTTGCATGTAATCACTCGCGTAGTGATTGGCACTTAGTTCGGTAAGGTAACACAGGCATGTTATAACTTGCGTAGTGATACGTTGGGCAATTAGAACACTTTGTACATGCGCACTTTTTTCCATGTCCGCCCAATCTGTTTCGCGCCCATTTATCAACAGTTTTAGTTGGGATGACAAGGTGCAGAGTCAAACTTAGAGCGCCGCATTGATAAGACGTCATATTTCCTGGCTCGCCTCTCGTCACGACTTGAAGGAGAGCCGAGAGATCCTAAACCTGGACTCAATTCTATTTCTATAGTACATACTTGCCGGTCAAACCAACCTGTCTTACATTCTTGTGTTCCGAACGCTTTCCGGACCATATTTTGTGTTGACAAAATTGTTGAATAAACTTGATTTAAATTGTAGAGAAAGTTGGCAAAAGATTATAATCATTTTTTTGATGTAAACAACGAAAGGTGCTTCTATATTATTGAGGCAGATGAAATTTTCATTTTCATTTTTATTTTAGAAGAGTCAGTTGAAAGGGGAGATAATTCAAACTTTTTTTTTTTTTTGTTGTTCGTTTGTAACCATAACCCATAAGGAAAATCCAGAGAATTAGTAAGAAAATAAATTATAAAAAAGGGCACTTATGCAGTTTACGGACCGGCTGAAATAATAACGTTATAATTTAGAAAGCCGTTCTTAACATGGGGAGGTGGGGGGTTGATTAACTATTCTGTTTATTAAATTGTTAGATGAAAGTACAGAATAGTTAATCACCCCCCCCCCCTCCAGACTCTTCTAAATTAGAGATCAAAATTTCATCGGCCCCAATAATACAGAAGCACCAAACAAAATCCCCATCACGGTAACACTGTTTAGCAGTTATATAATTAAGATCTATTTTATTTTGTACTTGCATATTATCACTCGCGGAGTGATTGATATGTGGTTTAGCGAGATAACACAGACATTTTCAAACTCACGTAGCGATACATCATGCCATTAGAACACTTCTGCCATTTCCTCCCAGGGTTGTTTTGCGCCTTCTACAAATAATGAGATTTTGAGATGTGCGTTGACAAGACGTCATATTTCCTGGCTCGCCTCTCTCCATGACTTGGACGAGAGCCGAGAGACTAAAGACCTGGACTCGATTCCATTTCTATAGTACATACATGCCGGCCGAACCAACCTGTTTTATATTCTTGTTCCTAACTCTTTCGGACCATATTTTGTGTTGACAAAACCTGTTTTATATATTGCGGTTTCCACAATGCTGTCCTTTCTACGAACAGGATCTCACCATCAACTTCTACAAACGTTAATACTATTAGTGATTAGAAATTTATTTAAAACTAATGAGACCTGTGTCCTGGCGTTGACCGGTAAAACTGATGAAACCAAAAACCGCTACGCCTATAAGTAAAGGAACCAGAAAGGACTGGAAAAACTCTTTGCACCAAAAATGCCGGCCGAACCAATTTGGCTTATGTTCTTTTCGAACCATATCTGTGTTGACGAAAAACTCTTGAATAAATTGTAGAGAAGCTGTTTATCCATTTAACTGAAAACTTGGTGACATGTTTTCTTCCTTCCAAACAAGGGCTGTCGGATGAATACAGACGCAGTTATCCTACTACAAAATGGCGATCTCCAACAAGCATCTTTCAACTTCTACAAACCATGAGTTGAATATGAATTAAAAGAGACAACAGATATTGTTTTTTGTTTTTTTCTTGTTTACCATTTGCTTTTTGAACTGAAGCCACGCATTCATTCCTGCTTGAGCAGACGGGGCCGCCATGGTGTGCGACTTGTCAAGTGCCATACACAGTGAAACACTTTATGTTAGAATGTGTTGATTTTGTTCCCATGAAACTAAGACACTACAAAGTTGGTACTATGAAGGAACTATTTAAAGACATCAGAGTAGAAAATCATAATGTCCTTTCTGAAAATCGTGGGTTTATACCAAAAAATCTAATATCTATAAGTTATCTATAAGTTATATATATATATATATATATATATACAAAACTTTCCTAGGAAAAAAATAATTAATTGCATACTGTTTACTCAAGAAATATACACATATAAAAGAAATTCATCCAAATCTGTTAAACATTTAAAAATATTATAAACCTCAAGCATAAAACCCTACCAATATAAACGGAGTCGGCATTAAATAACCCAAAACAAAACAAAACAAACTCCAAAACAAATAGATTTATCCATTTTTTTTTCTGTAATATCTATCCAGAACTGTCGATAAAAAATGTCGGGTAAAACTCTCCAGAGTGAAAAGATTTGGGTTGAAAAATCTTCTCTGTTGAACTCTCTTTAATTCCTTTACACCTGTAATGGTGATTGTATACCAAGTATAAAGTTAAAGGCAGCTTATATGGTATTCTTGGCCTTTTGGCTAGGATCAAAGTGCAGTGTCTGTTCTGATACAACATTTCATCTCTTTTGTCCTCGGTCAATGAAAGAGAACTCCTTCTAGACTGAGGCAATTAAAATTTTTGTCTCAATCCAGAGTGCTCTTTTTGGGGAGAGCTGGATTTTACCTGCATAAAAAATTGACCCTGTGTCTAACTAATGGAGAGGCAAGTAACTAGGGACACGGTATCCTTGGCCTTTTAGCTAAGAATCTGTTCTGATACTACACTTCATGTTTTCTGTTCTCGGTTCCTTGAGGAGAACTCCTTTCAAACTGAGGCAATTTCAATTTTTGTCCCAATCCAGAGTGCTCTTTTTGGGAGAGCTGGAGTTTACCCGCCTTAAAGATGTACCCTGTGTCTAACTCTGCACTCATGGGGAAGCAAGTAAAATAGGGACTGTTAGAGGAAGGAATTATTTACAGCAACTTGGCCTCTTTTCTATTTTGCCATAGTTATATCCCTTACTATCCACCAAGCTCAAGCCTCTGTCCCATCGCCGTAATGTCGCATCCTTGTGCTTGTTTTACAAGTACTTCAATGGAATGTGCTCCGATGAACTTGCTGTTCTGGTGCCCCCTCGACATAAATTCACTAGACCAACCCGACAATCAGCTAAGTCCCATCCACCCACTGTGGAGGTCCCTAGATGACAGAGAGCCTTCAACTCCAATAACTCCTTTCTTTGAGCTGCCGGCCTCTGGAACTCCCATCCTGCTCCCTGTTTCCTGACTGTACCATACATGCAGAAATTTAAAACTAATCTGAACAGACATCTCGCTGCCAAACTCCCAACTTAAGATGACCCCCCAAAAACTACACCCTATTTCTCAATAGCACCTTACGTCTACAGTGGTGACCTGCCTTGTTTGGGGTGAACTATGTTTAAAAAAATAAATATCCATAAACGAAGTTTATAAAGTAAATAAAAAAAACAACAACCTAACAACAAAAAAGTAAAAACACAACAACCTAACAACAAAAGTAAAAAAACAACAACCTAACAACAAAAAAGTAAAAAACAACAACAACAACCTAACAACAAAAGTAAATAAAAAAACAACCTAACAACAAAAAAGTAAATAAAAAACAACCTAACAACAAAAAAAGAAAATAAAAAACAACCTAACAACAAAAAAGTAAAAAAACAGCAACCTAACAACAAAAGTAAAAAAACAACATAACAAAAAAGTAAAAAACAACAACCTAACAACAAAAGTAAAAAAACAACAACCTAACAACAAAAAAGTAAATAAAAAAACAACCTAACAAAATGTAAATAAAAAAACAACCTAACAACAAAATGTAAATAAAAAAACAACCTAACAACAAAAAGTAAATAAAAAAACAACCTAACAAAAAGTAAATAAAAAAACAACCTAACAACAAAAAGTAAATAAAAAAACAACCTAACAACAAAAAGTAAATAAAAAAACAACCTAACAACAAAAAGTAAATAAAAAAACAACCTAACAACAAAAAAAGTAAATACAAAACAACCTAACAACAAAAAAAGTAAATACAAAACAACCTAACAACAAAAAAAGTAAATACAAAACAACCTAACAACAAAAAAAGTAAATACAAAACAACCTAACAACAAAAAGTAAATAAAAAACAACCTAACAACAAAAAAGTAAAAAAACAGCAACCTAACAACAAAAGTAAAAAAAACAAAACATAACAACAAAAAAGTAAAAAACAACAACAACCTAACAACAAAAGTAAAAAAACAACAACCTAACAACAAAGTAAATAAAAAAACAACCTAACAATAAAAAGTAAATAAAAAACAACCTAACAACAAAAAAGTAAATAAAAACAACCTAACAACAAAAAAGTAAATAAAAAACAACCTAACAACGACAAAAGTAAAAATAACAACCTAACAACAACAAAAGTAAAAACAACAACGACCTAACAACAAAAAAGTAAATAAAAAAACAACCTAACAACAAAAATTAAATAAAAAACAACCTAACAACAAAAATTAAATAAAAAACAACCTAACAACAAAAAGTAAATACAAAACAACCTAACAAAAAAGTAAATAAAAAAACAACCTAACAACAAAAAAGTAAATAAAAAACAACCTAACAACAAAAAAGTAAAAAAAACAACAACCTAACAACAACAAAAGTAAAAAGACAACAACCTAACAACAAAAAAGTAAATAAAAAACAACCTAACAACAAAAAAGTAAATAAAAAAACAACCTAACAACAAAAAAGTAAATAAAAAACAACCTAACGACAAAAAGTAAATAAAAAAACAACCTAACAACAAAAAAGTAAATAAAAAACAACCTAACGACAAAAGTAAAAATAACAACCTAACAACAACAAAAGTAAAAACAACAACAACCTAACAACAAAAAAGTAAATAAAAAAACAACCTAACAACAAAAAAGTAAATAAAAAACAACCTAACAACAAAAAAGTAAAAAAACAACAACCTAACAACAAAAAGTAAATATAAAAACAACCTAACAACAAAAAGTAAATAAAAAAACAACCTAACGACAAAAAAGTAAAAACAAAAAAATTAAAGTGAATTGCCTATGTCATATGATAGAAATAATGTTTTTGTTTTTTTTAAGCATTGATTAAAATTGATCAATATTATTAAAATACAAATTATATTAAAGACCTCTCATAGCTTTAAATCGGAAATTAAATTTTATCCTAAAGTTATGCGTTGTAAAATATTGTGGCAGGAAAATGAAAAGTAAAGTAAAAATATAAAACATGTGTGAAGTTAACAAATTTATTTGATGGAACGGAATAAAAAAAGAAAAATATATTGCCGCCAAATTCAGTGTCTGTCTGCTGCTGATGATAATTCAAGCTGTAAACTTACAGCTTACACACACTCGGCAATATGGATCAATATCGCACACAACTGCTGTTGATGTCCTAATATTGCCGCATATCGGTGCTGCTGCTTCATTTTTGTAAACAACACATAAATATGCGTACATGCATGCAAATTGTATATATATATATATATATATATATTAACAATTTTTTTCCTTATTTTAATTTCTAAGTAGTTTCAAAATAATTAGAAAATAAAAAACAGTAGCAAAAAATGTTTATTTTCTTTCTCAAACTTTATTTTAATTAAACCAAAAAACAATTTGTGAAATACAAACAATTTGAAGTCTAATAAAATATTGAGAAAGAAAAATGGGGAGGCAAATAATAATTGCTTAATAAAATGCCTCTTTTCGCAAACAACATGCATGCATCAGGAAGTTTCATCGAATGTCCGGCTGGCTTGGCAGGCCGAGAGCAGGTTCAAGGCATTTCCACGAATAATGGCGATAGTGGGGCACTCGTAAATCCAAGACAATTCGCGATTGTATCCCGTGTTACACGTCATTAATAGAGCAAGGTTGCCAAGGAAGTCTCGCGTGGTGAGGCCTATCACTCCACTTGTCTCCACGGCAATCGGTTGAAACAGAAATCTGTCGAGAAGACCGGCATATTTTGACCGCTTGCGGCTCTCTGCTGACGCTGTTGCATGTCCAGGGTTTGTTGCCAATTCTATTGCTGACGAGTGCACAAAAGTGTCGACAGAAGTCGCATTGCATATTTGTGACTTACCGTTTGCAAAGCCATACACCGTCAGGCCATCAGGTTGTTTGCCATCCCCTCTGTCAAGGCGAACTGGTTCGAGGATCGATGAGAAGCCAGCGATGGCTAGTGCCCGTCGGACGACATTATTGAGAGCGCTGTGCCTAGGAAATCTGCTTTTCTAAATAAAAATACTCAGTTTCTTAGAGTATGCGCACACATGCACACAAAGTATGGTC
This sequence comes from Sepiola atlantica, assembly GCA_963556195.1. Classification (NCBI taxonomy): domain Eukaryota; kingdom Metazoa; phylum Mollusca; class Cephalopoda; order Sepiida; family Sepiolidae; genus Sepiola; species Sepiola atlantica. Next base: position 57,311,895 of record OY744550.1, read on the forward strand.
ATTTGGAAAATATGAACTGAATATATTTATTACATAACATGAATCTTCTGTTGGTGGCCTGAGGAAACTCGATATTTGAAAAAAATCGTAGCTGAAACATGTATGCACTTATGTGCTACCAGATCAGGCTGCCTGAAGATACTGGCTTCCTGACTTAACATGCACCAATTGTTTTTTTCCTTTCCCTTCGCAAAACTCAATCATGTTCTGCAAAACTAAAACAAAAACATTTTTCCTCTAAAAACAACTAAACGAAAAAAAAGGGTTGATATGCCGTAAAACAAAACAACCAAACCAAACACCATGAATAAATATTTGAAGAAATAAAGAACTTGAAACATAAAAAACTTTTACGAAAATGACCTGATTTGGCATTAAATAACCTGAAAAGGGTTGATATGCCGTAAAGCAAAACAACCAAACCATATATGCAGCCAAATAATTATATAAATAAAAATTTATACTAAAATACATCTCTATTTGTTATTGAGCACTATCTTATAAACCCTGTAGCTTCAGTGGATTAACACTTATTAACTGACAACTCTATAAACACTACATGACGTGAACAGATTCACTTTTGTTTTTAACTTCAGTCCATTATAAACAAGGAAAATCCTTTGTCGTTCAATATTTAAACATTTTGAAAGTTAGCTATAAGTACTTGATTGTGTACATCTGCTTTTGGTTGAGAAACTACACACTTTGTAGGGTTTTTCACTTGCTAAAAAAAAAATACCTAAATAGTTATTATTTGCTAAATGAGTTGGAAAATTAAATCAATATTAAAAATAAAACAAATGTCTAACCAATGGAAGATATTTTTTCAAAGGACGAACGAGTCTAATATTAAAAGTTGATGCTTATCCAGTGTTACACCGAGATGAAGTATGGCTGTTAAACCAAAAATAGCAAGAAACCTGTATGATGTACTTACTTGTGAGGGAAAAACATACTGTTCACCAAAATTTACATAAATTGATCCAGTAGCTTTTTTTTTTATAAAATAAATTCAGCTTTTAGCCGTAGGCACAAATTCGCTGCCATTATCATTATATTCAAGGGAGATAATTCATTTTTTTTAGCATTTTATCTCATTTTAAGTCTTTATTTATAAAGATCTCCTTTGACTTTCATAATGATGCCGACAATGGCGGTGAATTTGTGCCTACGACTAAAAGCTGAGTTTATTTTATAAAAACAAAACTTTGCATCAATTTATGTAAATTTTGGTGGATGGTATTTTTCCCTTCACAAGTAAGTACATCATACAGGTTTCTTGCTATATTTGGTTCAACAGTCATACTTAATCTCGGTGTAATACCGGAGAAACACCAACTCTTAATATTAGACTCGTTTGTCTTTTAATAAATTATCTTCCATTAGTTGGACATTTGTTTTATTTTTAATTTTTATTTAATTTTCCGACTCATTTGGCAAATATTAACTGTTTCTTGCTATTTTTTGTTTAACCGCTATGTTTCATCTAGTTGTAAACACTGGAGAAGCACCGAAAAGTTTACAAAATCTTCAAAAGTTCTGCTGATCTAAATACTTTTAATATTACTTTTAAAAAATAAGCAAAATATGATTTGTGGCTTTATTTTAAAGATTTAATTTTTTTTATTTAAAGTTTTATTTAAACTTTGACTTGTCTCCAAATTTTATGGCTGGAACATGTTTAAATTTTATTTATATTTATTTACAGAAATCTTTCCAATTAGTGTTAACATTTTTAGGGTTCGTTGATTGGTAGATAGTTTTGTGTATACCTATTTTGCTTACATGATATAATTTTTAAAAATACAGAAGAAAGCAAATCTTACCTGAAAGGTTTTGCAAAAAAAAAAAGAAAAAAAAAAGAAAAATATTTAATAATGTGGTGTTTGTACAGAGAAGCGTGCAGATTAAATTATAAAAAATTATCAATACCACAAAAAAACAGTATTACCTACTTACGCAGCAGATTTAAATAAGTATCGTCACCAAAACGTAGGAAAAATTATCGAGTAGAACTTTAATTATAAGCAAAATCCATTTTTCGGGAATAGTCAATTGACATGTTCGAAGGCCGCCATCTTAAGGTAACCCGGAGACAAAATCAAGGGGAGGTAAGTGCGTTTCCATCTGCAGCACGCTATATTAATTATGCCAAACATGCTTACCTCCCCCTGATTTTGTCTTCGGGTTACCTTAAGATGACGGCTTTCAAACATGTCAATTGACTGTTCCCGAAAAATGGATTTTGCTTATAATTAAAGTTCTACTCGATAATTTTTCTTACTTTTTGGTGACGATACTTATTTAAATCTGCTGTGTAAGTAGGTAATACTGTTTTTGTGGTATTGATAATTTTTTTATAATTTAATCCGCACGCTTCTCGGTACAAGCACCAAAAATGTACCTTTGTTTTTCTTAATTATCTTGAAATTAGCTCCCTTGCATTTTTACCGCTCTCCTCACTTTAAAGGTTATATTTGTCTATATTGCCCTTTTAATTGAACACCAAAATATTTAGGATAATCTTTTGCTAACTGTAATTGCCAACATGTAGATTGTATATTTTATTTTTTACTTCTTATGGAGAAAAAAAAAAAAAATTTAAATACAAGATATTTATTAAATCTCTTTTTTTTTTTTTCTGAAATAATATTTACATATTGGCAAATACAATCATTCTGCTATGATCTTTTTGATATTTTTTAATGTATTAAAGGTTTTTTTAGAATAAGTAACTTTATTGTTTGCGTTAATGATTTACCCTTCCAGATGAAATATATCCTAAATTCAACAATGATAGAGGTAAGAACGGTGCCTGGTTTTATATTCCCTGACTGTCAATGTCATACTTCCACTAATCTTAATTGAGCTAATTAAAAAAAAAAAAATTACAAAATAAGTTTTTAAGTTCATACCAAAAAGGCATGTGCATTTTGTATTTTTTTTTTTTTTTTTTTTTTTTTTTTTTTAATTAAAAAAAAAAAAAGTCTGGGATATCAGAGCTAAATTTTGCTATTTTAGCCATTTTTATGCTAGCTTCTTTTTTTCTTTTTTTTATATGGCCTGGTGGGTGGGTAAAATTTTACACTTTGATAAATAAAAAAAAAAAATATTGACATGAAAAAAATAGTTGTGGTTTTTTAAAAACAAATGAAATTATTTCTAGAAATCTTTGTTTTTGAAGAGAACATTTCTATTGCTACTATTCTAATTAGTATTTTACAAACACCTTATAGCTTTTGGACCTGAAAGACCGCTTTTGTGGCGCTAAACCATTCTCGTATATAACAATGATGCTGCAGCCATAGGATATCTGTTTCTTCACTTTTGAACATTCTTTACATTATAATTTGGTGCATGCATGATTTTAATCTGATTGACTATTATTTTTGATAGACTATGGAATTTAGGTTTTACAGAGTTAGGTACTTCTATCGAACATGAACCAGTTTCCATGAACTTCAGATCGTCAGCGTTCGGGCATGCTACATAATCACCCGAGAGATGACGAGGCGAATGGTGGCAGCCGATAACTTTGATACGTTGCTGCATCAAATTTTTTGCAATTTCATATTTTTTACAATTTTATTTTCAAGAAAGACAAAAAATAACAAAAAGCATGCGGCACTTCTTACGGAATTCCAAGCTCTACATTTAGTGTTTGTCCACCTCCATGAATACTTGTCCGTTATTCCTTTTCTTTCTATCAAACGGCACATATAGTAATAACATTTCTGACATTTTTTTCTGTTGTCAACAGATTTCTTTCCTGGCAGAAAGAAATAATCGCTCGGCATCTCTCAGGTGTTTGCGTAGCATGCCCGAACGCTGCCGACGCGAAGTTCACGGAAGCTGGTTCATATTCAATAGAAGTACCCAGAGTTAATTTAACCCCCTTTTCTTAAAATGTTACAAAAAATATAGTTCTTTTGAATACTGCCTGAGCAGAAGGTAAATAAAATGCCATGATGCAATCCTTATAATGGAGGCAGAATCAGACATGCATATCTAATGCACATTCTTACTCGAAGCGGAAGCTGCACCTCTCAGTGCACATACTATGACCAACTACTCTCAGTGAAACCTTAAGGAGAGTAGAAAGTGACTAACTTGGGTTTTACTTTCGGCAGCCTCGTAACTCTCGCTTCCCTTATTTTGTCCTTTAGTCCTCACATTCCACGAGCGATATTTCTGACAAAGCGGGAAGAATTGCTGTTTTCAGGATCGGAATCTATCCATCTAACACTTATCGTTGGCTAGTTTTATTTTCCTCGAAGTAGTATTTTTTAAATTTTTTAGCTCCTTACATCAAGTGGCTTCATGCCTTGTCTGGAGCGATTTCCATTTAAAAAAAAATTATTTTCGGCAGCTTCGTAACTCTTGCTTCCCTTATTTTGTCCTCACATTCCATGAGCGATGTTTCTGACAAAGGGGGAAAAATTGCTGTTTTCTGGGTCGGAATCTATCCATCTAACACTTATCGTTGGCTAGTTTGTTTTTTTTACCTTGAAGTAGGTTTTTTTTTTTCTATAGCTCTTTACATCAAATGGCTTCATGCCTTGTCTGGAGCTATTTTCATTAAAAAAAAATAACAAAAAACATTTTAATCGATTTTACAAAATATAAGGAATAGTTGCAGAACTACTATTAGGCAGAAAGCGTCACCATTCTGTTCTGAGAATGTGCCTCCATCGCAATTAATAGACTACCTAAACAAAGAAGACTCTTCTACTTCCTATAGGAGAGACCGAAAATACATTTAAATAACAAGTTAACGTAGTTTGCTTCAAGCATTGTTTAGGTTGTATATAAAAGTAATCGTGCTTCTTGAGAGACTTGCACAAGTGAAATGTGGCAATTAACAATAAATTAACAGGGGAAACACTTTGATATACTTACACATCAGGCAAAAATAGATATCTACACCAAAAATTACGGAAAATTATCGAGTAGAATTTTAATTAAAAATAAAAAATCAGTTTTTTTGGTATACGTCCGATTCTAGGTTGGAGCGAACCCTTTTTACGTTTATCTCCCCTTTGTTTCCCTTTTATGTAGCTCTTCTAAGTTGAAGACATAAAATGAGTTCGCTCCAACCTAGAATCGGACATATACAAAAAAACTGATTTTTATTTTTAATTAAAGTTCTACTCGATAATTTTCCGTAATTTTTGGTGTAGATATCTATTTTTAGCTGATACGTAAGTATATGAAACAGTTTTCCTGTTTATTTTTAACTGTCAACTTTTCACTCGTGTGTGTCTTTCAAGAAGCACCAAGGTACTTTATAGACGGCAATACGATGCAGAGGTGTAACGGATAAACGCGAACTGAAGCAGATTAAGACATAATGGTGGAATGAGTTTTGAAGTTTTCTACCTTTTAATAATTTTTTTTTATGTAATAAAAAAAAAAATGAAAAAAAAATGATATTAATAAAAAGTGGAAACTTCAAAACTCATTCCACCAATATATGTCTTAATTTGCTTCAGTTCGTGTTTACCCGTTACACCTCTGCATCGTATTGCCTTCTATAAATTACCTTTATATAATAAACTAAACAATGCTTCAAGCAAACTACTTGAATATTGAATAACTAATCAAATGACTGTCGTATGTCATAAAGTTATATGAAACAAACATCCACAATCGATTCGTATAGAAAAAAAAGGATAGTTTTTACTAAACAATTAAAGTTTTATTCAATCGCAAATAAAAAAAAATAAGAAACAAATATATTACTGATTCATTCGGTGAAAAAGTAAACTATAGGATTAATAATTCAATAAATAATTAATAAATCCCTTATTCGTCACTTGGACATTGTTTAGTTCAATATCGAGAAATCCTGATTCCTTATATATTACACTGATCCATTCGGTGAAAAAGTAAACTATAAGATTAATAATTCAATAAATAATTAATAAATCCCTTATTCGTCACTTGGACATTGTTTAGTTCAATATCGAGAAATCCTGATTCCTTATATATTACACTGATTCATTCGGTGAAAAAGTAAACTATAGGATTAATAATTCAATAAATAATTAATAAATCCCTTATTCGTCACTTGGACATTGTTTAGTTCAATATCGAGAAATCCTGATTCCTTATATATTACACTGATTCATTCGGTGAAAAAGTAAACTATAGGATTAATAATTCAATAAATAATTAATAAATCCCTTATTCGTCACTTGGACATTGTTTAGTTCAATATCGAGAAATCCTGATTCCTTATATATTACACTGATTCATTCGGTGAAAAAGTAAACTATAAGATTAATAATTCAATAAATAATTAATAAATCCCTTATTCGTCACTTAGACATTGTTTAGTTCAATATCGAGACATCCTGATTCCTTATATATTACACTGATTCATTCGGTGAAAAAGTAAACTATAGGATTAATAATTCAATAAATAATTAATAAATCCCTTATTCGTCACTTGGACATTGTTTAGTTCAATATCGAGAAATCCTGATTCCTTATATATTACACTGATTCATTCGGTGAAAAAGTAAACTATAGGATTAATAATTCAATAAATAATTAATAAATCCCTTATTCGTCACTTGGACATTGTTTAGTTCAATATCGAGACATCCTGATTCCTTATATATTACACTGATTCATTCGGTGAAAAAGTAAACTATAGGATTAATAATTCAATAAATAATTAATAAATCCCTTATTCGTCACTTGGACATTGTTTAGTTCAATATCGAGAAATCCTGATTCCTTATATATTACACTGATTCATTCGGTGAAAAAGTAAACTATAGGATTAATAATTCAATAAATAATTAATAAATCCCTTATTCGTCACTTGGACATTGTTTAGTTCAATATCGAGAAATCCTGATTCCTTATATATTACACTGATTCATTCGGTGAAAAAGTAAACTATAGGATTAATAATTCAATAAATAATTAATAAATCCCTTATTCGTCACTTGGACATTGTTTAGTTCAATATCGAGAAATCCTGATTCCTTATATATTACACTGATTCATTCGGTGAAAAAGTAAACTATAGGATTAATAATTCAATAAATAATTAATAAATCCCTTATTCGTCACTTGGACATTGTTTAGTTCAATATCGAGACATCCTGATTCCTTATATATTACACTGATTCATTCGGTGAAAAAGTAAACTATAGGATTAATAATTCAATAAATAATTAATAAATCCCTTATTCGTCACTTGGACATTGTTTAGTTCAATATCGAGAAATCCTGATTCCTTATATATTACACTGATTCATTCGGTGAAAAAGTAAACTATAGGATTAATAATTCAATAAATAATTAATAAATCCCTTATTCGTCACTTGGACATTGTTTAGTTCAATATCGAGAAATCCTGATTCCTTATATATTACACTGATTCATTCGGTGAAAAAGTAAACTATAAGATTAATAATTCAATAAATAATTAATAAATCCCTTATTCGTCACTTGGACATTGTTTAGTTCAATATCGAGAAATCCTGATTCCTTATATATTACACTGATTCATTCGGTGAAAAAGTAAACTATAGGATTAATAATTCAATAAATAATTAATAAATCCCTTATTCGTCACTTGGACATTGTTTAGTTCAATATCGAGAAATCCTGATTCCTTATATATTACACTGATTCATTCGGTGAAAAAGTAAACTATAGGATTAATAATTCAATAAATAATTAATAAATCCCTTATTCGTCACTTGGACATTGTTTAGTTCAATATCGAGAAATCCTGATTCCTTATATATTACACTGATTCATTCGGTGAAAAAGTAAACTATAGGATTAATAATTCAATAAATAATTAATAAATCCCTTATTCGTCACTTGGACATTGTTTAGTTCAATATCGAGAAATCCTGATTCCTTATATATTACACTGATTCATTCGGTGAAAAAGTAAACTATAGGATTAATAATTCAATAAATAATTAATAAATCCCTTATTCGTCACTTGGACATTGTTTAGTTCAATATCGAGAAATCCTGATTCCTTATATATTACACTGATTCATTCGGTGAAAAAGTAAACTATAAGATTAATAATTCAATAAATAATTAATAAATCCCTTATTCGTCACTTGGACATTGTTTAGTTCAATATCGAGAAATCCTGATTCCTTATATATTACACTGATTCATTCGGTGAAAAAGTAAACTATAAGATTAATAATTCAATAAATAATTAATAAATCCCTTATTCGTCACTTGGACATTGTTTAGTTCAATATCGAGAAATCCTGATTCCTTATATATTACACTGATTCATTCGGTGAAAAAGTAAACTATAAGATTAATAATTCAATAAATAATTAATAAATCCCTTATTCGTCACTTGGACATTGTTTAGTTCAATATCGAGAAATCCTGATTCCTTATATATTACACTGATTCATTCGGTGAAAAAGTAAACTATAGGATTAATAATTCAATAAATAATTAATAAATCCCTTATTCGTCACTTGGACATTGTTTAGTTCAATATCGAGAAATCCTGATTCCTTATATATTACACTGATTCATTCGGTGAAAAAGTAAACTATAGGATTAATAATTCAATAAATAATTAATAAATCCCTTATTCGTCACTTGGACATTGTTTAGTTCAATATCGAGAAATCCTGATTCCTTATATATTACACTGATTCATTCGGTGAAAAAGTAAACTATAAGATTAATAATTCAATAAATAATTAATAAATCCCTTATTCGTCACTTGGACATTGTTTAGTTCAATATCGAGAAATCCTGATTCCTTATATATTACACTGATTCATTCGGTGAAAAAGTAAACTATAGGATTAATAATTCAATAAATAATTAATAAATCCCTTATTCGTCACTTGGACATTGTTTAGTTCAATATCGAGAAATCCTGATTCCTTATATATTACACTGATTCATTCGGTGAAAAAGTAAACTATAGGATTAATAATTCAATAAATAATTAATAAATCCCTTATTCGTCACTTGGACATTGTTTAGTTCAATATCGAGAAATCCTGATTCCTTATATATTACACTGATTCATTCGGTGAAAAAGTAAACTATAGGATTAATAATTCAATAAATAATTAATAAATCCCTTATTCGTCACTTGGACATTGTTTAGTTCAATATCGAGAAATCCTGATTCCTTATATATTACACTGATTCATTCGGTGAAAAAGTAAACTATAGGATTAATAATTCAATAAATAATTAATAAATCCCTTATTCGTCACTTGGACATTGTTTAGTTCAATATCGAGACATCCTGATTCCTTATATATTACACTGATTCATTCGGTGAAAAAGTAAACTATAGGATTAATAATTCAATAAATAATTAATAAATCCCTTATTCGTCACTTGGACATTGTTTAGTTCAATATCGAGAAATCCTGATTCCTTATATATTACACTGATTCATTCGGTGAAAAAGTAAACTATAAGATTAATAATTCAATAAATAATTAATAAATCCCTTATTCGTCACTTGGACATTGTTTAGTTCAATATCGAGAAATCCTGATTCCTTATATATTACACTGATTCATTCGGTGAAAAAGTAAACTATAAGATTAATAATTCAATAAATAATTAATAAATCCCTTATTCGTCACTTAGACATTGTTTAGTTCAATATCGAGAAATCCTGATTCCTTATATATTACACTGAGTCATTCGGTGAAAAAGTAAACTATAAGATTAATAATTCAATAAATAATTAATAAATCCCTTATTCGTCACTTGGACATTGTTTAGTTCAATATCGAGAAATCCTGATTCCTTATATATTACACTGATTCATTCGGTGAAAAAGTAAACTATAAGATTAATAATTCAATAAATAATTAATAAATCCCTTATTCGTCACTTGGACATTGTTTAGTTCAATATCGAGAAATCCTGATTCCTTATATATTACACTGATTCATTCGGTGAAAAAGTAAACTATAGGATTAATAATTCAATAAATAATTAATAAATCCCTTATTCGTCACTTGGACATTGTTTAGTTCAATATCGAGAAATCCTGATTCCTTATATATTACACTGATTCATTCGGTGAAAAAGTAAACTATAGGATTAATAATTCAATAAATAATTAATAAATCCCTTATTCGTCACTTGGACATTGTTTAGTTCAATATCGAGAAATCCTGATTCCTTATATATTACACTGATTCATTCGGTGAAAAAGTAAACTATAAGATTAATAATTCAATAAATAATTAATAAATCCATTATTCGTCACTTGGACATTGTTTAGTTCAATATCGAGAAATCCTGATTCCTTATATATTACACTGATTCATTCGGTGAAAAAGTAAACTATAGGATTAATAATTCAATAAATAATTAATAAATCCCTTATTCGTCACTTGGACATTGTTTAGTTCAATATCGAGAAATCCTGATTCCTTATATATTACACTGATTCATTCGGTGAAAAAGTAAACTATAAGATTAATAATTCAATAAATAATTAATAAATCCCTTATTCGTCACTTGGACATTGTTTAGTTCAATATCGAGAAATCCTGATTCCTTATATATTACACTGATTCATTCGGTGAAAAAGTAAACTATAAGATTAATAATTCAATAAATAATTAATAAATCCATTATTCGTCACTTGGACATTGTTTAGTTCAATATCGAGAAATCCTGATACCTTATATATTACACTGATTCATTCGGTGAAAAAGTAAACTATAGGATTAATAATTCAATAAATAATTAATAAATCCCTTATTCGTCACTTGGACATTGTTTAGTTCAATATCGAGAAATCCTGATTCCTTATATATTACACTGATTCATTCGGTGAAAAAGTAAACTATAAGATTAATAATTCAATAAATAATTAATAAATCCCTTATTCGTCACTTGGACATTGTTTAGTTCAATATCGAGAAATCCTGATTCCTTATATATTACACTGATTCATTCGGTGAAAAAGTAAACTATAAGATTAATAATTCAATAAATAATTAATAAATCCATTATTCGTCACTTGGACATTGTTTAGTTCAATATCGAGAAATCCTGATTCCTTATATATTACACTGATTCATTCGGTGAAAAAGTAAACTATAGGATTAATAATTCAATAAATAATTAATAAATCCCTTCTTCGTCACTTGGACATTGTTTAGTTCAATATCGAGAAATCCTGATTCCTTATATATTACACTGATTCATTCGGTGAAAAAGTAAACTATAGGATTAATAATTCAATAAATAATTAATAAATCCCTTATTCGTCACTTGGACATTGTTTAGTTCAATATCGAGAAATCCTGATTCCTTATATATTACACTGATTCATTCGGTGGAAAAATAAACTATAAGATTAATAATTCAATAAATAATTAATAAATCCCTTATTCGTCACTTGGACATTGTTTAGTTCAATATCGAGAAATCCTGATTCCTTATATATTACACTGATTCATTTGGTGAAAAAGTAAACTATAAGATTAATAATTCAATAAATAATTAATAAATCCCTTATTCGTCACTTGGACATTGTTTAGTTCAATATCGAGAAATCCTGATTCCTTATATATTACACTGATTCATTCGGTGAAAAAGTAAACTATAGGATTAATAATTCAATAAATAATTAATAAATCCCTTATTCGTCACTTGGACATTGTTTAGTTCAATATCGAGAAATCCTGATTCCTTATATATTACACTGATTCATTCGGTGAAAAAATAAACTATAAGATTAATAATTCAATAAATAATTAATAAATCCCTTATTCGTCACTTGGACATTGTTTAGTTCAATATCGAGAAATCCTGATTCCTTATATATTACACTGATTCATTTGGTGAAAAAGTAAACTATAAGATTAATAATTCAATAAATAATTAATAAATCCCTTATTCGTCACTTGGACATTGTTTAGTTCAATATCGAGAAATCCTGATTCCTTATATATTATACTGATTCATTCGGTGAAAAAGTAAACTATAAGATTAATAATTCAATAAATAATTAATAAATCCCTTATTCGTCACTTGGACATTGTTTAGTTCAATATCGAGAAATCCTGATTCCTTATATATTACACTGATTCATTCGGTGAAAAAGTAAACTATAAGATTAATAATTATAAATAATTAATAAATCCCTTATTCGTCACTTGGACATTGTTTAGTTCAATATCGAGAAATCCTGATTCCTTATATATTACACTGATTCATTCGGTGAAAAAGTAAACTATAAGATTAATAATTCAATAAATAATTAATAAATCCCTTATTCGTCACTTGGACATTGTTTAGTTCAATATCGAGAAATCCTGATTCCTTATATATTACACTGATTCATTCGGTGAAAAAGTAAACTATAAGATTAATAATTCAATAAATAATTAATAAATCCCTTATTCGTCACTTGGACATTGTTTAGTTCAATATCGAGAAATCCTGATTCCTTATATATTACACTGATTCATTCGGTGAAAAAGTAAACTATAAGATTAATAATTTAATAAATAATAAATAAATCCCTTATTCGTCACTTGGACATTGTTTAGTTCAATATCAAGAAATCCTGATTCTTTATATATTACACTGATTAATTCGGTGAAAAAATAAACTATAAGATTAATAATTCAATAAATAATTAATAAATCCCTTATTCGTCACTTGGACATTGTTTAGTTCAATATCAAGAAATCCTGATTCTTTATATATTACACTGATTCATTCGGTGAAAAAATAAACTATAAGATTAATAATTCAATAAATAATTAATAAATCCCTTATTCGTCATTTGGACATTGTTTAGTTCAATATCGAGAAATCCTGATTCCTTATATATTACACTGATTCATTCGGTGAAAAAATAAACTATAAGATTAATAATTCAATAAATAATTAATAAATCCCTTATTCGTCACTTGGACATTGTTTAGTTCAATATCAAGAAATCCTGATTCTTTATATATTACACTGATTCATTCGGTGAAAAAATAAACTATAAGATTAATAATTCAATAAATAATTAATAAATCTCTTATTCGTCATTTGGACATTGTTTAGTTCAATATCAAGAAATCCTGATTCTTTATATATTACACTGATTCATTCGGTGAAAAAATAAACTATAAGATTAATAATTCAATAAATAATTAATAAATCTCTTATTCGTCATTTGGACATTGTTTAGTTCAATATCGAGAAATCCTGATTCCTTATATATTACACTGATTCATTCGGTGAAAAAATAAACTATAAGATTAATAATTCAATAAATAATTAATAAATCCCTTATTCGTCACTTGGACATTGTTTAGTTCAATATCGAGAAATCCTGATTCCTTATATATTACACTGATTCATTCGGTGAAAAAGTAAACTATAAGATTAATAATTCAATAAATAATTAATAAATCCCTTATTCGTCACTTGGACATTGTTTAGTTCAATATCAAGAAATCCTGATTCCTTATATATTACACTGATTCATTCGGTGAAAAAGTAAACTATAAGATTAATAATTTAATAAATAATTAATAAATCCCTTATTCGTCACTTGGACATTGTTTAGTTCAATATCAAGAAATCCTGATTCTTTATATATTACACTGATTCATTCGGTGAAAAAATAAACTATAAGATTAATAATTCAATAAATAATTAATAAATCCCTTATTCGTCACTTGGACATTGTTTAGTTCAATATCAAGAAATCCTGATTCTTTATATATTACACTGATTCATTCGGTGAAAAAATAAACTATAAGATTAATAATTCAATAAATAATTAATAAATCCCTTATTCGTCACTTGGACATTGTTTAGTTCAATATCGAGAAATCCTGATTCCTTATATATTACACTGATTCATTCGGTGAAAAAATAAACTATAAGATTAATAATTCAATAAATAATTAATAAATCCCTTATTCGTCACTTGGACATTGTTTAGTTCAATATCAAGAAATCCTGATTCCTTATATATTACACTGATTCATTCAGTGAAAAAGTAAACTATAAGATTAATAATTCAATAAATAATTAATAAATCTCTTATTCGTCATTTGGACATTGTTTAGTTCAATATCGAGAAATCCTGATTCCTTATATATTACACTGATTCATTCGGTGAAAAAATAAACTATAAGATTAATAATTCAATAAATAATTAATAAATCCCTTATTCGTCACTTGGACATTGTTTAGTTCAATATCGAGAAATCCTGATTCCTTATATATTACACTGATTCATTCGGTGAAAAAGTAAACTATAAGATTAATAATTCAATAAATAATTAATAAATCCCTTATTCGTCACTTGGACATTGTTTAGTTCAATATCGAGAAATCCTGATTCCTTATATATTACACTGATTCATTCGGTGAAAAAGTAAACTATAAGATTAATAATTCAATAAATAATTAATAAATCCCTTATTCGTCACTTGGACATTGTTTAGTTCAATATCGAGAAATCCTGATTCCTTATATATTACACTGATTCATTCGGTGAAAAAGTAAACTATAAGATTAATAATTCAATAAATAATTAATAAATCCCTTATTCGTCACTTGGACATTGTTTAGTTCAATATCGAGAAATCCTGATTCCTTATATATTACACTGATTCATTCGGTGAAAAAGTAAACTATAAGATTAATAATTTAATAAATAATAAATAAATCCCTTATTCGTCACTTGGACATTGTTTAGTTCAATATCAAGAAATCCTGATTCTTTATATATTACACTGATTAATTCGGTGAAAATATAAACTATAAGATTAATAATTCAATAAATAATTAATAAATCCCTTATTCGTCACTTGGACATTGTTTAGTTCAATATCAAGAAATCCTGATTCTTTATATATTACACTGATTCATTCGGTGAAAAAATAAACTATAAGATTAATAATTCAATAAATAATTAATAAATCCCTTATTCGTCATTTGGACATTGTTTAGTTCAATATCGAGAAATCCTGATTCCTTATATATTACACTGATTCATTCGGTGAAAAAATAAACTATAAGATTAATAATTCAATAAATAATTAATAAATCCCTTATTCGTCACTTGGACATTGTTTAGTTCAATATCAAGAAATCCTGATTCTTTATATATTACACTGATTCATTCGGTGAAAAAATAAACTATAAGATTAATAATTCAATAAATAATTAATAAATCTCTTATTCGTCATTTGGACATTGTTTAGTTCAATATCGAGAAATCCTGATTCCTTATATATTACACTGATTCATTCGGTGAAAAAATAAACTATAAGATTAATAATTCAATAAATAATTAATAAATCCCTTATTCGTCACTTGGACATTGTTTAGTTCAATATCGAGAAATCCTGATTCCTTATATATTACACTGATTCATTCGGTGAAAAAGTAAACTATAAGATTAATAATTTAATAAATAATTAATAAATCCCTTATTCGTCACTTGGACATTGTTTAGTTCAATATCAAGAAATCCTGATTCTTTATATATTACACTGATTCATTCGGTGAAAAAATAAACTATAAGATTAATAATTCAATAAATAATTAATAAATCCCTTATTCGTCACTTGGACATTGTTTAGTTCAATATCAAGAAATCCTGATTCTTTATATATTACACTGATTCATTCGGTGAAAAAATAAACTATAAGATTAATAATTCAATAAATAATTAATAAATCCCTTATTCGTCACTTGGACATTGTTTAGTTCAATATCGAGAAATCCTGATTCCTTATATATTACACTGATTCATTCGGTGAAAAAATAAACTATAAGATTAATAATTCAATAAATAATTAATAAATCCCTTATTCGTCACTTGGACATTGTTTAGTTCAATATCAAGAAATCCTGATTCCTTATATATTACACTGATTCATTCGGTGAAAAAGTAAACTATAAGATTAATAATTCAATAAATAATTAATAAATCTCTTATTCGTCATTTGGACATTGTTTAGTTCAATATCGAGAAATCCTGACTCCTTATATATTACACTGATTCATTCGGTGAAAAAATAAACTATAAGATTAATAATTCAATAAATAATTAATAAATCCCTTATTCGTCACTTGGACATTGTTTAGTTCAATATCAAGAAATCCTGATTCCTTATATATTACACTGATTCATTCGGTGAAAAAGTAAACTATAAGATTAATAATTCAATAAATAATTAATAAATCCCTTATTCGTCACTTGGACATTGTTTAGTTCAATATCGAGAAATCCTGATTCCTTATATATTACACTGATTCATTCGGTGAAAAAGTAAACTATAAGATTAATAATTCAATAAATAATTAATAAATCCCTTATTCGTCACTTGGACATTGTTTAATTCAATATCAAGAAATCCTGATTCCTTATATATTACACTGATTCATTCGGTGAAAAAGTAAACTATAAGATTAATAATTTAATAAATAATTAATAAATCCCTTATTCGTCACTTGGACATTGTTTAGTTCAATATCAAGAAATCCTGATTCTTTATATATTACACTGATTCATTCGGTGAAAAAATAAACTATAAGATTAATAATTCAATAAATAATTAATAAATCTCTTATTCGTCATTTGGACATTGTTTAGTTCAATATCGAGAAATCCTGATTCCTTATATATTACACTGATTCATTCGGTGAAAAAATAAACTATAAGATTAATAATTCAATAAATAATTAATAAATCCCTTATTCGTCACTTGGACATTGTTTAGTTCAATATCAAGAAATCCTGATTCTTTATATATTACACTGATTCATTCGGTGAAAAAATAAACTATAAGATTAATAATTCAATAAATAATTAATAAATCTCTTATTCGTCATTTGGACATTGTTTAGTTCAATATCAAGAAATCCTGATTCTTTATATATTACACTGATTCATTCGGTGAAAAAATAAACTATAAGATTAATAATTCAATAAATAATTAATAAATCTCTTATTCGTCATTTGGACATTGTTTAGTTCAATATCGAGAAATCCTGATTCCTTATATATTACAATGATTCATTCGGTGAAAAAATAAACTATAAGATTAATAATTCAATAAATAATTAATAAATCCCTTATTCGTCACTTGGACATTGTTTAGTTCAATATCGAGAAATCCTGATTCCTTATATATTACACTGATTCATTCGGTGAAAAAGTAAACTATAAGATTAATAATTCAATAAATAATTAATAAATCCCTTATTCGTCACTTGGACATTGTTTAGTTCAATATCAAGAAATCCTGATTCCTTATATATTACACTGATTCATTCGGTGAAAAAGTAAACTGTAAGATTAATAATTTAATAAATAATTAATAAATCCCTTATTCGTCACTTGGACATTGTTTAGTTCAATATCAAGAAATCCTGATTCTTTATATATTACACTGATTAATTCGGTGAAAAAATAAACTATAAGATTAATAATTCAATAAATAATTAATAAATCCCTTATTCGTCACTTGGACATTGTTTAGTTCAATATCAAGAAATCCTGATTCTTTATATATTACACTGATTCATTCGGTGAAAAAATAAACTATAAGATTAATAATTCAATAAATAATTAATAAATCCCTTATTCGTCACTTGGACATTGTTTAGTTCAATATCGAGAAATCCTGATTCCTTATATATTACACTGATTCATTCGGTGAAAAAATAAACTATAAGATTAATAATTCAATAAATAATTAATAAATCCCTTATTCGTCACTTGGACATTGTTTAGTTCAATATCAAGAAATCCTGATTCCTTATATATTACACTGATTCATTCGGTGAAAAAGTAAACTATAAGATTAATAATTCAATAAATAATTAATAAATCTCTTATTCGTCATTTGGACATTGTTTAGTTCAATATCGAGAAATCCTGATTCCTTATATATTACACTGATTCATTCGGTGAAAAAATAAACTATAAGATTAATAATTCAATAAATAATTAATAAATCCCTTATTCGTCACTTGGACATTGTTTAGTTCAATATCAAGAAATCCTGATTCTTTATATATTACACTGATTCATTCGGTGAAAAAATAAACTATAAGATTAATAATTCAATAAATAATTAATAAATCTCTTATTCGTCATTTGGATATTGTTTAGTTCAATATCGAGAAATCCTGATTCCTTATATATTACACTGATTCATTCGGTGAAAAAATAAACTATAAGATTAATAATTCAATAAATAATTAATAAATCCCTTATTCGTCACTTGGACATTGTTTAGTTCAATATCGAGAAATCCTGATTCCTTATATATTACACTGATTCATTCGATGAAAAAGTAAACTATAAGATTAATAATTCAATGAATAATTAATAAATCCCTTATTCGTCACTTGGACATTGTTTAGTTCAATATCGAGAAATCCTGATTCCTTATATATTATACTGATTCATTCGGTGAAAAAGTAAACTATAAGATTAATAATTCAATAAATAATTAATAAATCCCTTATTCGTCACTTGGACATTGTTTAGTTCAATATCGAGAAATCCTGATTCCTTATATATTACACTGATTCATTCGGTGAAAAAGTAAACTATAAGATATATAATTCAATAAATAATTAATAAATCCCTTATTCGTCACTTGGACATTGTTTAGTTCAATATCGAGAAATCCTGATTCTTTATATATTACACTGATTCATTCGGTGAAAAAATAAACTATAAGATTAATAATTCAATAAATAATTAATAAATCCCTTATTCGTCACTTGGACATTGTTTAGTTCAATATCAAGAAATCCTGATTCTTTATATATTACACTGATTCATTCGGTGAAAAAATAAACTATAAGATTAATAATTCAATAAATAATTAATAAATCTCTTATTCGTCATTTGGACATTGTTTAGTTCAATATCGAGAAATCCTGATTCCTTATATATTACACTGATTCATTCGGTGAAAAAATAAACTATAAGATTAATAATTCAATAAATAATTAATAAATCCCTTATTCGTCACTTGGACATTGTTTAGTTCAATATCAAGAAATCCTGATTCTTTATATATTACACTGATTCATTCGGTGAAAAAATAAACTATAAGATTAATAATTCAATAAATAATTAATAAATCTCTTATTCGTCATTTGGACATTGTTTAGTTCAATATCAAGAAATCCTGATTCCTTATATATTACACTGATTCATTCGGTGAAAAAATAAACTATAAGATTAATAATTCAATAAATAATTAATAAATCTCTTATTCGTCATTTGGACATTGTTTAGTTCAATATCGAGAAATCCTGATTCCTTATATATTACACTGATTCATTCGGTGAAAAAATAAACTATAAGATTAATAATTCAATAAATAATTAATAAATCCCTTATTCGTCACTTGGACATTGTTTAGTTCAATATCGAGAAATCCTGATTCCTTATATATTACACTGATTCATTCGGTGAAAAAGTAAACTATAAGATTAATAATTCAATAAATAATTAATAAATCCCTTATTCGTCACTTGGACATTGTTTAGTTCAATATCGAGAAATCCTGATTCCTTATATATTACACTGATTCATTCGGTGAAAAAGTAAACTATAAGATTAATAATTCAATAAATAATTAATAAATCCCTTATTCGTCACTTGGACATTGTTTAGTTCAATATCAAGAAATCCTGATTCCTTATATATTACACTGATTCATTCGGTGAAAAAGTAAACTGTAAGATTAATAATTTAATAAATAATTAATAAATCCCTTATTCGTCACTTGGACATTGTTTAGTTCAATATCAAGAAATCCTGATTCTTTATATATTACACTGATTAATTCGGTGAAAAAATAAACTATAAGATTAATAATTCAATAAATAATTAATAAATCCCTTATTCGTCACTTGGACATTGTTTAGTTCAATATCAAGAAATCCTGATTCTTTATATATTACACTGATTCATTCGGTGAAAAAATAAACTATAAGATTAATAATTCAATAAATAATTAATAAATCCCTTATTCGTCACTTGGACATTGTTTAGTTCAATATCGAGAAATCCTGATTCCTTATATATTACACTGATTCATTCGGTGAAAAAATAAACTATAAGATTAATAATTCAATAAATAATTAATAAATCCCTTATTCGTCACTTGGACATTGTTTAGTTCAATATCAAGAAATCCTGATTCCTTATATATTACACTGATTCATTCGGTGAAAAAGTAAACTATAAGATTAATAATTCAATAAATAATTAATAAATCTCTTATTCGTCATTTGGACATTGTTTAGTTCAATATCGAGAAATCCTGATTCCTTATATATTACACTGATTCATTCGGTGAAAAAATAAACTATAAGATTAATAATTCAATAAATAATTAATAAATCCCTTATTCGTCACTTGGACATTGTTTAGTTCAATATCAAGAAATCCTGATTCTTTATATATTACACTGATTCATTCGGTGAAAAAATAAACTATAAGATTAATAATTCAATAAATAATTAATAAATCTCTTATTCGTCATTTGGACATTGTTTAGTTCAATATCGAGAAATCCTGATTCCTTATATATTACACTGATTCATTCGGTGAAAAAATAAACTATAAGATTAATAATTCAATAAATAATTAATAAATCCCTTATTCGTCACTTGGACATTGTTTAGTTCAATATCGAGAAATCCTGATTCCTTATATATTACACTGATTCATTCGATGAAAAAGTAAACTATAAGATTAATAATTCAATGAATAATTAATAAATCCCTTATTCGTCACTTGGACATTGTTTAGTTCAATATCGAGAAATCCTGATTCCTTATATATTATACTGATTCATTCGGTGAAAAAGTAAACTATAAGATTAATAATTCAATAAATAATTAATAAATCCCTTATTCGTCACTTGGACATTGTTTAGTTCAATATCGAGAAATCCTGATTCCTTATATATTACACTGATTCATTCGGTGAAAAAGTAAACTATAAGATTAATAATTCAATAAATAATTAATAAATCCCTTATTCGTCACTTGGACATTGTTTAGTTCAATATCGAGAAATCCTGATTCTTTATATATTACACTGATTCATTCGGTGAAAAAATAAACTATAAGATTAATAATTCAATAAATAATTAATAAATCCCTTATTCGTCACTTGGACATTGTTTAGTTCAATATCAAGAAATCCTGATTCTTTATATATTACACTGATTCATTCGGTGAAAAAATAAACTATAAGATTAATAATTCAATAAATAATTAATAAATCTCTTATTCGTCATTTGGACATTGTTTAGTTCAATATCGAGAAATCCTGATTCCTTATATATTACACTGATTCATTCGGTGAAAAAATAAACTATAAGATTAATAATTCAATAAATAATTAATAAATCCCTTATTCGTCACTTGGACATTGTTTAGTTCAATATCAAGAAATCCTGATTCTTTATATATTACACTGATTCATTCGGTGAAAAAATAAACTATAAGATTAATAATTCAATAAATAATTAATAAATCTCTTATTCGTCATTTGGACATTGTTTAGTTCAATATCAAGAAATCCTGATTCCTTATATATTACACTGATTCATTCGGTGAAAAAATAAACTATAAGATTAATAATTCAATAAATAATTAATAAATCTCTTATTCGTCATTTGGACATTGTTTAGTTCAATATCGAGAAATCCTGATTCCTTATATATTACACTGATTCATTCGGTGAAAAAATAAACTATAAGATTAATAATTCAATAAATAATTAATAAATCCCTTATTCGTCACTTGGACATTGTTTAGTTCAATATCGAGAAATCCTGATTCCTTATATATTACACTGATTCATTCGGTGAAAAAGTAAACTATAAGATTAATAATTCAATAAATAATTAATAAATCCCTTATTCGTCACTTGGACATTGTTTAGTTCAATATCAAGAAATCCTGATTCCTTATATATTACACTGATTCATTCGGTGAAAAAGTAAACTATAAGATTAATAATTTAATAAATAATTAATAAATCCCTTATTCGTCACTTGGACATTGTTTAGTTCAATATCAAGAAATCCTTATTCTTTATATATTACACTGATTCATTCGGTGAAAAAATAAACTATAAGATTAATAATTCAATAAATAATTAATAAATCCCTTATTCGTCACTTGGACATTGTTTAGTTCAATATCAACAAATCCTGATTCCTTATATATTACACTGATCCATTCGGTGAAAAAGTAAACTATAAGATTAATAATTCAATAAATAATTAATAAATCCCTTATTCGTCACTTGGACATTGTTTAGTTCAATATCGAGAAATCCTGATTCCTTATATACAATTGTATCACAGTCAATAGTTTTCTTCGAATGTCCGTCTGGCTTGACAGGCCGAGAGCAGACTCAATACGTTTCCACAAATAATGGGGATAGAGAGGCGCTCGTAAAACCAAGACAATTCGCGATTGTCTCTGCTGTTGTGCGTCATTAATAGACCAAGGCTGCCGAGGAAGTCGCACGTGGCAGAGCCAATCACTCCACTCGTCTCGTTTTTACTTACCTATGAATAATTAGCCTTTTTTTTTTTTTTAAAATTCTTTATAGTTAGAATGATCCTGTTGTTGTAACGGATCATCGCCTGCACTTTCTATCTGCAAAAGTATTCCTAGTTATGCCCCTTTAATTGTTTCAATCTTCAATGTTCTCTATGATCGCCTAAATATCATACATCTTTTCTTATATTTCTGAATTTTTCAGATGAGAATTGATAATTTGTATAATTTTAATTATTCGGACTACTGTTCTCATCTTGGCTGTTATTATCATCACAACGTTTCGGCCGCTGTAATAACCTCCGGCTTTCTTCAGGTGTATCTTTTCGAACTCGGGAATATTTCTGTCGAACTCAGGAAGCATGCTACCCACGTGGATTAAATAAAGGATTCCGTTCGAAATTCCATTAAGATTCCTGAGTTCGATAGAAAGATTCCAAAGTTTGAAAAGATACACCTGAAGAAGTTCGGAGGTTATTACAGCGGCCGAAACGTTGTGATGATAATAACACTCAAGATGAGAACAGTAGCCGTGTAACTCTTGCTTTCCTTATTTAGTCCTTTACTCCTCACATTCCATGAGCGATGTTTCTGACAAAGGGGGAAGAATTGATGTTTTCTGTGTCAGAATCTATCCACCTAACACTTATCGTTGGCTAGATTTTGACTTTGAAGTAGTATTTTTTTTTAGCTCCTTACATCAAGTGGCTTCATGCCTTGTCTGGAGCGATTTTCATTTAAAAAAAATAAATAAATAAAATCGGTTCGAATAATCCAAGTTATACAGGCCATGTTGTTGACTATAGGGAAGCAGTTCCATGGTAATTGTTTCCACAGGCGAGAAGCCCTTGGAAAGAAACTCTGTCCATGGAAATTTTTGTTAATCTTTAATAATACCTAGGAGCGTTCATTTATTCATGAAAATAGTTACGGATGACCCAAATGACCTAGCATTTTTTTCTCCATCTCTCCTGAACACTAACCCCTCTAATAATATCCATGCAATCATTTAGACTGTTAGTTGCCCCCAATAAGTATAACACACACATACACAGACGCATGAAAAGTGGTAACATAATTTTATTACTATAGAGATAAAGTTAAAAAGTGGGAGTAACTTCTAAAACAGGAAGAAAAACACACACAAAAAATACAAAAAACGCACAAAAACACACACACAAAACACACACAACACACACAAATAAAACACACACACAAAAACACACAAAAAATACAAAAAACGCACAAAAACACAAAAAGAACACAAAAACACACACACAAAAAACACAAATAAAACACACACACAAAAAGAACACAAAAAGAACACAAAAACACACAAAAAATACAGAAAACGCACAAAAAGAACACAAAAAGAACACAAAAACACACACACAAATAAACACACACACAAAAACACCTACAAAAACACACACACAAAAATAACACAAAAACACACAAAAAATACAAAAAACGCACAAAAACACACAAAAACAAAACTCACATAAAAAACTCACACAAAACACACACACCCACACCCACAAATAAAACAAAAAAACAAACACAAACACACAAAAAACACTCACAAAAACACAAAAAACACAAAACAAACACACACACGCAGACAAACACACACACAAAAAACACACACAAAACCACACACAAAAAAAAACAGTACTCTTACATATCTCCAACTTCTACCAACTTTCCAGTTCTTTTATTTTTGATTTTATTTCCTTTCTTTTCTTCCTCCCACCCTAACCCCTTTTTCTTTTTTCTTTTCTGTATTTGGCACTTTAAACCACCATATTCTTAAATTTAGCCCCCACCCCCAGATTTTATTCCTTTTGAAGCATCCAGTTTTATGACCTTTGCAATCTTTGCATTGTCTTCTTACTGCTCTGTGTCTTTCTTCTTTTCTGCCGTTCCTTTTCTTTTTCTTCATTCCTTTAGATTAGACTTTTTCTTTCCATTGTACTTGTGCTGCCTTTCCTCTTTGTTTTAGCTTTGCTATTAGTTAAGGATATCTTTATTTTTCTATTTAAATTCTCTCTGGTAAATATTTTTCTTATACTGTATTGTGGATACTTTTTATAAAATATTTTGCAAAATTTATTTATTTATTTTTTACCTTTTTTAAAAAAAAAAAAAATTTTTTTTTAATCATAGTTCATCCCAAACAAAGCAGGCCGCCACTGTAGATGTAAAGGCTACTGAGAATTAGGGTGAAAGTTTTGGGGGTCATCCTAAATTGGGAGCTGTGCAGCAAGATGCCTGTTCACATTAGTTTTAAATTTCTGCATGTCGGTACAGTCGGGGAAACAGGGAGCAGGATGGGAGTGTTCCAGAGGCCGGCAGCTCAAAGAAAGGAGCTATTGGAGTAGAAGGCTCTCTGGCATCTGGGGACCTCCACAGTGAATGGATGGGATTTAGCTGATTGTTGGGTTGGTCTAGTGAATTTACGTCGAGGGGGCACCAACTCATCGGAGCATAATCCATTGAAGTATTTGTAAAACAAACATAAGGATGCTACATTGCGACGATGGGACAGGGACTGGAGCTTGGTTGACAGTGAGGGACCTATTAGGTTGGCGACTCTTTTTTGGACCTTGTCAAGGAGGGAGAGACTAGTAGATGATGCACCAGCCCAGATGTGGCAACAATACTCGATGCATGGGTGAATGGTGGCTTTGTAGAGAGATATAGGATACTGTCAGGTGTGATAAGTTGTTTAGAACGGTAGAGGGAGCTACCTTTCTTTGCAGCAGCCTTGTCAATGTCTTCTATGTATTTAGCCTGCTCGGGGGCATACTAAATCAGTCTGTATGGTTTGTAAGTGTATCTTTGGTGGTTTCTGAGTTTTAGCTAGACAGGTAGAAAAGACTACCTTCTTTTATATAATAGATTTTCAGGTGATTGTGCAGTATAGTTTACAAGAAAAAATCTTTAAAAAAATAGACAACAAATAATTGTTACCAAACGCAAGAAATTTTACTTTTCGACTTACCTGTATAATTTTCATGTGTGTTTACTGATTGTAAGATTTATTTCTATGCATTTGTTAGCGTCACTTTTACTTAGCAAAGCCCGTATGGTTTCCAACATGGCTATCAATTTTGGGGGTACTTGGTCGCAAATTTCAGGGGGTTTTAAGACTGAAATTTGCATAAAAAGGGGGGGGGGGAGAAAGGGTTAAACCGTAAGCCTTAGTTCAAGAGTGGTTGCTAATTGGATTAGGGTAAGCTTTGTTTTTTTTATTATTATTACCTTTTAAGCCTGAAATTCGCGACCAAGTCCCTCCCCTCCCAAATTGGTGGCGATAATGGTAACCATGCTTACTTGGCTAAGTAAAAGTGACGCTAACAAATGCATAGATAATAAATCTTACAATAAGTAAATGCGCGTGAAAAGTATACAAATAAGTAGAAAAGTAAATTTTCTTGTGTTTGGTAACAGTTTTTTATTGTATAGCTGTTGGTTTTTTTTTTTCACCTGTTATTCTTGTTAACTATACTGCAAAATTGCCAATTCTTAAATTTTATACCTGTCATGTAATTTCTCTTAAGAATCATCGTTATTGTTGTTACTTGGCGTCAAGTTTATAACAGTTATGTCGATAGTGCCATGTTACGTGCAAGTGAATGCCGAGTTCCCACTAGCTCGGTCTTTCTGAAGACGCAGAGTAATGACGTGGCTCTGGTTCGGTTTATTTGTGGGGTGCGCCTTAACAACAGACTTAGTTCTGCCTCCCTGCTACTGAGGCTTAAGGTGTCCAGACTTGAGCCAGCTCTACGTTGCAATCGCCTACGGTGGTATGGACATGTTGGATAAACAGATGTACACGCATCCCAATTGAGGGTAAACGAGGAAAAGACAGACTGAGGAAGATTTTGGGAATGACTCGATCAAAGATGACCTCAAACGATGGCACATCGAAGCCAACGTCAATGATAGGTTGTTGTTTTTTTGTTGTTTTTTTTTAAACATATTTCAACCCAAACAAAATTTTCAATTTTAATTAGTTAAAGGGAAAAAAACTTTAAAAACTATTTATAGAGTTTTTTTTTTTTTAAATTTCTTGAATGAAAATACTTCTTTTTTTTTTTCTTCTGACTCCACGGTCACTAATTTTGTCCCTTGTGACTCCAAATGAAAAAATATATATACCTCAAACAAGACAGGCCGTCACTGTAGACGTAAGGGGTTACTGAGAATTAGGGTGTAATGAAGGTTTCCTGAAGAAAGAAGATTATTGTATTCAGTTTAATGTATATTTTATATGTTAAACTGAATATGATGATCATTGTGATGATTTAAAAGAAATTTCACTTATATAAATGTTGACGGGTACAAAATCTGAAAAATCGGAATTATACAAAAGAATTTGTATAATTCCGATTATTCAGACAACTGTTCTCATCTTGAGTGTTATCATCACAACGTTTCGGCCGCTGTAACCTCCGGCCTTCTTCAGGAGAATCTTTTTGAACTCGGGAATATTTCTGTCAGACTTGGGAATCTGGACAGAATTTCGACAGAAATATTCCCGAGTTCAAAAAGATGCACCCGAAGAAGGTCGGAGGTTACAGCAGCCGAAACGTTGTGAGAATAACACTCAGGATGCGAAGAGTAGTCCGAATAATCCAAATTATACAAATTATCAATCCTTATCTAAAAAATTCAGAAACATAAAACAAAGGAATGTTGTTTTTTCTGCCTGACTAAAACTGAGAAACTTCCAAAGATACACTTATAAACCTTACATATTCTGATTTAGTATGACCTTGAGCAGGATAGGGTAAACTATATATATATATATATATATATATATATATATTCATTTGGAGTCACAAGGGACAAAATTAGTGACCATGGAGTCAGAAGAAAGAAAAAAAAGTATTTTCATTCAAGAAATTAAAAAAAACAAAAAAAAACTCTATAAATAGTTTTTAAAGTTTTTCCCTTGAACCAATTACTAGACTTCCAGGCTGAGAGAAAGTAAAAAGAGAGGGAAGAAGACAGAAAGAATGGCACCTGTTCTGGTTTTAAAAGAGGGAAAAGAAGTCTTCATTTGTCCTTTTTGCTTCCTTTCTCTCGTTTCTTTCATTACTTTTGTATGACGGGGGGGGGGGGGGAGGGGGGAGACAGAATGTCGTCTGTTCTGGCTTTAACCAATATTCGACTGTGTGTGTGTGCAAGCGAGGAGGAGATGATTCGGTGACTCAATCAGTTAGTATGCCATATTTAGAGGCAGAGATTGTGAGTTCGAACTTCACTCGGGGCATAAGTATTTTTACTATGATTTTGTCTTAAAAGTAACTTAAACATTTCAAATTATAATATTACGAAGATTGTTTCATTTTGCTTTCTTTTCTTTTTTCCTGTGATCTTCATACTTCATGGAAATAAGGACCCCAGGCGACACTGGGTAACCCTGCTAGTTGAATATATAGTTCGATTTTACTTACATTTTAACCATGAATGTTAACTGAAAGATCTTAGAAGACAATTTAAAGATTCACGTGTTTACTTTGTAGGAAAAATTTTGCGCTGTTAGGAAAATTTAATTTTTATCAATCAATCAATCAATCAATCAATCAATCAATCATCCGGTTTTGATGCTCTCCATGTGGTCCGATTCATAGGGTTGATACCAGTCATGTTGTAAGCAGTCGAGTCACTTCGTACGCACTCAAGATAGGTCTTTCTTGGTCTGCCAGGTCTTTCTTGGTCTGCCAGGTCTTTCTTGGTCTGCCAGGTCTTTCTTGGTCTACCACGCTCCCTACTGATGTGTGTTAGTGAGTTGATGCAGGAGGATGATAATAATAATTATTATTATTATTATTATTACTATTACTATTATTATTATTATTACTATTATTATTATTACTATTATTATTATTATTATTACTATTATTATTACTATTATTATTATTATTACTATTAATAATTACTAATTAATAATAAATAGTCATGAAGGATCAAGGAGTATGGGAAGACTGAGGAGGGAGAGCAGTAACCAAACCTCCACTGGAAGAGTGCGGAGAGTGCTGGGACCTTGGGGAGGCTTATTGCCACCCAAATCCCAGAGGAGACCAATGGTCGTTACCAAGGAGAAATCAATGATTAGCGGCTGTTGCAATAATCCAAAGTCATTTGCAGTGGTTATCGAAAAGAGGTGGAAAGTACTGGCAATCTGGGGAGACGTGTTGTCACTCAGACTCCAGGAAACACTTGGTCTTCCACACACCTTTGTGTCTGGGCGTGTTATTGAGTTGATGCGGGAGGTGGCATGCATTACATCGCCAAACCATCTGAGACGCCGAGCGTATACAGCATCCAAAATCCCACCAATACCAAAAAGCTTCTGATAGAGCATGGCTAAAAGGAATCTATCCTCTAGTTTTCTGCCACATATCTACCTGATCATGGCACGATCATTACGTTGAAGTCGTTGCAAGTCAGAAGCGTTTGGGGCCTATGTCTCACTGCCATGCAAGATGGCTGAGCGAACACAGGCCGAAAAGAAATGTGCCTAGGTGTAAGGATTGGCCGCAGTTTGTTGAATCTTCCCCAAACATCAACCCTAACCCTAAACCCTAACCGTAACCCTAACCCAGCGAGCAATGGTAGCACATTCTCAACCACCAAGGAAAAGTTTATGTGCATTCAGTTGCATATAGTTGCCAAATCTGGCAATTTGTCAGTAGGGTTAAACCCTCCTCAAAATGCTCTTGAAATCCCTCGCAAATCTCCTGGGTTGATTCCAAGGTCCATCCAGGTGAATGACTTCAAGGTCATAACATAACGTAACCCTAACCCTAATCTTCCCCAAACACCAACCCTAACCCTAACCCAGCGAGCAGTGGTAGCACATTCACAACCACCTAGGGAAGAGTCTATTCAGTGTGATGATGTATGGAAGTGAAACCTGGCCAGTGAGGGTTGAGGACATGCATTGCATGGAGAGAAATGATATGAGAATAACACGATGGATGTGTAATGTGACTCTTAAAGACAGCCTTAGATCTGATGACCTCAGAGGAAGATTAGATTTGGACAGCATTGCGAGATGTGTACAGAATGGGCAACTTCAATGGTATAGCAACTTTTGAAAGAATGGGTCAGTAGATGTAGAGCAGTTAAGGTAACAGGGTCGGTCGATATGGGAAAGCCAAGGAAAACATGGGAGGAAGTGATAAGTATGAATTTCAGAGAAAGAGGGATAAAGAAAGACCTGGACAGAGATAGGTTAGTCAATTTCTTAAAGCTGTTCAGCACATGCCAGTATGTAAAACATGTTAAACCGAATATGATGAAGTATCGTTTTTTTTTTTACTATAATACATCTATCCATAATACAAAATGTTTATTTTGTACAATATTAAAAAAAAAGCCATTACATTAAAAAAAAAACAACGAATTGACAGAACTGAATAGAATCGTACCCCAGTTTATGAATGCTCCAAACTTTTGAAAAAAAAAAAATCGACATTTGAACACCTTTTTTTGAACACGTTTTGTTTTGACCCGCAAATAATCTATTGATGCATGAACACACAAGCACAAACTCACGGGCTTTTGCGATGCATGTACGAACACACCAAACTCGCTGGCTATTGCGCCGTGCTAGCGTCTTGCAGAGCATCAGTTGTACTCAGATTTGCATACTGTGAACATTGTTTGCTGTTTTGGTGTTCATCATATGCTGATACACCTGAGAATCGTGTTCGTTTTACTGATCTCAACAAAGTTTGTTTTTTTACATTAATTTCAATCGGAAAAATTGTTCGTTTTACTGATCTCAACAAAGTTTTTTTTTTTTTTACATTACTTTCAATCGGAAAAATTGTTTTGTTCATAAACATAGTTAAAGAAAGAATTGCATAATTTCCCAGGCATATTTTTTTTCGGAGATGTTTTGTCTCCTGAACAGTGTATGATCTAGTGTTATCATCATGAAAGATGACACTTGACCTTATTGACAGACTAGCAAGGCTATCCGGCATGACCCGGGGCAAAAGTGTAACATATTTTGGGAGCAAGAGTACAATAAGGACCCCAGTTCATTAACACAACACGCAGAACATGTTCCGGAAGTCACCGGCGTTTTCCGGTTCGTCTTCCGGTTGACCTCGCAATACACTTTTTCTTAAAATACGCAACACGAAATATAGAATGTTCTGCGTTTAAAATAAAAGTAAAACAAAAAAAACGATAAATTGTTTTGTTTATTGCAAAACGAAAGATTACAAGTCAACCGATTTTTAAAAAGGCGTATATATTTCTTTATTTATTAAAATAACTTGCGTAATATTTTCATATAGCCCTCCACTTTTTCTTAAAATACACAACACGAAATATAGAATGTTCTGCGTTTAAAATGTTTTTGTTTTAGTAAATAAAAGTAAAACAAAAAAAACGATGAATTGTTTTGTTTATTGCAAAACGAAAGATTACAAGTCAACCAATTTTTTAAAAAGCGTATATATTTCGTTTATTTTATTTACAAGTTGTTTTGTAAATAGCGACCACGTGTATTGCGAGGTCAACCGGAAGACGCCAGTGACTTCCGGAACATGTTCCACGTGTTGTGTTAATGAACTGGGTCTTTATTGTACTCTTGATCCCATATTTTTATTAAAATTAATATCACTCTTCCCCCCCCCCTCCATATCCCCACCTACCCTTTCTTCTTTCTGGCAAAAGTGTAATATATTTCTAATAAAACTCCTATCTCTCTCTTCCCCCGATTGATTGAACACTCGGATATCTATGTATCTCATATAGAGGTCAAGTGTTAGCCCCAGGAAGGGGGGCCCCTTGATTTTTGAGAACTTCGACTGAAGTAAAATGAAACAAAAGAGAGAACATTCAATTTCCCTTTATATAATAGAAGAAAAAGATGGAAAGAGGTCAGAGAGAAGAATGATGACTATATTAATAATTAAATAAATTTGTTTTGGGATTTTAAAAACAAAAGCAGAAGAAGTATATATAGGGGTCACAGAAATAATTTTAAGTGTAGGTATAATAACCACATGATGACGTTCGGGAGTGAAGTTGACTTAATAGAAATTATTTAAACATCAGTAAATAATATCAACAATGAACAAAAAGTATATATAGAGGGTCATAGAAAATAATTTTAAGTGTAGGTATAATAACCACATGATGACGTTCGGAGTGAAAAATATAGAAATAGCATTACACTGTCTACATATATATGTGAACAAAAAAAATCCAAAAACATTAGCTCTAATATCAATTGAGAAATCAGTGTGATGATGTATGGAAGTGAAACCTGGCCAGTTAGGAGGTGAGGACATGCTTTGCATGGGGAGAATGACACGATGGATGTGTAAGGTGAGTCTTAAAGACAGGCTTAGTTCTGATGACCTCAGAGATAAATTAAATCTGGGCAGTATAGGGAAGTGTGTGCAGAACAGGAGACTATGTTGGTTTGGTCACATTGAAAGAATTGATGAGTGTTCTTGGGTTAGTAGATGTTGAACAATTGTGATAGTAGGGTTAGTTGACAGGGGAAGGCCAAGGAAAACATGGCAAGAAGTTATAAGAATAGAGTTGAAAGAAAGAGGGATAAATGAAGAGCTGGCCAGAGATAGGTTAGTTTGGAAGTCAATTTCTTAAAACCGTCAAACACATGCCAGCATGTAAAACAAATGCTAAACTGAATATGCTAATGATGAGCTACGTTTTAATCTTTTTAATTCAAGTATCAAATTTTTTTAATGACATTAGCTTAACAGAAATATTGAATTTCTGGGTATCTTTTACAATAATCAACACAACGAGAACAACGGGCCAAAAAACAAATATACAACAAATAAATGTGACCGTAGCCCATAAAACTTATTTTCCGACTTACCTATTTGTTTGTATTTTTAAGTAGTTTCAATGGCTTTTTATTAAACATCAAAATTTCTCTCCATTTTACGTTCACGGAAAATTGAAAATTTGCCGACATTTTTTTTCCCTCAGCCTCGCTTTGATTTTTTTTTTTTTGCCGGGACTCATAATCAAAGCGCACTTTTTCCAAAACTTTGATACGTTAGTTTTGTTTTTTGTTTTTTTGAGAGATGTAATTTATTTTAGTTTCGATGACTTAATTAAAAGTACTAGACTGAAAAAAAAAAAATGTCGGCAGCCATCTTTTCTTGACAAATTTCCAACTTTCCGTGAACGTAAAATGGATAGAAATTTTGATGTCTAATAAAAATCCATTGAAACTACTTAAAAATACAAACAAATGTCATAGGTAAGTCGGAAAATAAGTCTTATAGGCTACGGTCACATTTATTTGTATATTTGTTTTTTGGACCCCGTTGTTCTCGTTGTGTTGATTATTGTAAAACATACCCAAATATCTACTGCCTTCAAAATATTATTGATTTTATTTTACTTTTTTTTTAAAAAGATGTATCCACAGTATGATATGAACAAGATTTACCCTCTCTCATTGAATAAGGAGATTCAGAACAAACTTTCTCTTTTAATGATTCTAAGATATACCTTTGAAATTAAAAACAATTTATCCTTTGTCACAGAATTTTTGAGATGAAGATTGATTATTTGGAATATTCGTACTACTGTACTCACCGTGGATGTTATTCTCACAACGTTTCAGCCGATGTAACCTCCGACCTTCTTCGGGTGCGTCTTGTCGAACTCAGGAATCTGTACGGAATTTCGAACGGGACCTTCTATTTAATCCACGAGGATAGCTTGCTCTCGTTGAAACATGATCGGGTAGAAGTCTTAAGTAATCTGTAATTGTATTCTTAGTATCGCCCGCGTCCTGTAGCGTAACGGATATAAGTGCTTAGTAATAATCTGTTCGAAGTGACGGTCTTCTGGAGGTTGAAGGTTCAATCCTTAGTGCGGGCAATACTAAGAATACAATTACGAATTACGTAAGACTTCTACCTGGTCGTGGCTAACAGAACGTGAGAAAAAGGCTATCCCGTTGATTAAATAAACGGTTCCGTTCAAAGTTCCGTACAGATTCCCGAATTCAATAAGACGCACCTTAAGAAGGTCGGAGGTTACACCGGCCGAAACGTTGTGAGAATAACAGCCAAGATGAGAACAGTAGTCCGAATAATCCAAATGTATCTTTTCTCTGAAGTGAACTATTATTTTACATATGTATTTCAAATCATGCAATTAAATTGCCTTTATATACAGATGCAGCATAAGAGTTACGTAAAAAAAAAAAAAATTAATTAATTAAAAAAAAAAAAAAAAAAAAAAAAAAAAAAAAATTAATTTAAAAAAAAAAATTAATTAAAAAAAAAAATTAATTTAAAAAAAAAAAAAAAAAAAATTAATTTAAAAAAAAGTATATAGGTATTTAATAAGGTTGTAAGCCAAGCGTAAAGACCTCAACGGTGATGAAAAAAAAAAATAATAATTAAAGACAGTATATGTGTTTCAAAAACTTTATTTACTTTTCAGTAAATCTTTCACACACTGTTTCAGTAAATATTACTGTTAATACAGGGTGGTCACTAGAAAAACGGGAAATTTTTAAAACGGTAATTTATTTTTACAAAAGAAAAAAAAAAATTAGATAAATGATTTTATCATTTAAATTGCACCATGTGTTGGTTTTTCAAAATTTCACTTAAATACATTTTCATGTGTGCTTCAAAGATGTTGTTAATTTCCTTATTCAAAAAGTGGCAAACATCGACCGGACTCTACGTATTCTAACGTATCTTACAACTTGTTTTTCTGCCTCTACCGTGATTCGACCCCTCGGGGTTAATACCATCGAAATGAGGAAGAAAAAAAAAACGAAAAAAAAAAACTATAAGACGGTCTCACCTGACAAAGTTGTTTTACAACGAAAGCTTGCAAAAAAAAAAAAAAATTAAATAAATAAATGATTTTATCATTTAAATTTGTTGGTTTTTCAAAATTTCACTTAAACATTTATAAAATTTTTCAAAGACTAATATTATAATACACTCACAGATGCTCAAAATGTCGTCCGTGCAAATCGAAAAAATGAATAAGCCAGACGTAATAAAATTTTAACAAAATAAAATTTCAACAATAAAATTTACAACCTCAAATTTCCCGCTTTTCTAGCGACCACACTGGAGAATCCAAGATGGTGGAAAATATTTTAAAATAAATAAATAGATAAATTTTTTAAATAAAAAATCTCACACATGGTCTCCAATTATTTGTTGTTGTTCATCTCCTCTTTCGCTGTTTTAGTCTTTCTGCATTGCATACAGCCTTATTAAATACTTATATACTTATTTAGCTTACTTTTTTTTTTAATCAAAAAGATTTAAGATACAAATTTAAATACTCCAGAGTAACTATTTTTAAATGACAACTTTCAACGAAATGACATAATTTAAAAAAAAAAAAAATTAAAAACTTAAATAGTCACATGACATAAAAGAGTTCTGATTAAAAAAAAATATACTAGCATGTTGGTTGAACAACGTGAACAAAAAATCCGCAGCATTTTTGGCTGAGATCACAGTGTAGTATCTGTTCCGATACTACACTTCATCTTTTTTTGTCCTTGGTCAGTGAAGAAGAAATCCTTCTAGACTGAAGCAATTTTTATCTTTGTTCCAATCCAGAGTTCCCCCCTTTTTTTGGGTGGTGGTGGGGGGCAGCTGGATTTTTTTACCCACGTTAAAAAACCGACCTTGTGGAGAGGGAAGTAAATAGGAACAACATGAACAAACAAAAAGACAATTTCTTTTCCTTTATAGGATTTTGATACAAATCACCGACAATATTTGCATAAAAAATATGTCGGCCTTGTGTGAATAAAAAATAAATTTGTTTTCGAGTTGAAGTTGTTCAATTAAAGTGCTGTTTTATGCTAACACCTCAACCTGAATCTCTGCCGTCAATCTTTCAGCAATGGTTCGGATATGCAGCTCATCACTCAGCGGGGGAATTAATCCACAAACGTATACCTCCTTACTTCTTTTGTCGCGTCCAAATCAGTCCGATAGTGTTTTTGTTGCTGTGTTGGGCTGAGGTATGATTCTGCTCAGTCCTAGGAGGTCCACACTCCCAGGCTTTACCTTCACCCTGAGGGCTGAGGTATGGTTCTGTTCAGTCTTAGGAGATCCACACTCCCAGGCTTTACCTTCACCCTGAGAAAGGGGTTAGGTTATTGCTAATCGCCTGAGGTGCCTCTACCGAGGAATGCAGACGAGGCTGCTCAAGCATTTTGTTGTACGCTAGAATGCGCTTATCCTAATACGCTGTCTTTTCAAAACCAAAACTGACCTTGTGTCTAACGTCCTAGAAAGGAGGAAAATATACTCCTTACTTTTCTGCCTTAGTAACGCAAGCATGTTGGTGGTTAGCTGAAGTTATGAGCAACAGCCATCAAGGAGGACTGCGCTGAGTTTTCAGGTCCACAAGTAGTCGGTCTTTGACAATGGATTCCCGATTGATTAACCATCTCATATGATATTGATCACGGCCACCGTTGTTCAGAATGTGGTGTAAGCCAAGGAAGAAGAATCCAGCTCAACCGAACAAGGTTTAAGTTTAATGCAATTGTAACGCAACAACTAACGTGCTGGTATCTTTTCACTCTGAATTCTTTTACGTCTCTTGAATATTTTATTTTTGATTAAACAAACCATTCAGAAATATATTTTATTTTTAATCTTAAAATAGTTTTCTTTATTCCTTATCGTGTATTCACATATGAAGCCAATTTTAATTTTTGTACCCTTAAAAATAAAAAAGTTTGCATTTATAACTTTGTTTAAAATGTAAAAATAATAATGTGTCTGTTACATGATTTATGGCTTGAATAAGTTTTCTTCTGTGATATTCAGATATTTAAGAAAAGCTGATCATAAACACTTCTGGTATAATATATTAAGATATAAATAATTAAGAATTCAATTTACTTGTTTCCTTATTTTTCTTTTCCCTTACACTTTTTTCTTTTTCCATTTTCTTTTTTCTTTCCTTTTTTCATCATTTCCTTTTCACTTTTTTCTTTTCCCATTTGCTTTTTCCCCCTTTTTTATTTTTCCTTTTGCTTTCTCTTTCCCTTTTTTATTTTTCCTTTTTTATTTTACCTTTTTGCTGTCTTTTTTCCTTTGCTTCCTTTTTCCTTTTGCTTATTTTTTCTCTTTTTTCTTTTTCTCTTTTTTCTTTTTCTCTTTTTTCTTTTTCACCTTTTTCTTTTTCCCTTTTTTTTTCTCTTTTTTTCTCTTTTCTTTTTCTTTCTTTTGTCTCTATCTTTTTCCCCTTTTTCTTTTCTTTTTTCTTCTTTCCTCTTTTTCTTTTTCACCTTTTTCTTTTTCTCTTTTTATCTCTTTTCTTTTTCTCTTTCTTTTTCCCCTTTTTCTTTTCTTTTTTCTTCTTTCCTCTTTTTCACCTTTTTCCATCCAATTTTTTCTTTTTCTCTCCTTTGTTTTATCTCCCACTCCCCCCACCTTCTTTTTTTTTTACTCCTATTTTCTCTTTTAAATTTAAACTTTTTAATCTTTTTAATCTATTTATTAAATTATTTTCTTCAGATGGGAACATCTAAACCTATGTAGTCTCTCCATCAATTATGGCGAATCTAACCCATAATGATGTGCCAACTCTTTAAGAAATTCAAAATCCATCATTTTTAGACATTTCTTCCATTATTAATTCAGTGAATATGTTCTGAAAATTTAATTTTTATAAAATTCAAAATCCATCATTTTTAGAAATTTCTTCCATTATTAATTCAGTGAATATATTCTGAAAATTTAGTTTTAATAAAATTCAAAATTTTAAACATTTATACCATTCTTTCCTCCCCACAGAAATTATCATGTTCGTCAAATGTAACACATTTTGATTAATGACAAGCATTTATTTATGAAAATAAACCTTTTTTTTAGTTATGGAAGATCTTAATAACTTCAAATAAAATAAAATTTACTGGCAAAAAATAGTGGTGCTTTTGCTGTTTTACCATGACATTAAAATATTTAAAGAAATGTATAAACTTTGTTATGTACTTAAGTGTTAGTTGAAAATAAGATTGTACAGAAAAAAATATTCAAATTCATCCAGTATTTATTAAATGATAAGAAAAAGTAAAAAAAAAAACGATTTTACGTATTGTTAGACATTTTGTAACAAGGGAGATAACAAAAAAAACTTTTATTACCAATTTAGCAGAAAATCAAAGCATCTAAAAAAAAAAAAATGAGTTATCTCCCTAGTCCCTTGACAACCAAGGATAAAATCGGACGATTGAAAGATGGTGAAGCCCGATAAAAATCGTTATTTTATTTTTAATTAAATAAATACTGGATGAATTTGCGTAATTTTTGGTGTACAGTCTTCTTTTAAGCTACCACGTAAGTACATAACAAATACATTTCTTTAGCTATTTGTTTTTTTAACATGTCACTGTGAAACAGCAGAAGCACCAAAATAGGAAAGTGCAACAAGCCATGTAAAAGAACAGTTAGTATATGTCTACAGCTCTATACCGTTTGAATGTTTTGTCCAAGGTGACTTTAATCCTAGATATGATAGACATTGTCGCTATTCCACAAAACAGAAACACGGGACAGAGAATTCTGCTTTTCTTCTTATGAGATGAAAGCGCCTATGGTACATCTTTTGCTGGGAGCCGTGGAGACCACGACTTGACGCTGGGGTGAAAAACTTCTCAAAATGTATATCTAAATTCTTGTTGATGATGTTTTATGTCAGAATCGCATCTCCACGCATCCTCCGCTGCTTAAGTGATGGGTAATTATCCAAAGATCAGCAGCCACAATACATCCAGCGCTGCCTTGGACTGTTTGGTCGTCTGTAGGCTGACCACTTGTAATCTTGTACGTTTCTCCAGCTCTCCTAAACACTATTCCAGTCTAATATTATCTTAACCAACAGTGATAATGACATAGAGTTATACTCTCAATCTCCTATCCTAGTCTTATTCACTCGTTCATTTTCACACTTTCTTTGGTAAAAATGTAACCCTGCACTCTTTGCTAACTAAAAAAAAAACAACAACAAAAAAAAAACATTAAATGTAAACAACCTGCAAAAAAGTCGGCGGTAAAAATAAATAAAAAATAAAACAACAATATTTTAGATAGTGAAAATGTAAAAGTTTTTTTGACGCCTCTTCTAAATTTTAAAATTTAAATTAAGCAAAAAGCCATTGCAAGACATGAATAAGATGCAAATATTTTTTATTAAATTTAAAAAAACATTTTTTAATAATAAATATTTTCATCTTATCATAATGGCTTTTTTGCTCAATTTTAAAATTTAATATTTTAAATGTTAGAATGGGGGGGGGGGGTCACTTATATAAATTTAATGTAAAATGATCATCCACTTCCGGAGCAGGTAGCGTTTTTTAAGGACAGTGCTTATAAACGCCATCTGTTCTGAAAGTATGTGGTCATTTTATGTCAAATTTATATATGCAATTGTCCACTGTAAAGTGAAAAATATTGATTTTTTTAAATTTTTTTTTTATTATTATGTCTTTTTTAACACCGATTGTTTCAGGCTGTTTACAGTAGGATCTTTTTTTTTAATTTTTAAGAGAATTAGCACAAGGTCCATGGCTCCAATAACACCCTTTTTTCCTCATTCTTTCTCTTATTTTGCTTCTTCTTGACTCAGTTTACTTTCTTCTTTTTTTTCTTTTTTTTCTTCTTTTTTTTCCTTTTCTTTTTTTTTCTTTTCCTTTTTTCTTCTTTTTTTCCTTCTTTTTTTTCTTTTCTTTTTTCTTTTTTCCCTTTTTCTTTCTTTTTTTCTTTTCTTCTTTTTTTCTTTTTTTTCTTTTCTTTTTTTCTTTTCTTTTTTCTTTTCTTTTTTTCTTTTCTTTCTTTTTTTCTTTTTTTCTTTTCTTTTTTTCTTCTTTCCTTTTCTTTTTCCTTTTCTTTTTTTCTTTTCTTTTTTCTTTTATTTACCTTTTCTTTTTTTTTCTTTTCTTTTTTTTCCATTTCTTTTTTTTTCTTTTCTTTTTTCTTTTTTTTTTTCCTTTCAAATCTTTGATCCAATGCATTTACAGATGCCGGTCTTAATATCACTTATTTAAGTCAGTATTTTATATTCTACGCCTATACTGAAATTGTCGCTGGTGGTTTAATATTATTAGACTGGGTTAAATGCTGAGAGAGATGGAGAAAAATGTTATTTCGACCATCCATAACTATAAAAATTCGATTTTCTTAAATAAATGTTTGTAAGATGCATAACATTATTGTAGCCTTTTTTTTTTTTTATTCATTCATTAATTTCTTATGAATCTGATGATTTTATTGTTGGCATTGGTTTTCCTGATATCTTTCTAGTTAGAATTCTTTCTAGAAAGATATCAGATATTTACAGACAGAAGGGACTACATAAAGGTTGCCAACGTCCTAAATGAAAGTATTTCTGTGGAACGAAGTGGATTTGAACTTGGCACAACCAGGTTGTCAGTCCGTGTTGTTACCCACTTAGCCACCATCACCTCCGTCTTTTTTTTTTATGATTATTTCTTTTTATTTATGTTAGAGCAGCCACCTTTCACAGTAATTCTAATTATACAAACAATTGTATTGAAGCGAAAATACAATCTTCTTTCAATATATACCATTTATTTCAGATCAAATAAATTTGAAGCACCCCAGAATGAGCAACGACCGAAAGGACACATTTTGCCTTAATATCGCTTTATTTTTATTTTTTATTTTTTTGATGTGTCTACCACTAATCAAGCCCCGGGTTAAAAAAGGTCGCTGTCACGAGAGGACCGGAAACAATGGGTGGAAAGAGCAGAATATTACTTGGAGGAATTGATTATCCAAGCGGACGACTCAAAAAGTATTTGTTTACATTAGACATGAAGACGACCATGCTGTAGTCTGTTGGGAAGCAGACTCGTGATATCTTGTTTCTAGAAAAGAAACTTTGTCCATGGAAGTTCTGTTTGCTTTTTGGTAAAGAGAGAGGGAAAGGAAAGTTTTTTTTTTGCTGTGGTTGTAGCGAGACGAGTTCTTGCTGTGAAGTTTTACAGAGAAAAACATTATTGGGGAAAAAAAATTTCCCTATGATGTTTTAAAAAAAAGAAAAAAAATATTTTTCACTTTTTCATTTTTAAGATATTTACCTCCAATAATTAATTAATATTCAATGGTTATTGGTCAGACCTTCTGACAGTAAGAACGTTATCTTTGAAAAGCTATGGCTTAAAGGTCATTTTGTATTTGTATTCCTTGTTTGAATACTTGATAAGTTAATAAACTTGTAAACTATACAAATTTTATCTATTTCATCACTTCATTATCCGTGTGTGGGTGTATATATATATATATATATATATATATATATATATATATATATATAAGGAGATTTAGTTTGCTTGAAGCATTGCTGGTAAATATAAGTGCAGATTAGTCGTCCGAGGCTCTAGCAATGCGATGTAGTTGCCGTAAGATGGAAAAAGTGAAAAGAAATAAACGAAGAGAGAAAGTGAAACTCAAAACGATTTATTAATAATTTCACGAAAAACTGATTAAATACCAAAATAGTAAATACTGTCTGGTAAGTAACAGTTCGGCAAAGGGTAATCTTAAATTTTCGAAAGAAAAACTTTCATTTTAAAAGACCGAGTGGGTCGAAAAACCGGGAAAAACCGGTGTCAAAACATTGAAATACCGCAGCAGACAATTGGGAGTCAAAATTCTATTAAGCAATTATACAACTAAAGTTAAAATATTATAAACATTTGCTTATTAATATACTAATTATTATAATTTTAATATATTTTATTTTATATGATTCATTAATTAATTTCTTTTATTGTTGTCTTCTGAAAATGCTACAGCCTCGGACGACTAATCTGCACTTATATATATATATATATATATATATATATATATATATATATATATATATTTAGTATTTTTATGTAGTTCAATACCACATAATTATCACAGAGAACAGATTCACGTCATTTTTTCCAACTTATTTTTTTATTTCGCAGACAATTGTATTGGCTAACATGAATATATTTGCAAAATGCTCCTATGCATTTATTTATTTATTGGTAGTCATTCTCAGTGCAAATTGTACAAAAACAAATTTTTTTTAAACTTTTGAAA
Organism: Sepiola atlantica; assembly: GCA_963556195.1. Classification (NCBI taxonomy): domain Eukaryota; kingdom Metazoa; phylum Mollusca; class Cephalopoda; order Sepiida; family Sepiolidae; genus Sepiola; species Sepiola atlantica. The sequence continues at coordinate 57,353,606 of OY744550.1, forward strand.
AAAACTTGGCGATTATTTTTTTAAAACTTTTAAAAAGTTTTTTAATTTGTTTTTGTATAATTTGCACTGAGGATAGACACACTAAGAAAATGCATAGGAGCATTTTACAAATATCTTGATGTTAGCCGAAACAATTGTCTGCGAAATAAAAATATAAGTTCGAAAAAAAAATGACGTGAAACTGTCCTCTGTGATAATGATGTGGTATTGAACTACATAAAGTACTTTGTGGTACAAAAATTTAAAAATACACACATATATATATATATATATATATATATATATATATATATATATATATATATATATATATATATATGTGTGTGTGAATATAGATGTATATTTATATATGTATATAGGTGTAATCAGTCAACAGAAAAGCATAAAGGCCAAGTTTGAGAAGAAGTATAATAATAGTGAATAAAAAAACTGAGAATGAAAAAAAAAAATAAATGCGCGACTTAAAATTTTGTGCCCAATTTATTGAACGATTTTCGAAGCAAAGTAAAGCAAATCCCAATTTCAGTTTTTGATTTTTTTTTTGGGGGGTAGAGTATGAAGGAAAGTTTCTGGAACCATTCCCTTCAAGCCTTCTATGAGGTGTGAACAGAGTTCTTGAAAATGGCGAACTCTGAAAATATATATATATACATATATATATTTCATGACTTTTTGGGGAGTACAAAATTTTATTATCGCAAGCATGCTTGCGATTATATATATATATATATATATTTTATATTTTCAAATATATATATATATATATATATATATATATATTTGAAAATATAAAAAATATATAAAAATACAAAAATACACAAAAATCTTTTGAGCAAACAAAATTCACATCGATGAAAAAATGTCCAAAAAAGGTAAATCCAGAATATTATGAATGTCAAGCAAGCAAATATATCAGAAAGTGTTCCAGAAGTTTGAATAATATAGGGATAAAAACCGATACTGGAGTTCATTGGTAAAAAAATGTGCGACTCAGCAGAGAAGAATAGAAGAGTATAAATCTCCAAATAAAACTCACAACAATATACGTAAATCCATCATCCCGGTAATTTGACTTCCTTGGGCCAGTAAAAAAGTGTGATTAAAGGCCTTAAACGACCAAATTCAGAATGGGAGAGGTTAAAAATATTATAAGATGAAAAAAAATTTATTTTATGTATGTATATATATATATATATATATATATATATACATACATACATACATAAAATAAATATATTCACTATATATATATGGGAAAATGAAAAAGGAAAACCAAAAAATGGATGTTTTTTATGTGTACACATAAAAAACATCCATTTTTTGGTTTTCCTTTTTCATTTTCCCATCACGTCGGATTACTTTCATCCTTCTCTTCCCACTATATATATATATATATATATATATATATATATATATAGGGAGGGCCTGTGGACGAGTGGTTATAGCACTTGTCTTTGGGCTGGACGACCCGGGTTCGATCCCACTCACGGCATGCGAATTTTCGGGTCTGAAAACTCCCTCTGTCCACCCAGCAGTAAATGGGTACCTGACTAAAACTCAGGGAAGGTTCAAGGCAGCGGAAGGAGAGGGATGGCTGTGCCCTAGACACGGTGATTCTTAACAAATCACCGCCGCTACGGCCATGGGCAGTGTGCGATGTCGTGCCCTTCCAGGCTATGTGACATTTACCATTACCTTTTATATATATATATATATATATATATAAAGATAAATGAAAGAAGAGGGATACACATGCACGAATGACAAATCTATTTCAACTTCGATTGTTCAATCGAAGTTGAAATAGATTTGTCATTCATACACGTTTATCCCTCTTCTTTCATTTATCTTTATAATTGCTCTATCTCATATATTGAGCTTAAACCATTTCACTATATATACTAAAAGTATACTTTTAGTTTCATACTTTATTTATATATATATGTATATATATATAATTTCAAGACATATATATATATATAATGTCAAGACATATATATAATTTTTTTACATAATTCTTATTTATAAGAACATTTTATTATACATACATTTTTCATTAAAAAAAACAGTTTCATGTGCTAAACGTTTGTTTTGTAAATTTTGGAGATTTATAAAAAATTAAAAAATACATAATTTTATTTACAAAAACGTTTCATTTAAAAATTATTTTTTTAAATATTGGATTGTATTAAAAAAAAATTTCTTTTTTTCAAAATTGAATTTTTTGCTCTAAAAATCTAATTCATCATAAGCAATAAAACCGAAAATAAAAAGTAAAAAAAAAAAAACAGTGTTAGGACAAAATGTGTCCTTTTGGTTGTTGCCATATCTGGGGTGCCTCAAATCCATTTGATCCCTTCTTTCTCAATATGTTGACCAAATTCTTTTCGGATAAGAATGTCTGAGAAAAAAAGTTGGATCTTTTAAAAAAAAATGTCTTTTAAGATTTTATTCTAAATGGAAATTAAATTTTTTTATTCTTAATTCTCAGTTTTCTTTTCTAAAGGTGGTGCTCTTTTACCCGGCTGTGAAACGCCAAGTGCAGAAACATTGGTAGGTTGGTTATTGGAACATCAAAATCTGCACGTACATGATGATTCTGACACTGACTACTCTCTATATTCAATGGAACTTTGTTCGGATGAGTCCGGATCCATGTCGGATATATTCGATGACTTTGATGATATGGAGACAGAAGAGGTTAGCACTTTTTTCATCTTTTTTTTCTTTTTAAACATTCATTTTATTAAATTTTGGCAAGTACCTAGAAAATCATATGTCACAAATCAAGCCAATCCAAGCCTTGTGACTGAACATTTTTGTTGAAATTCTCATGGATGGCTCTGCTCTTGAGGAGAAATTGACTCTGAAACTTCTTGGTCTTTCTCTCTCATCAAATCTTTCTTGGAGTTCATACATTAGATCCATTGCTCTTTCTGCTTCTCGTAAAATCGGTTCTCTTTCGCTTCAAACACTTTCTCACACCTGAGGCTATTATCCATCTCTACAAATCCACAATCGGACTATGTATGGAGTACTTTTGTCATATTTGGGCTGGTGAATCTCTGTCCCATTTGAGGGTTCTTGATAAGGTGCAGAAACGTATCTGTAATTTGATTGGCCACACCCTTTCTTCTTCTCTGCACCCTTTCTATCACAGACATGATGATGCTAGTCTCAGTCTTTTCTATAAATACTATTATGGCATGTGTTCTTCAAAATTATATGATCTATTTCCTGCTTCTTTTGTTCCAGCTCGTTTGACTCGTTGGTCTAGTGGTCTCCATCAATACGCTGTTTTGATACCTCATTGTAATACAGCTTCCTATTCCAGTAGCTTCTTTCCAAGAACCGCAGTCCTGTGGAACTCTCTTCCTGCTGACCTCCTACCTATAATCTTGGTCTTTTCAAGACTAAGGCCAATAGGCATCTTCTGTCTTTGCAATAATTATATTTTGTTTTTGTTAGCTCCTTACATCAAGTGGCTTAATGTCTTGTCTGGAGCGATTTTCTAAAAACAAAAAAACAATTGGATATAATGAAACTGTTCAGAAGCTGACGGCATTTCTTGGAGAGAGATAGGCACCACCAGACTTTGCCAGTCCAAAATATACTGCGTGATGAATATCCACCATGCAGCACCTCACACTGCTGAAAGGGTTGAGAGAACTGTTTACCATTACTTTTTAAGCTTAACTTTTACTTAAGTTTCAAACTTCATCTTTCTATAATAAAAATGCCTCATTTTATTTTGTAACTAATAAATTTTAAATTGAATTGTTTAAAATTTTTTTGAATTTTTGTTTTTGAGATGAGGATTCATCATCACCATCATCATCACCATCATCATCATCATCATCATCATCATCATCATCATCATCATCACCACCACCATCACCATCATCACCACCACCATCACCATCAAGCGGTTTATTTGTTGAATCAGGCCACAATTAATCCTCTGTGTAGGGTGGGGCCTAATTGTCTAGTCTCGATCTAAGTTTTTTTTTTTTTTCATTGTGGTAGCAAAAGAGAGTAGAAAGTGACTGATGGGTTTACTTTCGACAGCCTCGTTACTCTTGCTTCCCTTATTTTGTCTTTTAGTCCTCACATTCCATGAGCGATGTTTCTGACAAAAGGGGGGAAGAATTGCTGTTTTCTGGGTCGGAATCTATCCATATAACGCTTATCGTTGACTAGTTTTTAACCTTGAAGTAGTTTTTTTTTTTTTTAGCTCCTTATATAAAGTGGCTTCATGCCTTGTCTGGAGCGATTTCATTAAAACAAAAAAGTGAGTTCTTGCCGTGAATGTTTTACAAGAGGGGAACCAAAGATTGGGGTTCAGTCAAGCACTTTTCATCGAAGTAATAATCGAGTAGAGAAAGACTAGCAGCATGTCTTCTGTGAGATAGGGCCTGTAAAGAACAGACAATATCATTGCCCACTAGATTTCGAAGTCAGTTTTGTAGTCTGTCAAGACAAGAAAGATTGCTCGGAGCGGCACCTCCCCAGATGTGACAGCAGTACTCCATCTTAGGACGTATCTGACTCTTATAGAGTTAGAGGATTGCACTTTTTGGGTGTGATAGAATGATCCAACCATTTTTCCAGAAACTTTAGAAACAGATTGATATAAGTCTTCCGTTTTAGATCTGGAGTAAAACTTAATCCTCAAGGGGAAGTCTCTTGTTTTGGAGAAAAACAGGGTCTGAACATTGGTGGTGAAAGGAGAGAAGTTTGGTATTTGAAATGTTAAAAGTAACAAGCCACTTTTTCCCCATTGCACCACATGCTTCAAATCACCAATGCTCTTCGAAGTGCAGCCATAGAGCTGGGCTGAGAATAGATCCTTGAAGTACGCTGGCATTGATGTTATCTGCTTCAGGCTTCTGCCCATCAAAAAAACTACTTTTATGGACCTATGAGAGTAAAAGTATTTGATGATTGAGAAGATATTGCCAGATATTCCATCACTAGCAAGTTTGTGAAGCAACCCTGTGCGCCAGACCCTATCGAAGGCCTTTGATGTGTCGATAGCTATTGCCCCAGATCCCGTGTGATATTACAGTCAGCATGTCAGCAGTTGATCTTTGTTTGAGGAAACTTTAATTTGTTCCTCAGAGGCTAAAAGTATCGATTCTTCACAAATATCTAAAAAAAAAAAAATGTTTTTTTTGTTTTAATTTACTCAAAATCCATTAAAAGTTAGGATTAATGATTGTTTACATGAAGCAAGTACTCCTAGGAGTACTGAAAAATGTTCTCCAAATTCACAAAGATTGCACTTTTTGTACAAATATTTAACTGTAGTTGAGTTCTACCATTCGGGTATGGTCGGCATTGGGTAAGTTCCGCATATTGTCGCCTATTCTGACATCACAAGCTATTCCTCTCACTTACAATGGGTTAGGGGTTAGGTAAAGGGTAGTGTATATAGTAGCTATGTTAGGTTCGTGATGCTGTATGGAGGTGACAGCTGGCCTCCCACTCTGTCCTCATTCGCTTGTCTTCAGCGTAATGACAGCGACGATCAGATAGGTATGCAATGTTCGGTCAGATCAGACCCGGCATATCAGCTCTTACCTTGTATGGTCTTCTTTCAGCCCACACTGTATCTTCAACCTTATATCACATCGTTAGATATTCCAAACTTTAAAAAAAATGATTTTAATTTTATCTTCTCATGGAGTTTTTACTGTTATCTAATACTAATGTAGATATGGTATCTATCTGTCTGAAGCCGAAATATACCCGTCCTATTGGCAGGGCCATGAATGAATTTTCCGACTGTAACCTCATGCAGGAGGGGTACCTCCTCCCTTCCTCCAAAAAACGAGGCAACTTATAGACCATGAGTATCAACTCGTGATGCCTTAGGACAGGATTTTGGTGACTGAGCAGTCGGTGATCTATTTATGTGACTTGTAACACTTTACTTCAGCTCTTACTTCGGATAGACGGGAGGTCGAAGAGGCCCAATCCGATCAATCGACTGGTCACGTCATGCTCTAGTATCTATAAGTTCATCCCCAACCGTATTATTCAATCTGATTTTTCTAAAAATCAAAACCTGATTTCTCCTTTTTATTTTGTTTTTCCTCCCAAATAAATACTATTAGTGGCCAATCATGTTGGGAGCAAAAAAGAGTACCACTGTTGAAGAGTAATGTTTTCTTAGAGTAATGTTTTCTTAGAGTAATGTTTCCACTCTCACTGTTAAATTTCGTTCTAAGACTAATGTTTTCTAAGAATATAAAGTAATTATCTTATCTATAGGATTCCATGTGACAACTTTATTCGGCATTAAATAACCCGTAGATGGTTGATACGCCGCAAAGCAAACCAAACTAGCCGAACTATACTATTACTTTCAAACTATCCTATCTCAGGAGAGGAGGTTAGTGTAGTATCTGTTCTGTTGTCATGAGATCATCCATCCATCCAGGAATTACATCCTCCTTTGGGGGGGGGGCAGTGTAGTATATGTATGTTCATTGATACATTCCTCCTAAGTATTACCTCCTTCTTTGGAAGGACAGTTGTTTGTTTGTTATGATACCATCCTCCCAGGCTAGCAAAATTATGTGACTGTAGTCTCCCTCTTCCGGGCTAGAAAACTTTTCACACCTACCAGTATCCTATATCTTTATAAAGTACTGTTCGCATGTGCATGAAGTATTGTTGCCAGATGTGGGCTGGTGCACCAACCACTAACCTCTCCCTTTTGGACAGGGTGCAGAAAAGAATTTCTAACCCTAATCCTGCCAGGGTCTGGCCTCATCACAATAATGTTGCATCCCTGTATTTTTTTAATTTTTTTTTTTTAACATGGTTCACCCCAAACAAGGCAGGCCGCCACTGTAGACGTAAGTTTTAAATTTTTGCATGTCAGTACTGTCGGGGAAACAGGAGGCAGGAAGGGAGTTTCAGAGGCCAGCAGCACGAGGAAAGAAGCTATTTGAGTAGAAGGCTCTCCAGCATCTGGGGACCTCCACAGTGAATGAATGAGATTTAGTTGATTGTCGAGTTAGTCTAGTGAATTTACGTCGAGGGGGCACCAGAGTAGCCAATTCATCGGAGCATGATCCATTGAAGTATTTGTAAAACAAACATAAGGATGCTACATTGCGGCGATGAGACAGGGGCTGGAGCTTGGTTGACAGTGAGGGACCTATTTTAGGTTGGCAGCTCTTTTTTGGACCTTGTCAAGGAGGGAGAGACTAGTAGATGATGCACCAGCCCAGATGTGGCAACAATACTCCATGCATGGGCGGATGATGGCTTTGTAGAGATACAGGATAATGTCAGGTGTGAGGAGTTTTACAAGTATTTTCACGGAATGTGCTCCGATGAACTTATTGAACCCAACGTAAATACACCCGACCATCAACCCCCCCCCCCCCATTCACTGTAAATGCCCCTATTTTCTACTCTAATAGCTTTTTTTTTGGGGTGGGGGTAATCGCTCCGGAGAAAGCATGAAAAAAAAACACTTGATGCTTACTCAGACTCGGACCGCTTACCTTTGGAATTCCCTCCCTGCTCCCTGTTTCCACGACTGTACCAACATGCAAAAATTCAAATGTAATGTGAACAAACATCTTGCTGCCCAACTCCCCGTTCATGTTGCCCCCCCCCCCCCTATAAATATGGTCCCTATCACAGTAGTCCCTTACGCTTCAGTAGCAATATGCCATGTTTGGGGCAAACATAAGTTTAAAAGAGAAAGTCCAGTAATATATATGGATGGTAGCAGTTACACATATTAATTGAAACATTTATTTTTCTATAAAAATGATTCAAGTTTTATTGTAATATTTCCTTTTTGTCACTAGCAATTGATGACAGCCGCCACTCCATGTGAAAGTAACACTGCTTACAAAAAAGTAACTGACTTTGCGAGTAACGATGAATATGCAATGTATGTGAGAAGCGTCATTATGGTTGGAATAACTGTCAGATGTTGCCGAGCTTATGAAGAAGTCATAGAAGGAGATATCGGAAAAGTTGTCAAGGTAACGTTCTTTCTTTCTCTCTTTCTTTCTCTCTCTCTCTCTTTCTAATTACTCTTTTTCTATTCCCCTCTCCCTCTATTTTACTCTCTCCCTCTATTTTACTCTCTCTCTCTCTCTATTTTACTCTCTCTCTCTCTATTTTAATCTCTTTCTCTATTTTACTCTCTCTCTCTCTCTATTTTACTCTCTCTCTCTCTATTTTAATCTCTCTCTCTCTCTATTTTAATCTCTTTATTTTACCCTCTCTCTCTCTCTCTATTTTAATTTCTTTCTCTATTTTACCCTCTCTCTCTCTCTCTCTCTCTATTTTACCCTCTCTTTCTCTCTCTATTTTAATCTCTTTCTCTATTTTACCCTCTCAATCTATTTTACCCTCTCTCTCTATTTTACCCTCTCTCTTTCTATTTTACTCTCTCACTATTTCTCTCTCTCTTTCTTATTTTCTATCTACCTACTTGACCTAAAAATCTTAAAATTTAAATTGATTATTTATTTTAAGATTTCGGCCATTTTGAAGCTATTTAGTTGTTGGTTTTTTTTTTTTTTGCACTAAAAAAGAGGAACAAAATTTACTAAATACTGAAGTCAGGAAGATGCAATTTTTTTTTGTTTTTTCTAAAATTCTGTTCAAATTCTTTATATTTTTTCACTATTCATGGATTTGAATCACTCCACTTAACACACTGTGCATCAAAGAAGATTTAGCAATTAGATTTTTTTTTCTTTTAAATAGTATTCATATACTTTCAGATATTTTATTCAATTTAATATATATAAATAGAGGAATACCCGTCCCAGAACAGGTAAAATTAATTCTCCAAACAGAACAGCTTTCAACCAGTTTTATGCCCCCTTATGAAGATTAAAATAAAAATATAATGATCTTAAACCTTATGTCTAGAATTTTTATTCTAATTTGGATCAAAATCCATTACATGATTTTGATTCGAGAAAATGGCTAAATCTTAAGAAGAAATTGAAATGCAATGAATCTAATGACTATGCGAATCTGAAATATTTTAATTTTCGGCACTTCTTTAGTTTAGCTGTGAATCAGAAGTTATTTGTTTTCAATTTTGAAAACAGGGACAGACAATCAGCCGGAAGTAATATAGAATTAGAAGTTTTTATCCAAAAAATAAAGCGAACAATAATAACAGTGAACAGTGTTTTTTTATTTAATAATGTAATATTTTATCAAACAAACAGTCAACATTGATTTTTTTGTATAATTTAAAACTTTATAAAACGAAAAGTTATCATTGAAAAATAAGGGTAAAAATAAAGATCGATTTTTGGATAAAAAAATTCAAAGTCTGAATTACTTCCGATTCATTGGGTTAGGAGTGAATCTAACTCTTCAAAATTGATTTCTGATTCACACCTAAACTAAAGAAGTGCCAAATTTCCAAATGGGTGGTTGTACCCATATTATGCCCCCTAAAATCCCTTTTAAATAATTTAAAGAAACTGAAATCTGAGAAATATTTATTAATCGATGTCTAATACCTACGGTTAAAATTTCACAAAAATCTGAGTTATCTAAATTGTCACGAAGGGCTTCCATCTCTTCTTTGCATCAAACTAAATTAAACTAACTATAGCCCACATTACCAACCCCTTATGTCTAGCAGCTGTGTTCCAAAATTCATCATGATTGGTGACTTAGTTTAGGATTGAATCCTGTCTAAACATAAAAACATATACCTAACTTTATATAAATAGAGATATGTTTTTGCTTTTCATTCAGTTGGATCAAGATGGGCTTCACCATCTAAACATTCAAGCAGACTGGCAACGAAAAGGTGGAACCTACTGGGTACGATACATGCATGTGGAGATACTTGGATTTACTGATGTTTCGCCCCGTAAGTTTCTTTCTTTTTTTTTTTTCTTTTTTTTTTTTAACAAAATATTTGGTGCTCCTTTACAACCACTTCCCCATGAAAAACAGCATCTCACTACTGGGTACAATACATGCATGTGGAGATACTTGGATTTACTGATGTTTCGCCCCATAAGTTTCTTTTTTTTTTTTTAACAAAATATTTAGTGCTCCTTTACAACCACTCCCCCATGAAAAACAGCATCTCATCACGTGTTAAATAATCCTATTTTTTGGCATTAAAAAAAATTTACATGAAAAAGATTTTGACTTTTTAAAAATTATGACCGAAGAGACAGTCTATTGATTGCGGCTTGCTGTTGTGAATTCGGAATAGCGGTCACTTCTCGAGCGCTGGCTTATCTAATCCCACTTTCCCGACCTTGTGTCACATCTTACCTTGTGGGAGGTAGATAAATAACTTGGAATAGCGGCACGCTGACTCAGTCACATGTTTTACTGGACTGCAATTTATCCCTCTTTCTCTCAAGTCCATTTTTATCACTTTTTCCCATATTTTACTTGACCTTCGACTGTGAACTGAACCTACTACTTTATTCTACATCTACTGGCCCAAGAACTCTCGTCCATTCTTTTAACGTGGCCAAACCACCAAAGTCTCCTGTTCTGCACACATTTCCCTATACTATTCAGATTTAATCTTCCTCTGAGCTCATCAGATCTACGCCTGTCTTTAAGATTCCCATTACACATCCATCGTATTATTCTCATATCATTTCTCTCCATGCAACGCATGTCCTCAACCCTCACTGGCCAGTTTTCACTTTCATACATCATCACACTGCGTACACATGCCTGATAAACTCCCCCCTTTAGTTGGTGGTGGTAAGCTCTGCTGGTTAGCAGTACTTCTTTGAACTTACTCCATCCATTCATAACTCTTGTAATCACACTAACACCTGCTCCGCCTGGTGCTCCAATGGTATCACCAAGGTAACAAAACTTCTCGACAACCTCAATAGCTTCGCTATCCACATATATTTTGTCCACATCTGAGTTCTAATCCATCTCCATTGTCTCTAACTTCTTGTACTTATTAAACTGGTTATACCACACTAATATGTAACGTAATCCACACATTAGATAAATATGAATTTGCTTTTTTTCTTTCAGCTTCACAGACGATTAAAGTCGGTGACAGAGTCCGCGTGAAACCCTCAGTTTCTCTGCCAATGTACAAATGGGGTTCGGTAAACCACAGAAGTCTTGGTGTTGTCACAGGTTAGTGTGATTATTTCTACTTTTCGAACAGTGTATTTTTTTTTTAAATTATCTACAGAAATATTTTCATAAACTTTAGTATTATTAACAAACTGAAGTACTTGTTTTTCACTCAGTTTCTCAAAGTTTCCCCATTCTGCACGTCAACTCGACTAGAATAAAAAAATGTTTTTGCTTTAAATTGTAATAAAAATTTTTTTTTAAATTACTCGTTTTAATCAATGAATATTTTATAATAAAAACAATTATGTCGAGTCAGATCAGACCTGGCATATCAGCTCTGATATTCTGTCTAATGCGCTTCTGACAATCAGTCGGCTACGTAGGTTTGGCCACGTTGAGAGGAGCGACTCTTGGATAAGAAAATGCAGAGATCTTGAGGTGGAAGACAGGAGGAAAGTTGGACGATCCAAGAAAACTTTGATGCAAACCATCAACAAAGATCTTAGACAGTGAAATTTGAACGGAATCAATACTGAAGACCACCAGGCTTGGAGACTGTGATTGCAGGCTGTCAGAGAACGTCGAACCCCTGACGAAGGGAAATAAGACGATAAAATGGATGACAATGATGATTATGATTCAGAATTATATCCTACTTTGGTGAAATTTAAATTATATGTATATTTTCTTGAGGAAGACAATAGAAGTGGTCTCGAATCTCTACGTTACCATCTGTGTGCTGAATATCTACGAGTCCTCACCTCTAAAAAACATATGGGGAGAGAATACCCTTAAAACTTAAAATATATCCTACTTTGGTGAAATTTAAATTATATGTATATTTTCTTGAGGAAGACAATGGAAGTGGTCTCGAATCTCTACATTACCCTCTGTGTGCTGAATATCTACGTGTCCTCACCTCTAAAAAACATATGGGGAGAGAATACCCTTAAAACTTCAAATACGTATATCCGATTTTAATGAAATTTAATTTATTCTTAAAATTGATCAAATTTAAGGCTGAAGTTGTCATAATTTTGTTTTCACAGCAATTCATTCAAATGGCAGAGATATCAGCATTGATTATCCACAACAAGCTCACTGGACTGGAGTAATTGATGAAATGGAATTGGTCCCCAGTACTCATCCTGGAGTCCTGTGAGTATAACTTTATCAATCTTCGTAACAGTTCAGATATTATGGAAAATGTGCACCAGGAATGTGTATTCAATGTGATGATGTTTTGAAATGAAACCTGGCCACTGAGAGTTGAGGACATGTGTTGCATGGAAAGAAATGCTATGAGAATGATATGATGGTTGTGTAATGTGAGTTTTAAAGACATGCTTTTTTAGTAGATGAAATGTTATTGCAGGACAAGAAATACAATTTCAAACCAACAATAAATAAACAATCATGGCTGCCATTGTGAAGACAAACCAAAACAAGTCCAATAATTTATAAAACAATAATGTGAGAGAAAGAGAAGCAAAGAGATAGATACAGACATAGGTAGATAGAGAGGGGGAGAGAAAGAAAGAGAAGCAAAGAGACAGATACAGACATAGGTAGATAGAGAGGGGGAGAGAAAGAAAGAAAGAAAGAGAAGCAAAGAGACAGATACAGACATAGGTAGATAGAGAGGGGGAGAGAAAGAAAGAGAAGCAAAGAGACAGATACAGACATAGGTAGATAGAGAGGGGAAGAGAAAGAAAGAGAAGCAAAGAGACAGAGACAGATACAGACATAGGTAGATAGAGAGGGGAAGAGAAAGAAAGAGAAGCAAAGAGACAGATACAGACATAGGTAGATAGAGAGGGGAAAAGAAAGAAAGAGAAGTAAAGAGACAGATACAGACATAGGTAGATAGAGAGGGGGAGAGAAAAAAAGAGAAGCAAAGAGACAGATACAGACATAGGTAGATAGAGAGGGGGGAGAGAAAGAAAGAGAAGCAAAGAGACAGATACAGACATAGGTAGATAGAGAGGGGAAAAGAAAGAAAGAGAAGTAAAGAGACAGATACAGACATAGGTAGATAGACAGGGGAAAAGAAAGAAAGAGAAGTAAAGAGACAGATACAGACATAGGTAGATAGAGAGGGGGAGAGAAAAAAAGAGAAGCAAAGAGACAGATACAGACATAGGTAGATAGAGAGGGGGGAGAGAAAGAAAGAGAAGCAAAGAGACAGATACAGACATAGGTAGATAGAGAGGGGAAAAGAAAGAAAGAGAAGTAAAGAGACAGATACAGACATAGGTAGATAGACAGGGGAAAAGAAAGAAAGAGAAGTAAAGAGACAGATACAGACATAGGTAGATAGAGAGGGGGAGAGAAAGAAAGAGAAGCAAAGAGACAGATACAGACATAGGTAGATAGAGAGGGGAAAAGAAAGAAAGAGAAGCAAAGAGACAGATACAGACATAGGTAGATAGAGAGGGGGAGAGAAAGAAAGAGAAGCAAAGAGACAGATACAGACATAGGTAGATAGAGAGGGGAAAAGAAAGAAAGAGAAGTAAAGAGACAGATACAGACATAGGTAGATAGAGAGGGGGAGAGAAAGAAAGAGAAGCAAAAAGACAGATACAGACATAGGTAGATAGAGAGGGGAAGAGAAAGAAAGAGAAGTAAAGAGACAGATACAGACATAGGTAGATAGAGAGGGGGAGAGAAAGAAAGAGAAGCAAAGAGACAGACACAGACATAGGTAGATAGAGAGGGGGAGAGAAAGAAAGAGAAGTAAAGAGACAGATACAGACATAGGTAGATAGAGAGGGGAAGAGAAAGAAAGAGAAGTAAAGAGACAGACACAGACATAGGTAGATAGAGAGGGGAAGAGAAAGAAAGAGAAGTAAAGAGACAGATACAGACATAGGTAGATAGAGAGGGAGAGAGAAAGAAAGAGAAGCAAAGAGACAGATACAGACATAGGTAGATAGAGAGGGGGAGAGAAAGAAAGAGAAGCAAAAAGACAGATACAGACATAGGTAGATAGAGAGGGGAAGAGAAAGAAAGAGAAGTAAAGAGACAGATACAGACATAGGTAGATAGAGAGGGGGAGAGAAAGAAAGAGAAGCAAAGAGACAGACACAGACATAGGTAGATAGAGAGGGGGAGAGAAAGAAAGAGAAGCAAAGAGACAGATACAGACATAGGTAGATAGAGAGGGGGAGAGAAAGAGAGAGAAGCAAAGAGACAGATACAGACATATGTAGATAGAGAGAAAGAAAGAGAGAGTCCACAGATGCTTAGATCTGATGACCTCAGAGGAAGATTAAATCTGGACAATATAGGGAGATGTGTGCAGAACAGTAGACTTTGATGGTATGGCCACGTTGAAAGGATGGATGACAGTTTTTTGGTTTAGTAGATGTAGAACAGTTAAACAAAACATGTGAGAAAGTAATAAGGATGGACTTGAGAGAAAGCTGTCCAACACATGCCAGCATGTTAACAGATGTTAAACCGAATATGATAATAAAAGAATGGATGAGAGTGCTTGGGTTAGTAGATGTAAAACAGTTGAGGTAGAAGGGTCAGTTGGCAGGGAAAGGCCAAGCAAAACATGTGAGGAAGTGATAAGGGTAAATTTGTAAAGAAAAGAGGAATAAATTAAGACCTGGCCAGAGATAGATTAGTTTAGAAGTGAATTTCTAAAAGCCATACAACACATAGCAACATATAAAACAGATGTTAAACAGAATATGATGATTCCTTATTTCTTGATGATTGAAATTAAAAATTTAAAAAATAATCCGAAATAAAATATTTAAAATTATGCAAAATTTTCACTTGGTTACAGACACCCAGTCTCCATTATGATAAGACATTCTTTATTATTTGATTCCTTTTTTTTATGTTTTGCAGGTGTCATGGATGTCAAATGAACCCAATTACTGGTTCAAGGTTTGAATGCAGAGTTTGTAAGAAATTTGATTATTGTGAAAATTGCTTCAAAACGAAAAGAAACCACAGACATTCCTTCAATGAAATTTCAGAACCAGGTTAGTTATTCATTCCTGAGCCTGGGTTTGTGGGGGGTCACAACGCTACACTGTCTCTGACACTCTTGGGCAAAGTATTCACCTCCATTTCTACCTTTTTTTTATTAAAAACATTTTATTCTTCTGCCTACCCTACTTCCAAACCCTATCTACTAATCAAACCCTGTTTACTCCAACCGGGTCCTGGTCATGACCTTAAATTACATCTGGTGGGGAAAGCCCCAATTTGGGAGCTTTGAGGAGTTTTGAGGCACCCCTTAGTTGCTATTACTTCCAGGTCTACTTTGGTCCGGAGTAGTGGTAGTACCTGTCAGGGTACCCATCTATAGGTTAAATAGAAACTATCGCTTACAGATTAGTCCTTTACAAAATATATGTATGCAAAACAATTTAATCTACAAATCAAGTGTATACAAAACATATGTGCAGTTTCAGCGTAAAATGACCAAACGACAGTTTATATGCCATTAAACCAAGGAGATGCATAATACATGTGACTGGGGTCCACAACTGGGGGTGGACATGTGAAGACCAAAATTACTACTAAATAATAATTACAGAGAAAAGTTTTAGTAAGAAATTTTTTATTAATGTTCAGTAATTAGCAACTGTACATATTATTAGGAAGCAGCTTATAATAATTGATTTATTTCCATCAAATCAAATGTAAAAAGTACAAAAATATAAAAGAACTAAATTCACTAAAAATCACTTTATTCACCATGAATTAGACACATTTTTGATATTTCAAAAATCATGAGTCAATTTGTTTATATTGATTAATTGATTACAGAAAATATAATGACATAATACAATCAGAAAGCAAATTCAAAATTTTACAAAATCAAATACTTTATGAACAAAATAATGTTTGGAGAAATAATTTTGATAAGTTTTATAAAATTTGTTGTTTGTTACATTTATAATTTTTTTTACAGAAGATGAAAAAAATACTTATTTCTTCATGATACGATAATACATAATCTTAATAATAAAATCAACTTACATTAACAAGAACATAAAACCAATAAAATATATGTAAGGGGAGGGATGCAAAACATATCTGATAACTGCTGGGAAAATTATGTATTAAAAACAAAAAAATGAGATTCTACTATTTTAGGCGATTACGTGTAGACCACTCTGAAAACTAGCTGAAAGAAGAAAAAAACAATTATTCTAGAACTTAGAATGAGGGATCAGTTTCGCATATGAATTTAACGTAAATTTTCCGGGCTATTCTAGCGTTTAAGGCAGTTGACCATTTTTTTTTTTTTAAGTAGGATTTTGAAAGTTTAATATTACAGTATCATTTGGTTATTAAATTATTGAACCAAATGATTATAAAACTAATTTGGGATGCTAAAAACATTGTTTTGGTGCTTGTCCAGTGCAACAGGCATACGAAAAAATTATTTATTTATGAAAACAATATTATGTACTTAATCAGTGGTATTTTATTGTTCAATGTTGAAAAAAAGTAGGAAAAATTATCCACTAGAACTTTAATTACAAGTATTTTTCCATTTTCCGTATCGTAGCAGTCACTTCGATGAGTATGCCTCCATTTTCTTTCGTTGAACATAATTCAAGGGCAAATAATTTGCAAGGGCAGATAATCCGCATTTTTTAAAAAACAAAAAAACAACTACATAGATAAAAAAAACCCAGTTAGAATTTAATTAGGTTTATTTTTATTTACTTTCATTTTAAATGTACTCATTAGAATAAATTATATTTTTTTTAAATTTAAGATGCTGAAAATATTTTTAAGCAAAACATTTTTTAAAGATGGTTTTTATTTTTGTCGCAATTTTTGGTTGGTTACCATTAAATAAAATCAAGAAATTTAATAAAATATGGGTTAGTTGTTCGTTAGAAAACTTTTACTGTTTCTTTATTGTCACTACCAATTCTGTAATTTGGTAAAATCTATTTTGATAAATCAATCAAAACGCTTGAAATGTGAATTAATACTGGTGAATCATGGAAAAGATCTGTTACTAAATTTGTTTCCATTTCTTCATAACTAGTGGTATTAGTACATTTTCTTTTAGAGAAAAGCTCTTCCTCCTTAATCTAAATATGACTTTATTTATATGTATTTAATACTAGCTAAAGTGCTTGTCTGGAGAGGATTTCTAAATTTTACCCGAGATTTAAAGCCAGATTTTTAAAGTACTCCAGTCATTAGGAGCGGGATTTTCAAACATTCAAGATTAACGTTTGTCTACCAATCAGCAAATAATGAACAGACAGACGTTGGCCATTTGGTATGATCTGTGTTTGACCAGACGCTGGCCGGTGACGACAGATCAAATTCAGAATGATTTACTTTCAGGCCTATCACGAAATCTGTGGCGTGTAGCTTACTGTGTAGATTTTAAAAATATCCATAATAAATATATTTTTTTAATGTTTTTTTTTTCCCTTATTTTTGTTTTTAGGAAGTGAAGCGATCAATGTTGGAAAACCAGGGAAACAGAAGCGGATATGTCCAGTGCCCAGTGGTTCAATCATTGATAATTGGCAAATCTGTGTGAGAAATCTTGCTGTGTCATCACGAGAAAATCAAGCCTCTAGATTGCTCGATGGTGGAAGTGGTTACTGGCAAAGTGCAGGTTCTCAGGGGAAAGTGAGTAGCTTCTTTTTTTCTTTTTTCTCCTTTTTTTTCTTTTTTTCTCCCTTTTTTTCTTTTTTTCTCCTTTTTTTCTTTTTTTTCCCTTTTTTTCTTTTTTCTCCCTTTTTTTTCCTTTTTTTTCTTTTTTTTCTTTTTTCTTTTCTTTTTTTTCTCCTTTTTTCCCCCTTTTTTTCTTTTTTTTCTTTCTTTTTTTCTTTTCTTTTTTTTCTCCTTTTTTTTTCCCTTTTTTTTTCTTTTTAATCGAAACTTGATTTTGCAATATTTCTATCAAATATTTTTTTTTTCACATTTGGAAATTATAAATTTGTGAATTTGAATTTACTTTGCCCGTGTCCTCTGGAATCGACGGCCCTTTGCTCGTCACCTCTGGGACTGACAGCCCTTTGCTCGTCACCTTTGGGACTGACAGTTTTCGGCCCATCACATTTGGGATTGACGGCTCTTTGCTCGTCACCTTTGGGAGTGACAGCCTTTTGCCCGTTACCTCTGGGATTGACGGCTCTTTGCCCATCACATTTAGGATCGACGGCCCTATGCCCATCACATTTGGGATCGACGGCCCTATGCCTGTCACATTT
Organism: Sepiola atlantica; assembly: GCA_963556195.1. Lineage (NCBI taxonomy): Eukaryota > Metazoa > Mollusca > Cephalopoda > Sepiida > Sepiolidae > Sepiola > Sepiola atlantica. The sequence continues at coordinate 57,371,911 of OY744550.1, forward strand.
GGAATCAACAACCTTTTGCATGTCACCTGTGGGACTGACAGCTTTTTGCCCGTCATATTTGGGAGTGACAGCCTTTTGCCCGTTACCTCTGGGATTGACGGCTCTTTGCCCATCACATTTAGGATCGACGGCCCTATGCCCATCACATTTGGGATCGACGGCCCTATGCCTGTCACATTTGGAATCAACAACCTTTTGCATGTCACCTGTGGGACTGACAGCTTTTTGCCCGTCATATTTGGGAGTGACAGCCTTTTGCCCGTTATCTCTGGGATTGACGGCTCTTTGCCCATCACATTTGGGATCGACGGCTCTTTGCCCATCACATTTGGGATCGACGGCTCTTTGCCCATCACATTTGGGATCGACGGCTCTTTGCCCATCACATTTGGGATCGACGGCTCTTTGCCCATCACATTTGGGATCGACGGCTCTTTGCCCATCACATTTGGGATCGACGGCTCTTTGCCCATCACATTTGGGAGCGACGGCTCTTTGCCCATCACATTTGGGATCGACGGCTCTTTGCCCATCACATTTGGGATCGACGGCCCTTTACCCATCACTCTAGGACTGACGTCATATTTATATTTTAAATAATTAGCACTCTCTAAATGTATAGGCTACTTATTTTAAATCTTAATTTATTAAGATTGTTTTTATTTCAGTGTTTATTATACTATTTTCAAAGTGCATACTATTTTTTTTTCATATATAAATATATATATATATATATATATATAAATATATATTTCTTTTTTGTTTTTTTTTTAGCACTGGATTCGATTGGAAATGCAGTCTGATATTCTTGTAAATCTCCTTCAGATGAAGGTAGAACCTGCAGATTCTAGTTACATGCCTTCACTGGTTGTTGTGAGTGGCGGCGATTCAGTGCATAACTTAAAAGAGTTAAGAACTGTCAACATTGGAGTCTCCTTTATAACAGTCACTTTGCTCGAGGATGTTATGGAAGTATGTCATTTCAAATTGTCATTTCAAATTATCATTTCAGATTGTCATTTCAGATTGTACTTTTAAAATTATAATTTCAAATTGTCATTTCAAATTATAATTTCAAATTGTCATTTCAAATTGTCATTTCAAATTGTCATTTCAAATTGTCATTTCAAATTATCATTTCAAATTATCATTTCAAATTATCATTTCAAATTGTCATTTCAAATTGTCATTTCAAATTATAATTTCAAATTGTCATTTCAAATTGTCATTTCAAATTGTCATTTCAGATTATAATTTCAAATTATAATTTCAAATTGTCATTTCAAATTGTCATTTCAGATTGTCATTTCAAATTGTCATTTCAAATTATAATTTCAAATTATAATTTCAAATTGTCATTTCGAATTGTCATTTCGAATTGTCATTTCGAATTATCATTTCAAATTGTCATTTCAAATTATCATTTCAAATTATAATTTCAAATTGTCATTTCGAATTGTCATTTCGAATTATCATTTCAAATTATCATTTGAAATTATCATTATAAATTATCATTTCAGATTATTTTAAATTATCATTTCAGATTATCATTTCAGATTGTCATTTCAAATTATCATTTTAAATTATCATTTCAGATTATAATTTCAAATTATCATTTCAGATTATCCTTTTAAATTATCCTTTTAAATTGTCATTTCAGATTATCATTTCAGATTATCATTTCAGATTGTCATTTCAAATTATCATTTTAAATTATCATTTCAAATTAACTGTCCATTGATATGCCCATTAACCTATGCATATGTACACACGCAATAAACATATATGTGTATATATATTGTAATATATTATGCTGAACTAATCAGTGGAAAAGGAAATGTATGTGAGTGGATGTGTGAATATGTATATATATATAATGTGTGAATATGTATATATATATATATATATATATATAATGTGTGAATATGTATATATATATATAATGTGTGAATATGTATATATATATATATAATGTGTGAATATGTATATATATATATATAATGTGTGAATATGTATATATATATGTATATATATATATATAATGTGTGAATATGTATATATATATATAATGTGTGAATATGTATATATATATATATAATGTGTGAATATGTATATATATATATATAATGTGTGAATATGTATATATATATATATATATATATATATATATATATAATGTGTGAATATGTATGTATATATATATATATATATATATCTAATGTGTGAATATGTATGTATATATATATATATATATATATAATGTGTGAATATGTATGTATATATATATATATATAATGTGTGAGTATGTATATATATATATATATATATATATATATATAATGTGTGGATATGTATGTGGATATATATATATATATAATGTGTGGATATGTATGTATATATATATATATATATATATATAATGTGTGGATATGTATGTATATATATATATATATATATATAATGTGTGGATATGTATGTATGTATATATATATATATATATATATATATATATCCGTGTATGGATATATGTGTATATATTTGTGTTTGTTTTATTTTATATATGTATGTTTATGTGTGTACTTGTGTATCTATAGATTTGTGCGTCGATGAACATACAAACAATTTTATTGTTTTCATTATGTTGGATTATTAATTCCATAAATATCATATATATATATATATATATATATATATATATATATATATATATATATATATATATATATAGGGATGGTACATCAATATTTATTAAATGATAAATTAGTTCAAAACAAGGAATATATAAATAAACTTTTTCTTTCCTTAACCCATGGATTTTCAAAAATCTATGCTTTTATCACTAGATCATAGGGATAAATCATATACATGAATAGAGATGCTGCAGATTCACGCCATTGCAAACATTATCTAAATGCTTAATTAAAGTAGATGAAAAACTTGTTTGTTGTCAAACATTAACTAAAAAATTTTTTTTCTTCTTTTCTGTCCTCACAGTACTACAGATTTATTGAAATTGCAATCAAGCAATGCCGCAGCAGTGGTATTGATTGTAAAGTACATGGCCTGTCTATAGTTGGTCGACGGAAGGCTGATGAAGATGACACTGCAGCCAACTTTGCTTTTCTTGCATCTGACGATGAAGAGGAGGACCGCAGCAGCTCACTGCAAACTTGTCGAAAGAAAACGCGGTCATCAGGCTACAGAGAAATCCAAACGCATGTACTTGTTTGGGGACTAAATGATAAAGATCAACTTGGTGGACCGAAAGGATCAAAAGTAATTATTTAACTTTCTTTGAACTTTTTATTTTCAGAATGGTTTCTTATCATCAGTATTGTCTAGTTTGATGTCCTATCGCAAACTAACCCTTATCCTCGAGTGGCCTTTGTGTCTTGATAAGTGGTGAAGTGTTAGTAAAAAAGAATCAGAGTTATTTCCCTTTAGTTAGTACATGAAATATCTGGAAAACCGATATTGTACAGTATTATTTTTGCTCGACCATTGATATATTTTCTTTACATAGGAATTTATATTTCAATTTAATAATTTTCTGTTTCTATCGTGTTTGTAATTTTGCTGTTGGTTTCATTTTGTTATTTTTTTTTTCTTTACAGATTAAATTGCCATTCTTGAATGAGACTTTATCGTCGTTAAAATGTGTACAAATTGCTGGAGGCTCAAAAAGTTTGTTTTGTGGTAAGGCTATAATTTCAATCAGAAGAATTCTCCTGCCTTAGATTTGCTGCTGCATTTTAAAATATAATCACCATAATAATTCAAAATATTACAAATCTTCATTCTCATTAGGTGTGTTTTAAAAAGCTATTTCATGAGTTCAGTATAAAAGTAGGTATAATAGAGTTTAGTATGCAGAAAATATAGTGAAATTCTTTGGATGCCTAATTTGCATAACTATTTTTTAAACAGTTCAGAACAAATTAATGTTAAGTGTTATTAATTTGAAATTGTATTGTTCTATTTTAACTATATATATGCAATAGATTTGTCAATATTAACAGTAATTAATTACAGTGATGAAAAAAAAAGAAAAAAAGAAGAAAAAAAGCGGATAAATGACTAAAACACTTTCTTAAATTAAACTAACAGCGCTCGTTACAAGGTATAAGCGAGAAAAGGGAGGGAAAGGGTGGCTGGCTATCTCTCTCTCTCTCTCTCTCTCTTTCTCTTTCTCTTTCTCATTAAAAACATTTTCCTCTTTGTGTTCTTTTCCTTTCAGTAAAACACAAAATCTTTTACGAATTAAACATTCACTTTTGTTCTTTTTCAACTTGCATGATTGCCAGAACTTTTTTATCTTAAACTGCTACCATCAAAAAAGTATATCTTTTGTTTTTAATCGGCTATAAGCCTAAGCAGGGAGTAACGTAGCAGTTACATTTTGTGACAAACTATTTTCTTGTGATATGAACAAATAACCCTACGCTGAGTGATTAGTCTATTGACCAATGAAATCACTTTAGTGTGGTGGGACCCATTTCCATTGGACTATGTGTATTAGTATTAAAAAAAAAAACTAAGTACTTTCATATGTACTAATGAGATCTGTGGAAATTCCACAGTTGTATCCTTCATCATATTGCTGACGTACATTCTATGGACGTCTGGTGCGAATGCAGACCCCATAATATTATTGTACCACCTTTGTTAAAACTGCAACATACGAGGCCTGTCTAAAAAGTATCTGACCTTAGGCCAGAAAAAATATTTCAAATACCTGACGGGGTTGGGACTCTAATCCCCTTCGAAGTAGTCCCCTTGTGCTTGCACACACTTAGCCCACCGATCCATCCACTGCCGGAAACACCTCTGGAAGTCTTTTTTTTGGAATGGTGTTCATCTCCGCCGTCGCGTTCCGCATTATCTCTTTTTTCGCACCCTCTCAACAACAGCTGCACTCCGAGCAGTTTGCTACCTTGCAGAACGCTGGTCACTCTCTGCTGATGTGCGGTCATTTTTGAATCGGTTGAAGCACTCCTTAATTTGTGTTACACTTATCGCATCATCTCCAAACACCTGCTGAATCTAACGCGACAATGAAGATGAACGCCATTCCAAAAGAAAGACTTCCAGAGGTGTTTCCGGCAGTAGATGGATCGGTGGGCTAAGTGTGTGCAAGCTAAGGGGCCTACTTTGAAGGGGACTGAGGTCCCCACCCCGTCACATATTTGAAATATTTTTTCTGGCCTAAGGTTGGGTACGTTTTAGACAGGCTTTGTACACTTATCTAAGTATCGGATTAATGTAGTTTCAGAATATATTTGTTTATTGGAGTGTCTTTCCGAAACCATTGTAGGAGTTTTTGATATATTTCTATTCTATGGATGTCCGGTACGAACGCAGACCCTAAGATATTATTGTTCCATCTTTGGACAGAACAGATACTACACTTTGTAACCTGAAGGTCAAGGAAGTGTATTTTAGATCAAGTTTCATGTCCACCACAAAAGTGACATCAGATGAAATTTTACTTCTTTTTTTTTTTTTGCATTGCAGATGATTCCGTCTTTTTAAAAAGGGGGAGGGGTGATAATGTACATGCGAACATGAAATTGCCTTAGCATATTATATGTATGGAAGCAAAGATTGAAAAAAAAAGATTTTAAAAAAAAGAAGACAGTAACTGTGAAGTTATGCAACCCATACAAATACAGTGAATAAAGAAAGACTTTTATTTTCATGAAGCTGTGTTGTATGTGCTTGTCACCGACAAACTGGGTATTTAACAAAAATACGTTTATTGAGAATCAATATTAATAAATCTCTGCTCTTGAGGAGAAATCGACTCTGAAACTTCTTGGTCTTTCTCTCTCATCAAATCTTTCTTGGAGTTCATACATTAGATCCATTGCTCTTTCTGCTTCTCGTAAAGTCGGTTCTCTCTAGCGCTCCAAACACTTTCTCACAGCTGAGGCTATTCTCTATCTCGACAAATCTACAATCAGACCATGTATGGAGTACTGTTGTCATATTTTGGCTGGTGAATCTCTGTCTCATTTGAGGGTTCTTGATAAGGTGAAGAAACGTATCTGTAATTTGATTGGCCCTACCCTTTCTTCTTCTCTGCACCCTCTCTCTCACAGACGTGATGTTGCTAGTCTCAGTCTTTTCTATAAATACTTTTAGTGCATGTGTTCTTCAGAATTATGTGCTCTATTCCCTGCTTCTTTTGTTCCAGCCTGTTTGACTTGTTGGTCTAGTGGTCTTCATAAATTCGCTGTTTTGATACTTCATTGTAATACAGATTCCTATTCCAAGAATCGCAGGCTTGTGGAACTTTCTTCCTGCTGACTGTTTTCCTCCTACCTATAACCTTGGTCTTTTCAAGACTAAGGCCAATAGGCATCTCCTGTCTTTGCAATAATCATATTTGTTCTTGTTAGCGCTTTACATCAAGTGGCTTCATGCCTTGTCTGGAGCGATTTCCATAAAAAAAATACATTTTCAAATACAGATTCATAGAATACTCTTTCAGAACTTGAAACTGAATGAATACAATTCCACACTACTTTCATCCAATAACTTGAAAGAAAATTTTATTTTATATTTACTTATATTTCAGTTACCCAAGAAGGAAAGGTGTATGCCTGCGGAGAAGCTACGAACGGCAGACTTGGCCTGGGAAATCCCAGTGGGAGTGTTCCTGTGCCAAGGCAAATAACGTCTCTTAGCCAATATGTCATCAAAAAAGTAGCTGTGCATTCAGGTAAAGTGTTACATAATCCCTTATGAACATCGAACGTTTCTTTTATCTGTGACCCACACTTTTTTCTTTTTACTGCTTATCAAGGCTCGATGGTAAGAGTTAAAGAGATTTTCAGTTGAACGATGAAGGCCACCATGGAAGGATTGGAATCAGTGAGTGGACTGGGCACAAGATTACTTAAGAGGAATTTATTATTCTAGATGACGCCTCATCAAGTATTTGTTTACATTAGACTTGAAGACGGCCATGTTGAAGTTGGTTGGGAAGCAGTCTTGTGATATTTTGTTCCACGTTGGGATGTCCTTGGAAGGAAGAAGCCAATCAGCTGTTAGAAGCCCACAAATCGTGAAAAAGAACCCAGATTTTTTACTAGTTAACTATTTTTATTTTCTTCGTCAAAAAAAAAAAAATAGCAAGTACAAAATGAAAAGAAATTAAGATAATGCTGTTATGTATTCTTTTATGAACGTATAGTGGGTTTTATCTGGACCCCATGTGTGGACTGCATTGCCATTTTGAGATTGAAGACGATTGAAGCATACAATATATTCTTATTTATCCATTCCATAATTACCCTGGCGAGGTAATTGAAATTTTTGTTCCAATCCATAGTGCCCCTTAAATATTGACATTGTACTTCACTCTCTAAACACATCATTTTTTAAATATTGACATTGTACTTCACTCTCTAAACACATAATTTTTTAAATATTGACATTGTACTTCACTCTCTAAACACATAATTTTTTAAATATTGACAGTGTACTTCACTCTCTAAACACATAATTTTTTAAATATTGACAGTGTACTTCACTCTCTAAACACATAATTTTTTAAATATTGACAGTGTACTTCACTCTCTAAACACATAATTTTTTAAATATTGACAGTGTACTTCACTCTCTAAACACATAATTTTTTAAATATTGACATTGTACTTCACTCTCTAAACACATAAATATCTGATTCTATTTCTTCCTCTACCTATCTCGATTACCTACTATATTTTCATTAAATTTTCTTTTGTAAGCTAATGGCTGAAATTTGTTTACAGGAGGACGGCATGCGCTTGCATTAACTGTTGATGGTAAAGTATTTTCTTGGGGAGAAGGAGATGATGGAAAACTTGGGCATGGTAACCGAGTGTAAGTATTATATCTATCTATCTATCTATCTATCTATCTATCTATCTATCTATCTATCTATCTATCTATCTATTATTATTATTATTATTATTATTATTATTATTATTATCATTATCATTATCATTATCATTATCATTATCATTATCATTACCATTACTATTACTATTACTATTACTATTATTATTATTATTATTCTTCTTATTCTTATTCTTCTTCTTTAATGACGCAAAGTACATTTGCCTTTTGCATAAGATCAGAGTTTAGTATCTGTTCTGGTGGATTCTACACTCTAGACCGGTACCGTCTTGGCCTTCGCGCTTTGATTTCGCCAGTCTGAGATATTGTCCTGTGCAGTTCTAGGAGGTCCACCCTCCCAGGCTTTGCTTTCTCACCTTTGAGAAGGGGTTAGTTTATTGCTAATCGCCTGAGGCGCTCCTACCGGGGAATGCCGACAGGACTGCGCAGATATTTTTTGTAGGCCAGAGTGCTCATTCCTCTAGGGCGCTGTCTTTTTAATCCCACTTTCCCGACCTTGTCTCACATCTTACCGATGTGGGAGGTAGATAAATAGAAAGTACATGTCAAAATATTCCTTAGTTCTGGGATTGAGTTATGTTTGAAAAAAGTTCCATTTTAATTCTTCTAATTAGCTATAATTAGTAATCAACGGAACACGTTTCCAGTCTCTCACTTAGCTATCTATGTATTTCTCTCGCCCTCTCTCACGATGTAATGAGTCAACTACTCTCTAATATTCTATTATTAGTATGCTTTATGACACATCCGTGCCAATTTTGTAATTTGGGGGTGTTTTTTAATTTTTATTTTATTAATTTCAAAAAACTATTTAAATTTAGAGTTAACTAAGATTTATTGGTCCCCGATTTATAAAATCAGGGAACTTATGTTTTGAGGCATGTCCGTCCATCCGTCCGGATTTTTCTCCGCAACCATCGATTGAATTTCTCTGAAATTTTGCATGAAGTTGTAACTTTGGTCAGGTTAGAAAGTGACATTCTCCGATTTTTGAAAAAAAAATCTGGTTAGCCCCTCAGGGGGTCAAAAGGCCCCGAAATGGCAAAAAATTACATTTTTTGCCCCATAACTTTTCATCCATCCATTCAATTTCTCTAAAACTTGACCAAAATGTGGAGGCAATTGTTCCTAATAGAAAATAAGTATCGCTGACCTTAGAAAAAATCTGGTTCGCGGCCCCAGGGAGTCAAAAGCTCCCAAAATGGCAAAAAATGACCCTTTTCTCCCATAACGTTTGATCCATTCATTCAATTTTTTTAAAACTTGGCCAAAATGTAGAGGCAATTGTTCTGGATATAAAATGAGTATCCTTGACCTCAGAAAAATTCTGGTTCGCGCCCCCATTCAAAAATTCTGGTTCGCATTTTACACTCGCCACATCGAGTCACATACAGAGGGGGACCATGCACGCGCGGCTTGTTTCTAAGTAAAATCATCAAATAAATACATTTATTAATTTATTCATTGGAAATTTGTAAACAGAAAATCAAAATAGTTTACTTTTACAAAAAAAATCAGATTCTTATCATCAGAAGGCGGAACAAACGGTAAACAGAGAATATTGGGTGGAGCATTTTACTCCACCCAATATTCTCTGTTTACCGTTTGTTCCGCCTTCTGATGATAAGAATCTGATTTTTTTTGTAAAAGTAAACTATTTTGATTTTCTGTTTACAAATTTTTTTATGCAAAGAATATTAAAGAACAATATCCTTACTCTTTAATTCTTACTATGCTATTGCATTTTGGGAATTTTTATCTCCAAAAGAAAGTTCAATTCTCGCACAAGATAAAATAGGAATTAACCCTAACCCTAACCTGTGGTTAGTCGGCATTACCTGGTTATGTGGATTAGTTTCCATACTCAGCGATTTTCTTTCAATCAATCCTCCCTTTGATTCTAATTTCTCCTCATCTTTTTCACAGGTTTTTGCGAACTGTTCCATTATTATTATTATTGTTATTTATATTATTTTTATTATTTTTATTGTTTATCTATTTTATTTTTTTTATTATTCTTATTATTTATCTATTTTATTTTTTTATTATTTATTTTATTATTTTTAATTATTTATTTTATCATTTTTATTATTTATCTATTTTATTTTATTATTTTTATTATTATTTTTATTATTTTATTCTTTATTATTTTTATTTTTGTATTATTTACTATTTTTATTATTTTGTATTTTTATTATTCATTATTTTTATTCTTTATTATTTTTATTATTTATTTTATTATTTATTTTATTTATTAATAATAATCAAAAAAAATGTTTTCTTTTAATTTTTACAGACGATACAACAAGCCTGGACTGATTCAAGCCCTAAAATCCAAAAGAGTCAGAGATATTGCTTGTGGTAGTTCCCATAGTGCTGCTATTATTTCCAATGGAGATCTTTATACTTGGGGCTTAGGAGAATATGGGAGGCTTGGTCACGGAGATTCCACCACACTGCTAAAACCAAAACAGGTATTTTGAAAATTCCAATTTTCGCAACAGTTTCATTTTTCTTCATTTTCTTGATTTTGTATCGTTCTTTGACGGAGGACTGCTCGAAATATAATATTTACAAAAACAACAACATCGTTTTTATGCTCCATACATCACTAATCATCCTTAAAACACACATATATATATGTATATATATTATAATATATATGTATATATATTATAATATAGAATGAAGTAATAAAATAAGGTGTCAATCAAATGTTATTAGAATTCAAGGTTCAAGCAAAGTATCTTAAAGTCCTTAGCTCATGAGTTTTCAAAGATAATTTTTCTCCTCAAAGGACCATTTCCGCAATAGTGGTAGTGATATAACTGCGAAAATGGTCCTTTGAGGAGAAGAATTATCTTTGAAAACTCATGAGCTAAGGACTTTAAGATACTTTGCTTGAACCTTGAATTCTAATAAAATTTGATTGACACCTTATTTTATTACTTCATTCTATATTATAATATTAATGCTCTATCCAGTATATTGAGCTTCAGTTTTTATCCGGATGTTTCACTAATTATAAGATATTAGTTGACGCTTATATCTTTTGTTGGATTACTTGATATATATATATATATATATATATATATGAAAGACGCAATTGAAAAAAACAAACACAGGTAAAAATCAAATAGACAAGAGATTGACTAGTTTCGTTTGGATAAACGAACGTCTTAAAAAAAAATGAAATCGGTCAATCTCTTGTCTATTTGATTTTTTTTCCTGTGTTTAATTATTTTTTACATTCTGTCTATGACATTTCATTTTATGAGATATCATGTATTTTTTATCTTTGAAAACTCATGAGCTAAGGACTTGAGGATACTTTGCTTGAACTTTGAATTCTAATAAAATTTGATTGACACCTTATCTTATTCATTTTATATTATAATATATATATATATATATATATATATATATATATATATATATATATATATATTAAAATTGGTTCTGTTGTAATCATTTTCTTTAACGGAATAATAATTTCTGGCAAAAACACTGAAGCAAATTTAGTATAAAGTACATGCTGCAAGGATAAAAAGGAAGAAATGGCTAGTCAGAATCAAATATTGAATACGGGTACACATACTAGATCACTGTTAGAAGTTGAGACTAAATTAAGTAAGATTTACTAAAAAAGATAAATAGATATGACTCCTATATATACATATTACACAATGCTTCAATCACCTTATTAAATATTGATTTGTCATATCTATTGTCTAACATGGAACATGCAACACAATATTATTTATATATATATATATATATATATATATATATATATATATACATATACATATATATATATATGATTATTTTTATTTACACAGACATGTACAAAATCTGCAACACTGGCATGTCGATGTTATCGATCAACAGTTATTATAAACTGAGATTTCATCAGGCAGTTAGAATCCGATCTTAGCCCTAGATTATATTTGGAAAGATTTTATACATAGCTGTGTAAATAAAAATAATCATATATAAAAGTTCTATTTGATATTGAGCACTTTTTATAAACCCGATTGAAATTCTTTGGATTACTACCCTGTGGATGTTTTACCTGGATTATTATTATTATTATATATATATATATATATATATATATATATATATATATATATTATGGAATTTTGAAAAAAAACAAGAAACATTATTTAAAAAAAAATTTTTTTTTATTATATATTTATTAAATGAATAAAATCATTTTTCATAAATATATGTCTCTGAGACTTTCGCTGTAAGACGCCCTTTTTTTTTCATCCTCCTCATTTTGCTGGTGTTAAGATCGCAAATAAATCCACGCGTGGTTCCAAGAGGATAACTTTCGTCTGATCTCGTTGACGATTTTTGAAGAAAGTGAACATTTTAGATGTGTGTATTCGCGCGGTTACGCCTACATGAATTGAAAGAGGTGTCCACATCCTTAAGAAAACGTTTTTTGGGCGAAAGTCTCAGAGACATCTATTTATAAAAGATGATTTTATTCATTTAATAAATATATATTAAAAAAAAAAAAATTTAAATCGCGTTTCTTGGGTTTTTTTCTTCAAAATTCTGTAATACATTTCAAAATATAAATATAAATATATATATATATATATATATATATATATATATATATGGGAAAAAAAGGATGAAGGTAATCCAACGTAATTGGAAATGAAAAAGGAAAACCCAAAAAGGATGTTTTTTATGTATTCCTCAACGTTTCGTCTTTATTTGTAAGACTTCTTTATATTATCATCCTGAAGAAGTCTTACAAATAAAGACGAAACGTTGATGAACACATAAAAAGCATCCTTTTTGGTTTTTCCTTTTTCATTTCCCATATATATATATATATATATATATACTATAACTATTTTTATAAATATTAAAGTGTTTTTTACCTATAGACGCCGTCGTTTCGGGTTCTCTTACCCTCATCAGTTGCAGGCGGTCGCATGGGCTTGAACGCAGTTCGTAGATTCAGTCTAGAATCACGAGACAAATGCTCAGGACTACACGGCTGCGAACAATCAGCACAGACAGTAATTGAAATTAAGATACACTTACCCAGGAGGCATATATATTATGTCGTTATTTTTGTTGTTATTGTTTTAGTGATAAATGGCTGTACTGCAGCTACTGGTACTCTCGCAGCCGTGTGGTCCTGAGCGTTTGAATCTTGTCATAGTCAGCCATGCTGATGAACCACAGTAAGGTCGAAACACGTGCCCGTGGATAAATATTTTATCTATATAATATATATATATATATATTTATTTATTACTATTGCATATGTATACTTAGATGTTAAAATAATTAATCTCAGGAGACAATTTTTATAAAATGAATTCACTTTTATCAGCTATGTAAAAAATTTGCACCCCTCATCATTTATTTTCTTTTAATTTTTAAGTTTATATTTAACGTGTATTATTTGAATTATTCGGACTGCTATTCTCATCTTGGTTGATACATTCACAATGTGTCAGCCGTTGTAATCTCCGACTCTTCTTCAGGTGTGTCTTTTCGAACTTGGTTACCTTCAAGTCTGTTTATATTCAAATCTTGTATTCTGTTTTCAGATCATGGCTCTTGCTGGAAAACGGGTTATACAGATCGCTTGTGGTAGCAGAGATGCACAAACGCTGGCTCTTACAGACGAAGGACTAGTGTATTCTTGGGGTGATGGAGATTTTGGAAAACTTGGACGAGGAGGAAGTGAAGGTTGCAGTGTACCTCATGCCATTGACAGACTTTCTGGCCTTGGAGTCTGTCAGATTGAGTGTGGGGCTCAGTTTTCATTAGCTCTTACAAAAATTGGTGGTGTCTGGACATGGTAAGTTATTCTTGATTTCTTTCTGTACGTGTAAATGGTTCTGAATTCATTTTTTTTTTCGGTTTTCTTCTGAGAATAATTTTGGAAAGCTGTAAAAAAAAAATGAATAAATTATTTTTAAGTATTATTTGTATCATTCAAATACTGTTTTCATCTTGGATGTTACTCTCACAACGTTTCAGCTGATATAACCTCCGACCTTTTTCAGGTGCGTCTTCTTAAACTCGGGAATCTGTACGAAATTTCGAACGGAACCCTTTATTTAATCCACGGGGGTAATTTGCTCACATTCCCTCAGTCATGACCAGGTAGAAGTTTTGATTACTAAGTAATTGTATTCTTAGTATCGCCCCCACTGAGGATTGAACCTTCAACCATCAGAAGACTGTCACTTAGAACTGATTATCACTTTGCACTTTTATCCGTTGTGCCACGGGTCCTTGCTAACGATAATCTATTAGTCTGTTAAGCATTATTTTCAGGAGTACTAAGAACGTCTTCAAAGAAAATCTAACCGATCAATAAGTCTGTTTTTCGGCATTAAACAACCCCCAACTGGATTGATGTGCCATAAAACAAGACAAACCGAAACAGACTTTGTCCAATTTTGGAGCCGGTTGATAAATTCCTCCATTTTGCTTTCAATTGTTTTAAAAGTGGTTTCTAAAATATGCTAATTATCTCCCTTGTTGCATAACTCTTTTTTTATTTAGGTGTTGAGGTAATTATCTTATTAATAGAAATAAAAGACGCTTTATACTCACAATACTATGAAATAGGGCCGTATTATTTTTGAAATAATCCAATTTTTGGCATCAGTACTCAAATAAGTTATAGCATCTTAGGGGTAGACTACTCTCTTTCCGTCAGTCATGATTGGGTAGAAGTCTTAATTGTATTCTTAGTAGCGCCCGTACTGAGGATTGAACCTTCAACCTTCAGAAGACTGTCACTTAGAACTGATTATGACTTAGTACTTATGTGTCTTTGCATACAGATTCCTGAGTTTGACAAGATGCACCTGAAGAAGTCAGATTGGCCGAAACGCTGTGAAAATAACATCCAAGATGAGAAGAGTAGTCAGACTAATCTAAATAATACAAATTACCAATCCTCATCTAAAAAATTCCAACACATAAATTAAATTAATTTTTAATTAGTTAAATGAATTCTAAACTAAAGTTGTGAACGAATGGCACCGTAATTCTATCAAGAGTAGAGCGCCAGGGAATGTCTGCCATTTTTTATCTGGGAAAAAAAAATTTATTTATTTATTTTTTTTTACTTTTTATTTTTACTGCAGATTTCTTTTTTAAAAATGGCTACAGACTGCTAAAATGGCGAACATTTTTGGCCATTCTAGTTTTGAAATGGTTTCCTTAAACTTTGAGAGAGTTTCTTGTAACTGTGTTGAGTAAATAATTCATGCCGATTTATCTATGTATGAAAATATATAGTTTTGTTTTGATATATATAAGAAAGTTCAATGAAATTTCAAAGCCTATGAATATTGAGATGGTTTCTTTCTACACATTAAGAAAATACAATAGGAAATATTTATTGGATTTAGCATAAATTTATGTTCTTGTAAATAATTATTAAAGTAATTCCTTGTCTGTTTGGTGTCAATTCCCTATCAGTTCATTCTGATCATCCCTTCTATATGTGAGTTTTTGTTTTTGTTTATTGGTTTATCCTGAATCACAATTGTATTTATTTGTTTTGTTTTTTTTCAAATTGGATAGGAGTGGATATATGTGTATACGTATGTATGTGTGTCCCCGTTTAGTGTGTATTATTGTATTTGATGAAGAGGGCACAATTTCCGCATGTTGCATTATATTGATTACTAATTTGTTATGTTACTGTTGGCTTTTGTATTTTGTATCTTTTTCTTTCTTTTTTTTACTTAGTATTATTATTATGAAGAATAAATAAATAAGGGAATTGGGCAAAAGGAAGATTATGTAATTACCTAACGTTCGCTAAAGTGAAACAAGTTTCAACATTATTCATGAATGCGGTGAACAGAATTTTGACGCTATTTTCATTTACCCATTTTAAGTAACAGAGCGATTTCATTGGATAATCATCTCTGTTGATTACCCTTCTGCTTTGGGAAGGAGTTAGTTTATAGCTAAACTGCTTGAGATGCCCTCACCGGGGAATGCCGACGGGGCTGCTCAGGCAATTTTTAAGGGGCCAGAGTGCACCACTTCTTGTGCGCTGACCTAGTCTCTCCACCTTCCGGTCTTATGCCACATCTTCGAACGGTAAGATAGAGGCTAAATACCTTATAGCTAATTCCCTCCTCTCATTAACATTTGGGTGCTTCTACAGAATTTGAACCGAATTGTTGTTTTTTTTTAACCTTTAACCTAACCTAACCTAAGTTTTAGGTTTAGTTTGGCAAAAGTCAGTTTGGTTCAGTTCAAATTTTGTAGAAGCACCAACATTTGTATACTTTTTGTATTTGGAAAAATATTAAATAAAGTCATTTTTTAAAAAAAAATTATTGTTATTGTTATTATTATTATTATTATTATTAGTAGTAGTAGTAGTAGTAGTAGTAGTAGTTGTAGTAGTAATATGCCACAAAAGCCCCAGTAATAGTGAAAGGTGAAAATGTCGAGGAAGTTGACAACAAAATCTACCTAGGGGAAGATGGTGGAGAGACGACCTTGATAGTCAACTAGGTTCTACTTGGCCACATCTAGCCACGGATAAAACAAGGTGAAAAGAAACCAGGAAGGGGTTCCTCGACTAGGAGTGAAATGAAAAAAGATGATGATGGCGATGATGATGATGAGTAGTAGTAGTCTTATTAGTAAAAAATATTATTATTATTATTAAGTCTAGCATTTAAGTTCATGTTATCTGATTAATTAACGCTAACCAACAAACTTGAGTAAGTCTTTCCCTCCTTAATTTTCTTTCAGGGGTAAGGGTGACTATTTCAGACTTGGCCATGGTACAGATACACATGTGAGGAAGCCACATTTTGTGGAAGGTTTGAAAGGAAAGAAAATCGTTCATGTTGCAGTTGGGGCACTCCATTGCTTGGCTGTTACTGATACAGGACAGGTAACCATTTTTTTTTCTTCTTTTAGATGCAGGCACCGCATCCCTATAAGTGACTGTGTCCGTCGGTGCTTCTTGACTTTAACTTTGACACTTTGTGACATAATTCATTCTTTTACTCACATCATGTATTCTATTTTAATGGTAAGTATTCTATTTGTTGCATGAAATCGAAAAGCGCTAAAAAGAGAAAAGGTGTAGAATATAAGATAAAAGTTCCATTTTAATATTTTTAACTACAGTATTAAGGTATTATTTTTAAGGTATTAATGGGTGTTATGAGCGAAACACCTTCATCTTGTGGTACTTTCTTAGATTAGGACCCATGCTAAAATTGACTTGGCGTCGGTACTTTCTTGATATTTACGTAAACCGCCGGAAAGTACCGAAGCGGTTAGCCAATCAAATTGCGAGAAAATAAGCAGTCAACATTTCAACTGATTGAAACGCGATTGCAACTGCAAAGGATTTTCACGAGCTATCACTGGCTGTTGTGTCTCTCGAAGGAGTGATTAACTTATGTCAGGAAGAAAAACTGATTGCAAAAGAAAAAAAATGTTCACGCTAAAAAAACCAAAAAAAAAACAAACTTTAATACCTAACGCTAATCCCTAAACTCTAGCTGTAACCCTAACGAAAGCAAAAATAATTTTCAGTAAAAAAAATTTTTTAAACCCTAACAGCGCCATTCTTACCTGATTACAAACAAAAAATAATTTTCAGTAAAAAAAAAAACACTTAATAAAATATAATTTATCATCTGTTTATTTCTATTTCTTCGTTCAAAAAATAAATATTTTTTTCATACAATTTGACTAAATGTATTTTTTTTTTTTTTTTTTTTTTTTTGCTTTAAATGTTGTTTTTTTTCTCCCACTTGTAAATCCAGCTTCATTTTTTAAATTTTTTTTGACACACGCAGGTCAACCGACTTGGTGTCGGTACTTTCCGACGGTTTATGAAAACATCCGGAAAGTACCGATGCCAAGTTGATTTTAGAGTGGGTCCAAATCTAAAAAAGTACCCATCTTGTTATGCGTTGGATCTGAATCTTTAAGTACTGCGCATGCGTTATATGAGTGCCACTTAGTGCCGATAGTATTAGTATTGGGATCTGCAGTTTTAAGTGTTACTTGACCACTCATGACCTTCTAGAATTAAAGACAAACTCCCATTCTAACATTTTCTATTAACTTTTATTGGTCATCTTCGTTAAACATGTAATGGACAGGTGTTGAGGTTAGGGTTAGCGTTAATGAACAGGTGTTAGTAATATTGAAGGTTATTATAAGTCGATGAGTTTGGACGAGGAAGATGGTACTGAGTGGCAAGTTTTTAGCAGCTTACATGAATGAACTATTTTCTGTCGATCTACTAGAGTTGTGATTCGGTTTGGCGATTGTGTAATTATCGCCTCTTCAACAGGTACACGTCTTCATGTAACATGGTTCGCGCGCGATCGCTAAAGCCAGATCACGTGATCAGCAGAACCCTCTGTTTGTGACTTATACCCAACCAGACACGATGTGATCCTGCGATTCTCTGTTGTCGGCCCAGCAGAGAATCTACGAACACTAGTGGAATGATTATTTCGCCTTGTCAACACATACTCAGTCTTATGTATTATCTTCTGGTTTTGTTCTCATGTTTCTCCTGCATAAAACTATTACCCGTCTGTCCAACGTGTTGTTCAATTGTATTATATCATAAAGAAGAGTTACACAAACCAACGCACCTATCCTTGTCCAGTTTCTGTTTCTATTCCGTCTTAAAACTTGTCTTTTTCTCACCTAAAAAGTTATTCCAAAGCCCGTACGTACAAATAAGGGTAAGAGTTAGTTTAAAGGCTGGCAGAGTTCATATAGTTATTTGGAAGTACGTCTGTGTGTCGTAATGGCATCATTTTCTTCCAAGAAAGAAAATCGGAAGAAAAACGATGATCTCAAATCTCTAATTTCTTCTTCTTTTGAGCCATTGCAAGATTGTTCTATTCATTATTATCTTTTGGCCCTGATGTTTCAGTCAAATTGATATAAATATGATCCATGGGTTTCTTGTTCCATTCTTTTTTCTTTTTTGCAAGTACTTTCGATTTGAATCGTCAAATCATCTTCAGGCGGTATTAGTTTTAGTGTCTTTACAAATTATGACTTTACTGTTGTGCTCATTTTTGAATTATAACGGCAAGTAGTTTATAACTTGAAAAAGCGTTGTAAAGTTGAAATGTACATGAGAGCGTGATGGCGTTCTACACATACGAGAGATTTAAAAGTTTGACTGTTTAAACCGTTAAGAAATTGATGACGTTAAAGAAAGTGCATACAATTCAAACGCATAACTACCTAATGGCTAAGAATTTGGTAATGTTAATTATTATGCTAGACACTTTAAAATGTTGCGACTAGTTTCATAATTGACATTATTAATTGTGGGATGTTTAGTTTTTATGTAGAGGGCTTTGAGTATTTTTAATTTTTTATATATATAAGTCAATGTTTGTTTGTGTGTTATAGAAATCGATACGCTAACAGTTAGAAGATTCAAATAAGTTTCAATAAGGGTTAAATATTTCAAAGAATCTAAAGACATCATTCATTGAAATTTTCCTTTGATTCCATCTAGGGTCATTAGGGGCAATTATTCGTTAGGTCCATATAGTAACTGAAATATATTAGAACGTAAAGAAATAGAATTCTTTTTTTTTTAATAGATTTTCTTCATTTCATAAAACAAAAATAAAATTAAGCAAAGAATATTTCAGTAAAGAATTTATTCAAAAAAGGTTTAAGAATTTAAATAATTTAAATAAATGAGAGTTATAGAAAGCCAAAACAATGCGATACTTTTTTATATATATTTTTTTTTTTTTGAAAGCTTAAATTTTTTGCCAATAATGTCTGGTTAAGAGAAGCGCATTGCTGCACGAAGTATAAAATTAGGAATAACCAGACATTATCCTGACTCCATACCAACAATATAGATTTCCAACAAGGATGACTATTTAATTTGATAAAAAATGTTACTTAAAAAAAAAAAAAGTTAGAAATTTCTTTACACTTTTGAGGACGGCAATATTATCGCCGGAAAATTTAAAGTTTTCAAAATAAAAAGAAATGTGAAAAAATATTGTATTGTTTTAGCTTTCTATAATCGTCATTTATTCAAATTAACAATGCTTCAATAAGAGATATTCTTAATCCTATTTAAATAATTATTTTTATTGGTAGTTTTTAAATTTAAAATAATTAAATTTTGTTTCAATTTGTTAAATCTCTATTTATACAGACATGTAGAAAAAGCTGCTACACTGGCATGTTGATGTTATCGATCAATAGTTATTAGAAACTAAGAAAGGAAAAAGAAAAAGCTAAATTTAAAACCGGAAGGTCACATGGTCAAATTTAAAACAATTGAAAAAAAAACGTTTATAAACTGAAAAGTTACAAGATTGAAAGGTTAATCTATTTATAAACATATTTTCAAGGTTTGAGATATATATATATATATATATATATATATATATATATTAGTAGTATGTTTTTAAAAGGCTGTGGGCAATGCAAATTCCGGGTAAGATGTAAGCTGGAAGGAACAAAAATAATAAATCGAATACGAAATGTGACTTACTATTTATTTTTTCTTAAAATCTTACATAACAGCAAGTGTGGTGTTAGCTGTTTGTGTGATGTCCGGATGATTATAAAAATCATTTATTTAATATTTCGGGAAAAGAAACTTCCCTTTGTCAAAAATAATAAACACCAGAGGAAAACTTCGTCTGTGCAGAGAAAATGCCAAAATGGATGTTTTTTTTGTTTCTTCGGAATTTGCATTGCCCACAGCCTTTTAAAAACATATTACTACTATTCCCAGCAATGCTTCACACAAACTACCATTCTCTATTATATATATATATATATATATATGCAACCTTAATTCCTATATAATTTTATTTCTAGCTACCATATCGTAGAATGGTTCGTAGGTGTAGTGTTTAGAAAGTATTTTATTATTATTATTATTATTATTATTATTATTACTAGTATTACTATTGTTATAAAGAATTTTATTTGATATGCCAATTATCATATCACACGGTAGTCTTAAGTGTAGTATATTATTATTATTATTATTATTTTATTTATTTATGTATATATAAGTAACATTTTAGGCTGAATTATTTCGACACTTGATTATTGGGGAAATGGTAGTTTTATCTGTACCATTGGAGAGCCATGCATATAACTGTCCTGTTTTTAAATCTCCGAAACAGTTACATGGTAAACAGCTGATGATTCCCGTGTTAATATTAGATGCTTACGTTAAGGTCTCCTGCTTTTGTTTCACTGTTAGATACTTAATCCCCCTTTTTATTTTATTTACTTACTATTATATATTATTTATTTATGAATTTTCCAACAAATGTTAAGTCTACACTATTTTGGATTTAGTTAGTTTCTCTGGGAATTTAAACTGCATTTTCCTTTCTTTTTTTTTTTTGTCTTTTTGTTTAAAATAACTCAAAGCTTCTTTAGACTATATATATATATATATTAAAGTGAAATATTTTGAAAATCAACAATCGTGCAAATTTTAAATGAAAAATTCATTTATTTAATTAAAAAAATTTTTTTTTTGTTTAAATGAATTTTTCATTTAAAATTTGCACGATTGTTGATTTTCAAAATATTTCACTTTAATACATTATAATCCGTGCTTCTAAGATGTTGACTTCCTTTCCTTACTATATATATATATATATATTTATTGGCAAATAAATGAATAAATGTAACAAAAAAAAGAAACTAATATAACTAAACAAAATTAATAAAATAATAAATACACAAATACATAAATAAACAGCAGGCTCAATCATACCCGCTTTGTATTGTTCCCCACTTTCTCTCTTCGCCTGCCAAAACCTCAGAGAAAATAATAAAAACACAAAAGAAAAAACGACAACAACAACCACAAAGAAAAATACAAACCAACTCCTGATGACAATCGCGAGATCGAAAACGCTTGAGATGGCTGGAAAAAAAAGAACCCTGAGAGCCATACTACACCAACTATTATCCGAGATCCGAAAGCTTGCTCGCCGTGTTGAAAAAGTAATTAAGAAAATTACAAAATGTGAAAATTACATTGTCTTCAACTTGTATAAATGTATATATATGGTCTAGCCGCACTGAAGAGCTGTGATACAGCGAAGCAATCTGTATGTGGATGACTATATATATATATATGTAAAAATAAAAATGGAATAAAGAATAAGCAATTCAACAACTAACAAAAATAAACTCAAAAACTCATGTAAAGTTCCACCGAGATATTTCGGCCGTAGATATATATATATATATAAAATGTAAAGGAGTAAGGCTACCAACATTTGTAAAAAGTTTTTTTCAACATTTATTTATTATTTTGTTATTTTATAATTTTATATAACGCGTTTCAAGCGGTGACAGTGAAGACAAAAGGAAGGGGAAGTCATGTGTCAGCCACTGAACAGAAATTAATCTTAGTAGCAGTAATTGGCATTATGCACATGCATTCCCCCATTGCTTCACCAAACAAGAGAATAGCAGTTCAAACAGAACTCATTGTGGTTCAAGCATGCGTATGCAGACAATATTTTGGTTATACTGATTTTTCAAACTACCAAAAGTAAACCCAAGATCTCCTTTCTACTCTCCATAGTAGAGAAACAAGTATTAAGGATAGAAAAGGTTTACTAAACAAAACAAAGTGAACAGAGTAATTAAGCAATCGCTAGGTTGGGCTAGCAAGTCATGCTAGGTCTTGTTAATTCTCGTTCTTTTGATAGGTAAAACAGACGACTCTATTCTGCTACTTATGCAGTATATGATACCATCATTTTTTTTTTGGGGGGGGGGGTATTTATATTGGGATACATGCGAAATATGGCATTTTATTTTGAACTGCCATATTTCGCACGTATCCCAATATAAATAAGCACCAATTTTTTGTTTCTCTTATCAATTCTTTTAAGTTAAATGTAACTTGTACATGTTGTAGGTTTATGCCTGGGGTGATAATGACCATGGTCAACAAGGTAATGGTACAACGACCGTCAACAGAAAACCTGCCCTTGTACACTGCATGGAAGGATACAGAATAACCAAAGTTGCCTGTGGATCATCACACAGCATTGCTTGGGCAACCACAGATTTATCAACGCCTACAACACACGAACCCGTTCTATTCTCAGCTTCAAGAGATCCACTCGGTGCTACACTGCTTGGTAAGACTCTTTTCTCACATATTTCATCACACAAAGATCAAAGTGTAGTATCTGTTCCGATGGATACTACACCCCATAGACTGATATTGTTTTGTCCTTCGGGGCTTGATTTATGCCGGTCTATGGGTCTGTCCTGTGCAGTTCTAGGAGGTCCACCCTCCCAGGCTTTGCCTCCCCTCTTTGGGGAGGAGTAAGTTTATCGCTTACTGCCTGAGGCGCCCCTACCGGGGGAATGCCGACGGGGCTGCCCAGGCATTTTTTGTAGGCCAGAGTGCTCACCTTCTCGGGCGCTGGCTTTTCAAGTCCCACTTTCCCGACCCGACATTGGGTCACATCTTACCTTGTGGGAGTAAGATAAACCTGGCCTTGTGCCTAACATCCTGGGGAGGGAAATAAAAAGATTTTCTGGTCTTTTGGCTGAGATCAAAGTGTAGTATCTGTTCCAATGGATACTAAATTTTTTTCTTTTCCTCGGCCATTTTTTTTTTCTTTACCCAGACCCAAAACATGATACCTATCTTGAAAGACACCACCCTAACCCCTGTTTCTTTTTTTAACCCTCCCTTTTAACCCTCTCTCCCACTTAGAAACTGACTCGCTTGTTTTCGGCTCTTGAAACAAACTGGAAAAACTGAGCAGCTCACACTCAGATAGATTTGGGAAGGGCCTTACTAACCAACATATCATTTTTTGTATAATCTTTGGCTACCGATGGATGCTGCACTCCTTAAACCGGTACCGTCTTGGCATTCGGGCTTTGATTCCGCCGGTCTGAGGGATTGTCCTGTGCATTTCTAGGAGGTCCACCCTCCAAGGATTTGCCTTCTCACCCTTTGAGAAGGGGGTTAATTTATTGCTAATCACATGAGGCGCTCCTACCGAGGAATGCTGACGGGAGCTGCCCAGAGTGCTCAACTTTTCAATCTCACTTTCCGACCTTGTGTCACATATTACCGCTGTGGGAGGGAGATAAAAAAAACACACATAAAAAAAGATATCAATACTAGTTTATACTCTCACCTTGTTGTTTGTACAGTATCTGGGTATGTCAGTTTCCATTTTTACCTAACTTTAATAGCTAGTATGAAGAAAGATATTTGTGAAATTTTGTGGACAAAAATATATTTATATATTGTTTTTATTGGCAAAAACATAAAAAATTACGTTTTTAAGCAAAATTAATTTATTTTGAATTAATGACAAACACCCTTTATAATAAAATATAATATAATATAATATAATATAATATAATATAATATAATATAATATAATATAAATATAATAAAATATAAATATAATAAAATATAAATATAATAAAATATAAATATAATAAAATATAAATATAATAAAATATAAATATAATAAAATATAAATATAATAAAATATAGATATAATAAAATATAATAAAATATAATAATATAATATAAAATATAATATAATATAATAAAATATAATACAATATAATATAATAAAATATAATAATATAATATTAAATATAATAAAATATAATATAATATAATATAATATAATATAATATAATATAATATAATATAATATAATATAATAAAATATAATATAATATAATATAATATAATATAATAAAATATAATATAATAAAATTAAATATAATATAATATAATATAATAAAATATAATATAATATAATAAAATTAAATATAATAAAATTAAATATAATATAATATAATATAATAAAATTAAATATAATAAAATATAATATAATAAAATTAAATATAATAAAATATAATATAATAAAATTAAATATAATATAATATAATAAAATTAAATAAAATATAATATAATAAAATATAATATAATAAAATTAAATATAATATAATATAATAAAATTAAATATAATAAAATTAAATATAATATAATATAATAAAATTAAATATAATATAATAAAATTAAATATAATATAATATAATATAATTAAATATAATATAATAAAATTAAATATAATATAATATAATAAAATTAAATATAATATAATATAATATAATATAATAAAATATAATAAAATATAATAAAATATAATATAATATAATATAATATAATATAATAAAATATAATATAATAAAATATAATATAATAAAATATAATATAATATAATAAAATTAAATATAATAAAATATAATATAATATAATAAAATATAATATAATAAAATTAAATATAATAAAATATAATATAATATAATATAATATAATAAAATTAAATATAATAAAATATAATATAATAAAATATAATATAATAAAATTAAATATAATAAAATATAATATAATAAAATATAATATAATAAAATTAAATATAATAAAATATAATACAATATAATATAATAAAATATAATATAATAAAATATAATATAATAAAATTAAATATAATATAATATAATATAATAAAATATAATATAATATAATAAAATTAAATATAATATAATATAATATAATAAAATTAAATATCATATAATATAATATAATAAAATATAATATAATAAAATATAATATAATAAAATTAAATATAATATAATATAATATAATAAAATATAATATAATAAAATATAATATAATAAAATATAATATAATATAATATAATACCTTGTTTGTCCAGTTGTCTCCATCAATTCATTGTTTTGATATCTCGTTGTAATCTAAGGAATTTGGCTAAATCTCTTTACACTTACGTACCTATAGCCAAATGCCTTAGATTCCTCAAAATTCATCTCATTAAGTCCAAAATTTAGCTCCCTCTCCCTACCATCCAAATTATTTAACTATGCCATTTAATCACAGAACAATTCCATTTTACTTTTAACAACATAACAGAGTATATAAGATTTAATTATCCATGGACATGTGTTTCATCGTTTACGACTCATCAGCATGGCTGAAGCCAGGACCCCCAGAGTCTGAAGCTTGAAGCTTTACCACTGAGCCAATCTCCGCTAGTGGTAGAGCTTCAGATTTCAGGCTCTGGCATCTTGATTTCAAGTCTCGCTAGCTTCAGATACACTAATGAGTCGCAAACGCTGAGCCGTGTGTCCGTAGATAATTAAATCTTGTATACTCTCTAATATATGTCCGCAACAGGTGAATGTACACACAACCTTGGTCCACATTTGTCTTCGTAGCGGTTGAATAATAGAGAGCTGCTTCATTGTACCGTTTTCTTTTCTTAGGTTTGAATGAAGGAATCTCTGATGATGGAGCCTCATCTGTGGCACCAGCGACTGCTGCCAAGCCTAAACGTCCATCCTTATCCAAAATTGTCCTCTCTCTTGAATCCGATGTCAGTAAACAGCAAGCTTTAAATCAAATTTTGACGGCTCTACAAATCATTTATGCCAGGTAAGTCTAACCCGAACCTTAACGTTTTCTTTGTTTTTTTTGTTCTCTGGCAAAATTGCGGTACCAAATTGCTACCCTCCCAAATGCTAGGTTTCGTTGAGTTTTTTTGTTTTTTTTCGCAGTATCTGACAAAAAAGAGCTTACCATCACATGAAATTAACGATGTTCCCTTTCGGATAAGCTTTTCGGTGCATTTTCGTTTTTTTTGTTTTTTTTGTAAATTTTTTTTATCACTTAATTGGCCAAGATTAGTTAAGCCTAAGGTTTCCGATTTCCTGTCAGATACTTAAAAATCCAAATTATATCAAAATATAATCTCCAATATAAACGAGAACCTGGCACGCTAGGAAGTAAGTGTAGTATCTGTTCCGATGGATACTGCACCCTATAGACGGGTGTCGTCTTGTCCTTCGGGGCTTGATTCCACCTGTCTGTGGGTTTGTCCTGTGCAGTTCTAGGAGGTCCACCTTCGCAGGCTTCGCCTCCCCTCTTTGGGGAGGAGTAAGTTTATTGCTTACTGCCTGAGGCGCCCCTACCGGGGAATGCCGACGAGGCTGCCCAGGCAATTTTTAATGGCCAGAGTGCTCACTTTCTCGGGCGCTGGCTTTTCAAACCCCACTTACTCGACCCAAGCTGTGGTCACATCTTACTTGTGGGAGTAAGATAAAACTGGCCTTGTGCCTAACTCCTGCAGAGGAGTAAATAAATATAAACAAGATGTCGCAAGTTGAAATTGAAAGGAAATTCTTAACAGTGTCAATAGCCCCTACCTAACATCTCTATAGTAGCATTCATCCTAACCCCTAACCCTAACCCTAACCCCTAACCCTAAACCTCCCTAACATCTCTATAGTAGCACTCATCATAACCCTAACTATTTAAAATGAACAAGGAGAGTAGAAAGTGGACTTTCGTTTTTCTTTCAGCTTCCCTTATTTTTGTCCTTTAGTCCTCACATTCCATGAACGGTGTTTCTGACAAAGGGGGAAGAATTGCTGTTTTCTGGGGTCAGAATCTATCCATCTAACACGTATCGTTGGATGCTTTTTACCTTAAAGTAGTATTTTTGGTTTTTTTGCTCCTTACATCAAGTGGCTTCATATCTTGTCTGGAGCGATTGCCGTAAAAAAAAATTAAAAAAAACTTAATTGTATGTTTTTTTTTGTTTTGAAAAAAAAAAAATTTATGAAACTCACTTGTTTTTTTTTTTTGTATTTTTGACAGATCAGTCATAGGCGTATTTTCGTTTTTCTAAATATGGCAATTTATATTGTAGATTTAGAAAATCCATTCGGCACAATAGTTTAGATTTGCTTTTTATTGTATGTGAGCACTCTGTCTTGCCTTGACAGAATGAAAAATCGATTTCACAATCTAGTGGGGGTTGCTCTATTCTATCCTAACTTCCATGGAACGTGCTCGACTGAGCTTCAATGTCTGGTTTTTTTCCTTGTAAGAAATTCACAGCAAGAACCCGTCTTCATACCACAACAGCAGACGACTTACCTTTCTTCATCCGACGTGTGCCCAACTTCAAACGGAATTTTCTATTAACAGAGTTTCTTTTTCTAAAACATTCCTATCTGTTGAACACATTACCATGAGACACATTCCCTGCAGACTGCCACACGGTTGTCTTCAAATCCAATTTCAATAAATACTTTTTCATAAATCATCCTCATGAGTAATCAAATTTTGTTCATTTGATTCAACATTTTCAATCCTCTCATAATATTCTTCATCATTTTCAATCCTCTCATAATATTCATCATTTTCAATCCTCTCATAATATTTTTCATCATTTTCAATCCTCTCATAATATTCTTCATCATTTTCAATCCTCTCATAACATTCTTCATCATTTTCAATCCTCTCATAATATTCTTCAACATTTTCAATCCTCTCATAATATTCTTCAACATTTTCAATCCTCTCATAATATTCTTCATCATTTTCAATCCTCTCATAATATTCTTCATCATTTTCAATCCTCTCATAATATTCATCATTTTCAATCCTCTCATAATATTTTTCATCATTTTCAATCCTCTCATAATATTCTTCATCATTTTCAATCCTCTCATAATATTCTTCAACATTTTCAATCCTCTCATAATATTCTTCAACATTTTCAATCCTCTCATAATATTCTTCATCATTTTCAATCCTCTCATAATATTCATCATTTTCAATCCTCTCATAATATTTTTCATCATTTTCAATCCTCTCATAATATTCTTCATCATTTTCAATCCTCTCATAACATTCTTCATCATTTTCAATCCTCTCATAACATTCTTCATCATTTTCAATCCTCTCATAATATTCTTCATCATTTTCAATCCTCTCATAATATTCTTCATCATTTTCAATCCTCTCATAATATTCTTCATCATTTTCAATCCTCTCATAACATTCTTCATCATTTTCAATCCTCTCATAACATTCTTCATCATTTTCAATCCTCTCATAACATTCTTCATCATTTTCAATCCTCTCATAATATTCTTCAACATTTTCAATCCTCTCATAATATTCTTCAACATTTTCAATCCTCTCATAACATTCTTCATCATTTTCAATCCTCTCATAATATTCTTCAACATTTTCAATCCTCTCATAATATTCTTCAACATTTTCAATCCTCTCATAATATTCTTCATCATTTTCAATCCTCTCATAATATTCTTCATCATTTTCAATCCTCTCATAATATTATTCATCATTTTCAATCCTCTCATAATATTCTTCATCATTTTCAATCCTCTCATAATATTCTTCATCATTCAACTTAAAGTCAATCCATCTCATTAACTCTTAAACTCGAATGTCTTTTCTCTGGTAAAATCGCAGTACCAAAATGCTATCCCCCAAAAATACTAGGTCACATTAATATATATATATATATATATATATATATATATATATATATAGATATATATATATAGTAATCCAGGTAGAGTAAAAATCCACAGGGTAGAAATCCAAAGGGAATCAAACCGGGCTTACAAAAGAGTGCTCAATAAAGATATAGAGCTGTATTGTGAATGCTTTTATTCGAACATGTACAAGTTCTGCTACACTGGCATGTCGATGTTATCAATCTACAGCTATCGAGAGCTGAGGTCTCATCAGGCAGAAAGTTATTCCTTGATCCGACCCAGTCGGTGAAGTCCAGGAAGTTTCTTCCTGGACTTCACCGACCGGGTCGTAGCAGAACTTGTACATGTTCGAATAAAAGCATTCACTATATAGATATATATATATATATTTTTTTTTTTTGCAGTCTCTGATCTTCAAATGAAATTGATAATGTGCTCTTTTGATAAGCTTTTAAGCGCATTTTCGTTTTTTTTTTTTTTTGTTTTTTTTTAATCACTTAATTGGACAAGATTAGTTAGGCTTAAGGTTTCCGATTTCCTGTCAGATACTTATCTAAAAAAATCCAATTTTTTTATAGTGTCAATACCCCCCCACCTCCAACCTATCTCTGTGGTATCATGCATTCTAACCCTAACTATTTAAAAAGAACTTAATTGCATGTTTTTTTTGTGTTTTGAAATAAATTTATTTATGAAACTCACTTATTGTTTGTTTGTATTTTCTTTGAAAGATGAATCATAGACATATTTTATGTCTGTATGGGGGGGGGTAACTAATCTTGGCCAATTAAGTGATAAAAACATTTTTAAATATATGAAAATACATTGAAAAGAGTGCACGGTTAATTTCATTCAGCACCCCCCCCCCCCCCCCAATATCATGTGACCAATCAGTTGTTTTTTTTTGGGGGGGGGGTTGAAATTTGGTACCATGATTTGTATCAGAAAAACGTTATTTATTTTTTTGTTCTTTTTGCTTCTTCCAATTTTCAACTCTTGAAATCCTGTTGAAAATTGAGCCTCCGTTCTGTCAGGATTTAGCAAAAAATTGTGAACAAAAATAGATATCACAAACCAGCCTAGTTTAAAGTGCAAAAATGGGTAACTATCGTGAAATTCTCTTTCAATTTCAATTTTCGAATTCTTGTTTATTTTGGGTTGGGGGGGGGGGGTGTGGTTATTTTGATAAAATTTGGATGTAGACAAAACTTAACTTTTTATCTTTATAAATGTACAACTCGTTAAGTAAGTCAAAAGTTTTCTAAGTTTTTTCTTAGGAGTGGCGGGGGGGGGGGGGGGCGGCCAATTTTTAACACTTAACATCCTATGTTATTTGTATTATTTGAAATACTATTCTCACTTTGGTTGTTATCTTCACACTGTTTTGTCCGATGTAACCTCCAACCTTTTATTAGGTGCGAAAACTGTTGTGAATTTCATTAACAATTCCATGGGTGGCAGTAGCGTCACGAGCTGTTGACTAGAATTTTATTATCATTGATTTTCGCCTCGAAAACGTTTCATAGAAAGAGCAAATGAATAAATAAAGACCTGGCCGGAGATAGATTAGTTTGGAAGTCAATTTGTAAAAGCCGTCCAACACATGACAGCATGTAAAACGGACATTAAACCGATGATGATGATGATGACGCTGATGATGATGATGACGACGCTGATGATGATGACGACGCTGATGATGATGACGATGACGCTGATGATGATGACGATGACGCTGATGATGACGATGATGACGATGATGATGACGATGATGATGATGGGGGGGGGGGGGTCTAAAGCTATATTTTGAATTGTCTTTATGAGATCTTGGGATCATTTTTAGAAACTTCGACCTTAGATCTGTCATAGATGGATGCAGTTAATTACTAGAGAGTAGAAAGTGACTAACTTAGGTTTACGTTCGGCAGCCTTGTAACTCTCGCTTTCCTTTATTTTGTCCTTTAGTCCTTGCATTCAATGAGCGATGTTTCTGACAAAGGGGGAAGAATTGCTATTTTCTGGGGTTGGAATCTATCCATCTAATACTTATCGCTGGTTAGTTTTTGACCTTGAAGTAGTAATTTTTTTTTTTTTAGCTCCTTATATCAAGTGGCTTCATGCCTTGTCTGGAGCGATTTCCATATATACAAAAAAATAATTTTGAATTTATTTTGTAATCTGTTTTACCGCAAGAACACCATAGATGTTTATGTCACTGGATGATCTCCATAGAACTTCCTTGACCTGCGATAGTTTGAATTCTAATATCATCATCCGCGTCCTCCTTTTATTTTCCCCATCATTTTTTATTTATCTATTTTATTTATTTATTTTTAAAAACATTTTCGCATATTTTATTTATTTTTATTTTCCCTCTCATTTTTTAATTATCTATTTTATTTATTTATTTTTAAAAACATTTTCGCATATTTTATTTATTTTTATTTTCCCTCTCATTTTTTAATTATCTATTTTATTTATTTATTTTTAAAAACATTTTCGCATATTTTATTTATTTTTATTTTCCCTCTCATTTTTTAATTATCTATTTTATTTATTTATTTTTAAAAACATTTTCGCATATTTTATTTATTTTTATTTTCCCTCTCATTTTTTAATTATCTATTTTATTTATTTATTTTTAAAAACATTTTCGCATATTTTATTTATTTTTATTTTCCCTCTCATTTTTTAATTATCTATTTTATTTATTTATTTTTAAAAACATTTTCGCATATTTTATTTATTTTTATTTTCCCTCTCATTTTTTAATTATCTATTTTATTTATTTATTTTTAAAAACATTTTCGCATATTTTATTTATTTTTATTTTCCCTCTCATTTTTTAATTATTTATTTTATTTTATTTTTTTTAAAAACATTTTAGCATATTTTATTTATTTTTATTTTCCCTCTCATTTTTTAATTATCTATTTTATTTATTTATTTTTAAAAACATTTTCGCATATTTTATTTATTTTTATTTTCCCCATCATTTTTTATTTATCTATTTTATTTATTTATTTTTTAAAACATTTTCGCATATTTTATTTATTTTTATTTTCCCCATCATTTTTTATTTATCTATTTTATTTATTTATTTTTAAAAACATTTTTGCATATATTATTTATTTTTATTTTCCCTATCATTTTTTAATTATCTATTTTATTTATTTATTTTTAAAAACATTTTCGCATATTTTATTTATTTTTATTTTCCCCATCATTTTTTATTTATCTATTTTATTTATTTATTTTTAAAAACATTTTTGCATATTTTATTTATTTTTATTTTCCCTATCATTTTTTAATTATCTATTTTATTTATTTATTTTTAAAAACATTTTTGCATATTTTATTTATTTTTATTTTCCCCATCATTTTTTAATTATCTATTTTATTTATTTATTTTTAAAAACATTTTCGCATATTTTATTTATTTTTATTTTCCCCATCATTTTTTATTTATCTATTTTATTTATTTATTTTTAAAAACATTTTCGCATATTTTATTTATTTTTATTTTCCCTCTCATTTTTTAATTATTTATTTAATTTATTTATTTATTTTTTCAGAGATGCTATTGTTGGATCTTTGATGAAAGAAGTTCAAGCTGTTAACATCAACAGTGGTCTAGAAGGTCATCGATCCAGCCAGTTTAATCAATCAACATCTATAATGACGGGATCTATTGGCACCCCTGAAGAAGTTGCGCCAGTCATACATACAAGTTCCACCCAAGCAACACAGCCAACAACTGAGCGTGGAGACATTAATGCTATGGGTGAATCTGCACATTCAGATGTAAATAGCAGCTTTTTTTTTTTTTATTCAATAGGAATTTTGAAACACTATTTGAATTTAGATGGTATTTTGAAACGAAGCACCTGTTAAATCTATAAGGAATTTTGAAACCCAGGTTTAATCTAGAAGGTATTTTGAAACGCTGGTTAAATTTAGAAAAGAATTTTGAAACACTATTTGAATTTAGATGGTATTTTGAAACGCTGGTTAAATTTAGAAAGAATTTTAAAACACTATTTGAATTTTGATGATATTTTGAAACGCTGGTTAAATTTAGAAAGAATTTTGAAACACTATTTGAATTTTGATGGTATTTTGAAACGCTGGTTAAATTTAGAAAGAATTTTAAAACACTATTTGAATTTTGATGGTATTTTGAAACGCTGGTTAAATTTAGAAAGAATTTTGAAACACTATTTGAATTTAGATGGTATTTTGAAATGCTGGTTAAATTTAGAAAGAATTTTGAAACACTATTTGAATTTAGATGGTATTTTGAAACGCTGGTTAAATTTAGAAAGAATTTTAAAACACTATTTGAATTTTGATGGTATTTTGAAATGCTGGTTAAATTTAAAAAGAATTTTGAAAAACTATTTGACTTTAGATGGTATTTTGAAACGCTGGTTAAATTTAGACAGAATTTTGAAAAACTATTTAAATGTAGATGGTATTTTGAAACGCTGGTTAAATTTGTAAAGAATTTTGAAACACTATTTGAATTTAGATGGTATTTTGAAATGCTGGTTAAATTTAGAAAGAATTTTAAAACACTATTTGAATTTTGATGGTATTTTGAAACGCTGGTTAAATTTAGAAAGAATTTTGAAAAACTATTTGAATTTAGATGGTATTTTGAAACGCTGGTTAAATTTAGAAAGAATTTTGAAACACTATTTGAATTTAGATGGTATTTTGAAACACTTTTGAAACACTATTTGAATTTAGATGGTATTTTGAAACGCTGGTTAAATTTAGAAAGAATTTTGAAACACTATTTAAATGTAGATGGTATTTTGAAACGCTGGTTAAATTTATAAAGAATTTTGAAACACTATTTGAATTTAGATGGTATTTTGAAACGCTGGTTAAATTTAGAAAGAATTTTGAAAAACTATTTAAATGTAGATGGTATTTTGAAACGCTGGTTAAATTTATAAAGAATTTTGAAACACTATTTAAATTTAGATGGTATTTTGAAACGCTGGTTAAATTAAGAAAGAATTTTGAAACACTATTTGAATTTAGATGGTATTTTGAAACGCTGGTTAAATTTAGAAAGAATTTTGAAACACTATTTAAATGTAGATGGTATTTTGAAACGCTGGTTAAATTTAGAAAGAATTTTGAAACACTATTTGAATTTAGATGGTATTTTGAAACGCTGGTTAAATTTAGAAAGAATTTTGAAAAACTATTTAAATGTAGATGGTACTTTGAAACGCTGGTTAAATTTATAAAGAATTTTGGAACACTATTTAAATTTAGATGGTATTTTGAAACGCTGGTTAAATTAAGAAAGAATTTTGAAACACTATTTGAATTTAGATGGTAGTTTGAAACGCTGGTTAAATTTAGAAAGAATTTTGAAAAACTATTTAAATGTAGATGGTATTTTGAAATGCTGGTTAAATTTAGAAAGAATTTTGAAACACTATTTGAATTTAGATAGTATTTTGAAACGCTGGTTAAATTTAGAAAAGAATTTTGAAACACTATTTGAATTTAGATGGTAGTTTGAAATGCTGGTTAAATTTAGAAAGAATTTTGAAAAACTATTTAAATGTAGATGGTATTTTGAAACGCTGTTTAAATTTAGAAAGAATTTTGAAAAACTATTTGAATTTAGATGGTATTTTGAAACGCTGGTTAAATTTAGAAAGAATTTTGAAACACTATTTAAATGTAGATGGTATTTTGAAATGCTGGTTAAATTTAGAAAGAATTTTGAAACACTATTTAAATGTAGATGGTATTTTGAAACGCTGGTTAAATTTAGAAAGAATTTTGAAACACTATTTAAATGTAGATGGTATTTTGAAAAGCTGGTTAAATTTAGAAAGAATTTTGAAACACTATTTAAATGTAGATGGTATTTTGAAACGCTGGTTAAATTCAAAGAATTTTGAAACACTATTTGAATTTAGATGGTATTTTGAAACGCTGGTTAAATTTAGAAAAAATTTTGAAACACTATTTTAATTTAGATGTTATTTTGTAAACGCTGGTTAAATTTACATGGAATTCTGAAGCACCTGTTTAATCTATAAGGAATTTTGAAACCCAGGTTTAATCTAGAAGGTATTTTGAAACGCCAGTTAAATTCAAAACGTATTTTGAAATGCCGGTTAAATTTAGAAAGAAATTTGAAACACTGGTTAAATTTAGAAGGTATTTTGAAATGTTGGTTAAATTTAGAAGGTATTTTAAAATGCCGGTTAAATTTAGGCATTGTTTTTCCGTTTACTTTTCTTTTTAATCCTTCTTTATTGGAACATTGTCGCAGTCAAGATGAAATTCGCGTAGATATTATGACGGTTGGTGTTTGAATGCCGGGTGTGTGTGTCACATGGTTTACGTGTTGTTGAATACAATAAAGAAGTCCACACTAGAAACCAGAATAACATAATTTTTTTTTTAAATAAATTATTTATTTATTCTAAAAACTTGAGAGCTTTCAGCGAATGCGCCTTTGTTAAAAGTATAGGCATTTTTTTCTTTCTTTTTATTTGTTCACTATATGTATATATATATATATATATATATATATATAATAATAATAATAAAGAAGTTCACACTAGAAATGTTGATGGAAAGAAATAAGTAGAATATTTTGAAAATCCAGAACAGCATAATTTTTTTTTTTTTAAATAAATAAATTATTTATTTATTCTAAAAACTTGAGAATATTCAGCGAATGCGC
Source organism: Sepiola atlantica (assembly GCA_963556195.1). NCBI lineage: Eukaryota > Metazoa > Mollusca > Cephalopoda > Sepiida > Sepiolidae > Sepiola > Sepiola atlantica. Next base: position 57,407,969 of record OY744550.1, read on the forward strand.
CTTTGTCAAAAGTATAGACATTTTTTTTTTTTCGTTTACTATATATATATATATATATATATATATTTCTTTTTTTTTCAGTCCTATTACCCTGGGGAAATATCTTCGTTCCCTAGTATGCACAGCTTGGCTGCAAAAGTTTCTCCAGCAACTAGCATAATTGCAGAGACATTTACTTCTCCTGATCAAGTAACCAGCACTTTGGAGACTATCAAACCTGCCTATCCAGAGGGATTAGACGATTTTACCAGTAAGCTAACTGCTGATGATGCGAGGGTTCTCGTAGATCTTTTGAAACTTGCTGTAGCAGGTCGTGCTGGTGATAAAGGAAAAGATACTTTGTCAGATATCCTCACCGCTCTTGGGAAAGCTTACCCACAGGTAATTGTCTTCTTTTTTTCCTTCTTCTTCTTCTATTTATATAATAATTAGAATACCCGTCTCAAGACGGGTAAAATTAATTCCCCGAAAAAAGTTTTGCACCACTTTTATGTCAGTCTGTCATTTCTCATTAAGGATGTAAAATGTGCTCGTGCTAATGGAGAATCGGAAATATACGATAAAACTGATTCATATTTTCAATTAAAATTCTACTCGATAATTTTCCATAATTTTTGGTGTAAATACCTACTTTTGCCTGATACGTGCGTATGTCAAATAGTTTTCCTGTTAATTTATTTTGAACTGCCATATTTCACCTGTGCATGTCTACCTACAAGCACAATATATTTTTTTGCAATTCTAAATAAATATATAGCAATCTAGACCTTGTAAGAAATAAAAGAAAAATAAATGGATTTGAATTGTTGTCATAAACAAATGAATTAAAACGTTCGTCAGCCATGACCGGAGAGAAGTTTCAAGTAATTTTTATCTTATTACCTGTAGTAAGGATTGAACCTTCAACCGCCAGAAGACTGTCACTTAGAACTGATTGTTAATCAACACCTTTAACCATTGCACCGCGAGTACTAATATGAATTTTTGGGAGCTTTAAACCTAATAGAATGGTTACTATGTAACAGATGCACTTGAAGAAGGTCAGATGTTACATCGGCCGAAATGTGAAAATAACAACCAAGATTAGGATAGTAGTCCGAATAATACAAATCATCAATCCTTGTACTCTTTGGATTATTTGGACTACTGTTCTCATCTTGGATGTTGTTCTCACAACGTTTCGACCAATGTAACCTTCCGACCTTCTTCAGGTGAATCTTATCAAACTCAGGAATTTGTACAGAATTTAAAACGGAACCCTTTATTTTATCCACGGGGGTAGGTTGTTCTCATTTTGTCATCCATGATCGGGTAGAAGTGTTCATTAATTATTAAATCTACTTTAATGCAAATCTGAAATATTTGAATTTATTTAATCCACGGGGGTAGATTGTTCTCATTCCGTCAGCCATGACCCGGTAGAAGTTTTAAGTAATTTATAATTGTATTATTAGCATCGCCCGCACTGAGGATTGAACTTGCAACCTCCAGAAGACTATCACTAAGATATTAAGCACTTATATCTGTTATGCCACGGGTTCGAATAATCCCCAAAATACAAATCACCAATTACCAATATCAAAAATTCCTTATTTAAAAAATTCCAAAACATTTATTATATAGATTTTGAACTTTGGTTATATATACAGACAAAATCACCATCTTATATAAATAAAGATTATATCCGTCTGTCTATCCATCAGGCAGAACTTTTTTAAACGTGATAAATTGCGGAATTTGTGTGATTTCGAAATATCAGAGATCTTAACTATTTTTAGAAATGGAGAATATTGTATTAATGATAAATAATAAATTCCCAACAAATAAAGCAGATGCCATGACCGGAAATCGAACCCGAAACCTTGAGATCTTCAGTCTGACATTCTACTAACTGAGCTATTTGGACTTTTTTCTAAATAGAGCTTAAAACATTACCATAACAAAATAATTATAGCTTTTGCATGACGTCGTAGATTTATGATTTACATCATGTTTCAAAACATGAATTTAAACATATGCGATAATATAAAAAAAAAATGAATGGGTAAACATTATCAATAGTGTTAGAAATTATCTTAATAGTCCCAAACAATTTATTTTGCTTTAACTTCGTATTGTATGTAGTTGTTTCACAATTATATAATTCTCTCAACCTAGTAAAATAATATGCAACTGAAGGGGGGGGGGGAGCATTTTTTTGCTAGTTTCATTAAAATTAAATGATGGTTTAATTAATTTTAATATTAATTTTAATAACTTCTAAATTAGTCAAAAATATCTTTGAGAAAGCTTATTGAATCGGAAATTGTTTACTGGCGTACTTTTCAGGTTGCTGAGATGTTGTTGGAGCTGTGCGTAACTGAATTAGAGGATGTGGCTGCTGATACGGAGGCTTGTCGTACGATGCCACAACCAGTGGTTCAAGAAAGCCCCCATCCTTATGCCGATGACTTAACTCTAACTGGGCATGTCAAAATACCAGGTTCGTACAAATTTACATTTATTATTTATTATTAAAAACTGTGTTCTGCGGCTACAGTAGTCAAATGACATCCTGTAGCTGCAATCAGTCCTCCATGCTAGTTCCAGACCATCTGGCCTTGTCATGCGCAAGTTGTCGTAGGCAATGAAGTTGTTTCGCTTTACGTAGTGGTCCTAGTCCCGCCTGCTTGAGGTCAGCACATAGTGTGCCCAGCAGATTTGTGCAGTGCCGTCCTAGTCGCGGTTGGTAGGCTTGCGAGCCAGTAACGGCAAAGTCTAGTGCCCTCTGTGCGGGAGTGTCACGGTCCATTCTGTTCCTTTTAATAAAGAAACCATTTCTATTATTTTTTTTATTACCTTTTTAGATAATTCTAACTACCGATTTCTCTTTAGAAATACATGTTCTTTAAATATTATATTAATCACAATAAATAAATTAAAAGTTATATTAATTACTAATAAAAATATTAAATATACATTTATAATTAATCACTTATACAAATGTTTTTAAACAATGTTAATGATAATAATAGTAATATATTAAATATATACTTTCCAAATAACATAATACATGTATATATTTTTAAAATAATATATTAAATATATATTTTCAAATAAGATTAAATATACTTTTAAAAATAATTAATATATATTTAATATAAATAAATATATATAAATATTATATTTCATTTTTTTATTTTTTTTCATTTAAATAATATTTAATTTTTTTTTAATAATAAGTATTTTTTTAAGTACCATAGTAAATACATAAAGTCTTTAAATAATATATTAAATAGATATTTTCTTTATAATATTGAATATATATATATATGCTTTAATTATTATATTAAATATATATCCTTACTTATTATATTAAATATATATCCTTACTTATTATATTAAATATATATCCTTACTTATTATATTAAATATATATTTTATCTTTGGCCTTGTGGCACGTCTTATTTTATAACATTTTTTTTACTATATTGTGAACTTTTTTGTAAAATTTTAAAGATAAATAAAATCTTGAATTATTATATTAAATATATACTTTTAATTATTGTATTGAATATTTATTTTCTTTAAATTATATATTAAAAATATATTTATTTTCTTTGAATGGTATATTAAAAATATATTTATTTTCTTTGAATTATATATTAAAATATATTTATTTTCTTTGAATTATTAAAATATATTTTATTTCTGTAAATTATATATTAAAATATCTTTATTTTCTTTAAAATATATTTATTTTCTTTAAATTATATATTAAAAATATATGTATTTTCTTTAAATCATATATTAAAAATATATTTATTTTCTTTGAATTAAATATTAAAAATATATTTATTTTCTTTAAATCATATATTAAAAATATATGTATTTTCTTTAAATAATATATTTAAAATATATTTATTTTCGTTAAATTATATATTAAAAATATATCGATTTTATTTAAATTATATATTAAAAATATATTTATTTTGTTTAAATTATATATCAAAAATATATGTATTTTATTTAAATTATATATAAAAAATATATGTATTTTATTTAAATTATATATTAAAATATATTTATTTTCTTTAAATTATATATCAAAAATATATGTATTTTATTTAAATTATATATTAAAATATATTTATTTTCTTTAAATTATATATTAAAAATATATGTATTTTCTTTAAATTATATATTAAAATATATGTATTTTCTTTAAATTATATATTAAAATATATGTATTTTCTTTAAATTATATATTAAAAATATATTTATTTTCTTTAAATTATATATCAAAAATATATCTATTTTATTTAAATTATATATTAAAAATATATGTATTTTATTTAAATTATATATTAAAAATATATGTATTTTCTTTAAATCATATATTAAAATATATTTATTTTCTTTAAATTATATATTAAAAATATGTATTTTCTTTAAATTATATATTAAAAATATATTTATTTTCTTTAAATTATATATCAAAAATATATGTATTTTATTTTAATTATATATCAAAAATATATGTATTTTATTTAAATTATATATCAAAAATATATGTATTTTATTTAAATTATATATTAAAAATATATGTATTTTATTTAAATTATATATATATAAAATATATGTATTTTCTTTAAATAATATATTAAAAATATATGTATTTTCTTTAAATAATATATTAAAAATATATGTATTTTCTTTAAATGATATATTAAAAATATATGTATTTTCTTTAAATTATATATTTAAAATATATTTATTTTCTTTAAATTATATATCAAAAATATATGTATTTTATTTTAATTATATATCAAAAATATATGTATTTTATTTAAATTATATATCAAAAATATATGTATTTTATTTAAATTATATATTAAAAATATATGTATTTTCTTTAAATTATATATTTAAAATATATGTATTTTCTTTAAATTATATATTTAAAATATATTTATTTTCTTTAAATTATATATCAAAAATATATGTATTTTATTTTAATTATATATTAAAAATATATGTATTTTCTTTAAATTATATATTAAAAATATATGTATTTTCTTTAAATTATGTATTAAAAATATATATTTTCTTTAAATTAAATATTAAAATATATTATTTTCTTTAAATTATATATTAAAAAAATATATATTTTCTTTAAATGATATATTAAAAATATATTTATTTTCTTTAAATTATGTATCAAAAATATATTTATTTTCTTTAAATTATATATCAAAAATATATTTATTTTCTTTAAATTATATATTAAAAATATATTTATTTTCTTTAAATTATATATCAAAAATATATTTATTTTCTTTAAATTATATATTAAAAATATATATATTTTCTTTAAATTATACATTTTTATTTTATAAAAGAACTACTATTTTATCTTTAAAGAAACTACTTTTTTAAAATCTTTTTTTTTTTTGTAATTTAAATACAATATTCTCCCTATTTATTTCTAAAATATAAATGATTCTTTCTAGGAGCTGAGCGTTTGAGAGTGGAGTTTGATAGACAATGCTCTACTGAAAGACGTCATGATCCTCTCTCAATTATGGATGGTTCGGGGAGAATAATTTCTACAAGATCAGGTAAAAATGATTTTTAATTTTCACTCATTTAACATGATAATTGGGATTGGAGTGAGCAAGCATGATATTAGACAGATAGGAGAGAGAGAGAGACAGAGAGAGAGAGAGAGCAAGGATAAAGCAATATAACGCCTCATGATAGGAGTCTACTTTCGGCTTCTTTCTCTCTTTCTTCCTCCTTACCGAGGCATGAAAAGGCAAGCAAACAAGATAGGGTAAGGGAGGCCATACAGTCTTTCTTCTTTTCCTCTGATATTATTCCTAAGACTTGCGGGGCCCGTGGAAATTCAACAGTTGTATCCTTCATCTGGTGTATATTACTGCCGCCCATTCTATGGACGCAAGTCACGACACAGACCCCATGATATTATTGTGCCATTTACACATACTTATCTAAGTATGATTAATGTAGTTTCAGAATATATCTGGTTATGTGGGTCTGTCTCCAATACCATTGTAGGAGTTTGTGACATATTCCTATTCTGGTGGTAGTGAGAGGAGCAGTTAGCCGCCGTTTGTAAAAGAGGTAAAGGAGAAAAAATACCTATATGTGATGCACAGGTGATAATGTGAAAGGAAGCAAAAATAATGAGTTGGGGAACAAAGTTTGGAAGAGTAAATTGGAAGAAAATGACAGAGAAAGTTGAACAATATATCCTGCCCTGTCAGAGATAAGGTTTTACATGCCTGGAAATATACTAAAACATTTTATAATGAATTATTTATTTGAAGAAAATATGAAAACGCTGAATATTTAATGCATTAGAAATATGAAACAAAAATAATGAGTTGAGGAGCAAAGTTTGGAAGAGTAAATTCGAAGAAAATGACAGAGAAAGTTGAACAATATATCCTGCCCTGTCCGAGATAAGGTTTTACATGCCTGGAAATATACTAAAACATTTTATAATGAATTATTTATTTGAAGAAAATATGAAAACGCTGAATATTTAATGCATTAGAAATATGAAACAAAAATAATGAGTTGAGGAGCAAAGTTTGGAAGAGTAAATTGGAAGAAAATGACAGAGAAAGTTGAACAATATATCCTGCCCTGTCAGAGATAAGGTTTTACATGCCTGGAAATATACTAAAACATTTTATAATGAATTATTTATTTGAAGAAAATATGAAAACGCTGAATATTTAATGCATTAGAAATATGAAACAAAAATAATGAGTTGGGGAGCAAAGTTTGGAAGAGTAAATTGGAAGAAAATGACAGAGAAAGTTGAACAATATATCCTGCCCTGTCAGAGATAAGGTTTTACATGCCTGGAAATATACTAAAACATTTTATAATGAATTATTTATTTGAAGAAAATATGAAAACGCTGAATATTTAATGCATTAGAAATATGAAACAAAAATAATGAGTTGGGGAGCAAAGTTTGGAAGAGTAAATTGGAAGAAAATGACAGAGAAAGTTGAACAATATATCCTGCCCTGTCAGAGATAAGGTTTTACATGCCTGGAAATATACTAAAACATTTTATAATGAATTATTAATTTGAAGAAAATATGAAAACGCTGAATATTTAATGCATTAGAAATATGAAACAAAAATAATGAGTTGGGGAGCAAAGTTTGGAAGAGTAAATTGGAAGAAAATGACAGAGAAAGTTAAACAATATATCCTGCCCTGTCCGAGATAAGGTTTTACATGCCTGGAAATATACTAAAACATTTTATAATGAATTATTTATTTGAAGAAAATATGAAAACGCTGAATATTTAATGCATTAGAAATATGAAACAAAAATAATGAGTTGGGGAGCAAAGTTTGGAAGAGTAAATTGGAAGAAAATGACAGAGAAAGTTGAACAATATATCCTGCCCTGTCAGAGATAAGGTTTTACATGCCTGGAAATATACTAAAACATTTTATAATGAATTATTTATTTGAAGAAAATATGAAAACGCTGAATATTTAATGCATTAGAAATATGAAACAAAAATAATGAGTTGGGGAGCAAAGTTTGGAAGAGTAAATTGGAAGAAAATGACAGAGAAAGTTGAACAATATATCCTGCCCTGTCAGAGATAAGGTTTTACATGCCTGGAAATATACTAAAACATTTTATAATGAATTATTTATTTGAAGAAAATATGAAAACGCTGAATATTTAATGCATTAGAAATATGAAACAAAAATAATGAGTTGAGGAGCAAAGTTTGGAAGAGTAAATTGGAAGAAAATGACAGAGAAAGTTGAACAATATATCCTGCCCTGTCAGAGATAAGGTTTTACATGCCTGGAAATATACTAAAACATTTTATAATGAATTATTTATTTGAAGAAAATATGAAAACGCTGAATATTTAATGCATTAGAAATATGAAACAAAAATAATGAGTTGGGGAGCAAAGTTTGGAAGAGTAAATTGGAAGAAAATGACAGAGAAAGTTGAACAATATATCCTGCCCTGTCAGAGATAAGGTTTTACATGCCTGGAAATATACTAAAACATTTTATAATGAATTATTTATTTGAAGAAAATATGAAAACGCTGAATATTTAATGCATTAGAAATATGAAACAAAAATAATGAGTTGAGGAGCAAAGTTTGGAAGAGTAAATTGGAAGAAAATGACAGAGAAAGTTGAACAATATATCCTGCCCTGTCAGAGATAAGGTTTTACATGCCTGGAAATATACTAAAACATTTTATAATGAATTATTTATTTGAAGAAAATATGAAAACGCTGAATATTTAATGCATTAGAAATATGAAACAAAAATAATGAGTTGGGGAGCAAAGTTTGGAAGAGTAAATTGGAAGAAAATGACAGAGAAAGTTGAACAATATATCCTGCCCTGTCAGAGATAAGGTTTTACATGCCTGGAAATATACTAAAACATTTTATAATGAATTATTTATTTGAAGAAAATATGAAAACGCTGAATATTTAATGCATTAGAAATATGAAACAAAAATAATGAGTTGGGGAGCAAAGTTTGGAAGAGTAAATTGGAAGAAAATGACAGAGAAAGTTGAACAATATATCCTGCCCTGTCAGAGATAAGGTTTTACATGCCTGGAAATATACTAAAACATTTTATAATGAATTATTTATTTGAAGAAAATATGAAAACGCTGAATATTTAATGCATTAGAAATATGAAACAAAAATAATGAGTTGGGGAGCAAAGTTTGGAAGAGTAAATTGGAAGAAAATGACAGAGAAAGTTGAACAATATATCCTGCCCTGTCAGAGATAAGGTTTTACATGCCTGGAAATATACTAAAACATTTTATAATGAATTATTTATTTGAAGAAAATATGAAAACGCTGAATATTTAATGCATTAGAAATATGAAACAAAAATAATGAGTTGAGGAGCAAAGTTTGGAAGAGTAAATTGGAAGAAAATGACAGAGAAAGTTGAACAATATATCCTGCCCTGTCCGAGATAAGGTTTTACATGCCTGGAAATATACTAAAACATTTTATAATGAATTATTTATTTGAAGAAAATATGAAAACGCTGAATATTTAATGCATTAGAAATATGAAACAAAAATAATGAGTTGGGGAGCAAAGTTTGGAAGAGTAAATTGGAAGAAAATGACAGAGAAAGTTGAACAATATATCCTGCCCTGTCCGAGATAAGGTTTTACATGCCTGGAAATATACTAAAACATTTTATAATGAATTATTTATTTGAAGAAAATATGAAAACGCTGAATATTTAACGCATCAGAAATATGAAACAAAAATAATGAGTTGGGGAGCAAAGTTTGGAAGAGTAAATTGGAAGAAAATGACAGAGAAAGTTGAACAATATATCCTGCCCTGTCCGAGATAAGGTTTTACATGCCTGGAAATATACTAAAACATTTTATAATGAATTATTTATTTGAAGAAAATATGAAAACGCTGAATATTTAATGCATTAGAAATATGAAACAAAAATAATGAGTTGGGGAGCAAAGTTTGGAAGAGTAAATTGGAAGAAAATGACAGAGAAAGTTGAACAATATATCCTGCCCTGTCCGAGATAAGGTTTTACATGCCTGGAAATATACTAAAACATTTTATAATGAATTATTTATTTGAAGAAAATATGAAAACGCTGAATATTTAATGCATTAGAAATATGAAACAAAAATAATGAGTTGGGGAGCAAAGTTTGGAAGAGTAAATTGGAAGAAAATGACAGAGAAAGTTGAACAATATATCCTGCCCTGTCCGAGATAAGGTTTTACATGCCTGGAAATATACTAAAACATTTTATAATGAATTATTTATTTGAAGAAAATATGAAAACGCTGAATATTTAATGCATTAGAAATATGAAACAAAAATAATGAGTTGAGGAGCAAAGTTTGGAAGAGTAAATTGGAAGAAAATGACAGAGAAAGTTGAACAATATATCCTGCCCTGTCCGAGATAAGGTTTTACATGCCTGGAAATATACTAAAACATTTTATAATGAATTATTTATTTGAAGAAAATATGAAAACGCTGAATATTTAATGCATTAGAAATATGAAACAAAAATAATGAGTTGGGGAGCAAAGTTTGGAAGAGTAAATTGGAAGAAAATGACAGAGAAAGTTGAACAATATATCCTGCCCTGTCCGAGATAAGGTTTTACATGCCTGGAAATATACTAAAACATTTTATAATGAATTATTTATTTGAAGAAAATATGAAAACGCTGAATATTTAACGCATCAGAAATATGAAAATAAAATTTTAAAAATATGAAAACGCATCAGTTTTTTAACATTTGTTTTCTATTATGAGAATTATAAAAAATTATGAGAATTATAAAAAATTATGAGAATTATAAAAAATTATGAGAATTATAAAAAATTATGAGAATTATAAAAAATTATGAGAATTATAAAAAATTATGAGAATTATAAAAAATTATGAGAATTATAAAAAAAATTATGAAAAATTATGAGAATTATGAAAAAAATTATGAAAAATTATGAGAATTATAAAAAAAATTATAAAAAATTATGAGAATTATAAAAAAAATTATGAAAAATTATGAGAATTATAAAAAAAATTATGAAAAATTATGAGAATTATGAAAAAAATTATAAAAAATTATGAGAATTATAAAAAAAATTATGAAAAATTATGAGAATTATGAAAAATAAAATAAGAAAATATGAAAACGCATCAGTTTTTTAACATTGTTTTCTATTATGAGAATTATGATGAACGATCTAATTTATCGAAAAAGGATCGTTATGCATCTGATTCGCTTCTCAGGGAGAACAGTTGAATCTAAACAGTTAAGTACGGTTTAAACTTAATGTTACCAAAAGCACGATAAGTTACTCTTCTACCTACCTGGATAAGTTTTTATGGAACTTTTGATCTACATAAAAATATGCGTATTAAATGCTGCATAGCTTGCTCACACTTCATCGAAAGAAAAACCTTTCTTTTTCTGTATTTTCATTTCTTTCTTTCTTGTTGTGTTATGGCATTGTATAAAATTGCTTATTAAAGCAAAATCCATGTGTTCGTTTTTCTTCTGACAATCATCCTATTCAATGTGTTCTTACCTGAAGACATCCTTATAGAATCTTGGGATCATACTCCGGCAAATTCCGGCAAAAATATAAATGCTAATTTGCGTCTGGTATTATCGGCCGTCACATAATAATTATGTTTACTTCCACACACTAAGTTTATTCTGATTGGACAACAGGGTAGCACAACAAGTCTTATCTATATATTAATACGATAGCGTGTGTGTTCGTGTGTCACGCTTCCAGCAAAAGCTCTGCGCATGCGTGCTGCACCTAAATTTTGAAAAGCATTCAACTAGCCTGCGTTTATGTGTTTTTATATGTTTATCCCTCTGGCGCAATGGTTAGCTAGGTGGTATTTTTTACTTCGGCCCGACTGGTTTATAGTTCGATCCCAACCAACCTCTAAGATTTTTATTCTACATTTCAAGGGGAAGGGGAAGAAATAATACATTTTTTTATTACCTGGTTAAAAACTACTTTTTTGTGTTACTTAAAACTATTTTTTGTTTTTATGTTGGCGTTTTTAATGGCATTGTCTATTTAATTACGTTGACTGCTTAAAAAGTAGGGTATCGGCCAGTATTATTTTGTTGTCTTTTTTTTTGAACGGATGGCATATCAACCTTTTTTAGTAGATATGCGCAGTGTCTATCGTACACGAGTTACTATTTCAAACAATTATTTCACTTTTATCTAGAAGGGGTGGCTCATAATAAAGCAAGCGTAACTTACTAACAAATAGAGGGTGATTTGTTACATTAGGACCCGTATTGAAAATATCATTTTGTGTAATTTACACGGGTTCCGCTAGTCTATATATTAATACGCTAAAGTGTACGTACGTGTGTCACGCTCCTAAAGAAATTCAATAAATTCAGCGTGGAAGGAGGAGGACATTGTGGAAGGAGGAGGAGACGACGTTGGTAGAGGAGAGCGAGTCATTATTCATTTAGTAAACTAAACAGTTTTTTTTTATATTTAAAAGTTCTTCTTTTTCTTCTTCTTCTTCTTCTTCTTATTATTATTTATATATTAATACGGTAGAGTGTGTGTTATTTATTTTGTGTGTCACGATCTGATACTCCTATTTAAGAAGAATTAGTATTTACTTTTGCCCCTGACAACAGGGGGGGGGGGTAGGGAGATGGGAGGGAGGGAGCGAGTTAGAGGGGAGTCGCGACCGATGGTGACTGCTGAAGAGACAGATTTTGCCCCGGCAACCGAATAATATAAATAAATATATATACTTCCATCCCATCACGCAAAATTTTGGTGAGTAAAATATGTGCATATTTTTAGCCACCGGATAATATTATTAACAGTAAATTATACAGATTGATGTAGAAAACACTGTGGAATTTCCACAGGGTCCCGCTAGGGTTAATTAATTGCTAGTGACATCTCCATGAAATATTCAATTACTAAACAGAAGACAACTTTGCATAAGTAATTTGGGAGCATTTTTAACAAGACCCAACAAAACAAAAAAAGCGGGGGGGGGGGGGACAAATATACAACAAATAAATGTTACCAAAAGCAAGATAAGTTACTCTTCTACCTACCTGGATAAGTTTTTTTGTCTTTTAACTTAAAGCGTTTTTTATTTGTTCTGTTAAGTTAGAACGAAAAACAGAATGGTTGCCCAGATATCCTGCTTGAAGAGCCTATAAAATTGCTAAAAAATCGAAAATTAAACAAAATACTGGTAGAAACACATCCAATAAATGTCACCATTCATGCGAAAATGTAATGTTCTAAATAAAAAACTATGTATGCATCCCCTAAATTATTAACATTTGCAAAAAAAATAATGTGTCCATGTTATTCACCGGGTTGCCTAGAATATATATTCCATATTTCATGATCCGTTAATTACTTTAGATTACCCTGTACATTATTATTATTATTATTTGTTTGTTTGTTATGCCTCCTTGGGCATCTCCCCTTTAACTATTTCTCAATTCAATATATATATATATATATATATATATATATATATATATATATATATATATATATATATATATACCTGACTATATATATATTTTTATCTCACTATATAAAATCCAATCCTCCTTGGCCTTTTGGCTAAGATCAGAGATCTGTTCCGATGTAGACCGGTACCGTCTTGGCCTTCAGGTCTTGATTCTGCCGGTCTGAGGTATTGCACTGTACAGTTCTAGGAGGTCCATCCTCCCAGGCTTTGCCATCTCTTAGTTTATTGCTAATCGCCTGAAGCGCCCCTACCAGGAAATGCCGACCGGGCTGCTCAGGCATTTTTTGTAGGCCAGAGCGCGCTAATCCTAATGCACTTGCTAACCACACCTGACCTTGTGTCTAGCCTCCTGAAAATTTATGAACTTAACTTTTCAAAGTTTGACTACAAAAAAATAAATGTCGTTGAACACTGTTGTTGACAGTCTTCTAGATGTGTCCGCTTGCATAGACATAAATAGATCTCAATTCGCTTCCTTCAATGTGGTCGGTTTAATGGCTGCATCGTTGTGAGCGTTCAGACAAAAGTTAAAATGTTGACTTGGGTCTGGGGTTTCGAATCATGTGATCGGCAGAGCAATCACCCTCCACGCTGATGATTCCTGAAAAAGGATGAAGAACTTGTGTCTATGGATAAGAATGTAATAATATTTATCGTAATCATACACAATGCTCAAATCACTTTTTATATTTTACAGCTATTAATTATTATACATTTTTAATTCTTTCTTGTTTGTTTTTTTACTTTCAGGTCGAGAATGGACAGATTGGTCTCTGGAATTACGTATCCAAGGAGATCAACTCCGCTGGAAATTTACTAGTGATGGTTCGGTAAATGGATGGGGCTGGCGGTTCACTGTTTATCCAATCATGCCAACTGCAGCTCCAATGGACATGTTGACCGACAGAACTGTATTATCTCGACCATCTATTGACCTGGTGATATGTTTACTTGACTTGGAACTCGATGCAAGCACTGACCGCAGCATTGTACCACGCCTTGCTGCTGCTCTTGCCGCGTGTGCCCAGTTGAGTTCCTTAGGTAAATAATAAAAAAGTTTTGCTAAATCAACGCTCAATAGAAAGAGTACCATGAGTGGCACCTCCCCAGATGTGGCAACAGTACTCCATCTTATCATATCTGACTCTTATATAGATGTTGTTCGTCTTAAAGATCTAGGGCAGTGGTTCCAAACCTTTTTCTACCCCCACCTCTTTGCTTTCTTGCCATTCCCTTAGAAGGCCCCCGCCTCCACCCCTTCCGAAGATATACTCATTGGTATTCGGAGTACTACAAATAAATATACATTGGCTGTTGTTACGGTAGATCATTGTATGTTACAAGACTCAATTTAGTTTGTAAACTACAAACTGCTGCCACATCTGGGGAGGTGCCGCACTGAAACATCTATCGTTATCTCCATGGGAAGTGCTCGACTGAGCTCCAATCTCTGGTTCCTCCTTGTAAGACATTTATAGCAAGAACCCATCTTATTAGCACAGCTGCAAAGAACTTTTCTTTCTTTCTTTCTTTGTGTGCCTAGCATCAAACGGAATCACTTGAGCACTACCCATGGAAATAATGAAGAAGTACAAAAACCCTAACCCTAGGGCAGCGAGAAGACCATCCCCCACTAGATTGCAAAGTCGATTTTGCATTGTGTCAAGACAGGAAAGAGTGCTATAAGTTGCACCTCTCCAAATTTGGCAGCAATGCTCCATCTTATCATATCCGACTCTTATATAGGTAGAGGATTGTATCAGGAGTCGAGTATTTTCTGGAGCGGTAGAATGATCCAATCATTTTTCCAGAAATCTTAGCGACAGATAGAATGTATGTCTTTCATTTTAGATATTCTCCCTGTTTACCCTGACTGTACCAACATGCAAAAATTTAAATGTAATGTGAACAAACATCTTGCTGCACAACTCCCCACTTAGGATGCCCCCTTTAATTTCTGGCCCCTAATCCTCAGTAGTCCCTTATGTCTTAATGGCAGTATGCCTTGTCTGGGGTGAACTCGAATTAAAAAAAAAAAAAAAAGATATGGAGTGAAATTCAATTCTAGGAACTTATTAAAACACGAGGTCTCCTCTTTCCCTTTTTCTAACTTAATAGGTTCTACACTGAGTGTCTAACCTAACAGTTCCCACACTGTCTGCCAAGCTCCAGCCCCTGTCGCATCACCGCAGTTTTACATCCCTGTGCTTGTTTTACAAGTACTTCCACGAAATGTGCTCTGCTCAGTTTACTCCACTTGTAACCCCTCAACGTAAATACCCCTGACCCACTTGATTAGCAGCAAACTTACACCCCCTTCTCAGAGTTCCCTAAATGCTAACAGATTTTCTATTCTAGTAGCTTCTTTACTTGGACCGCTTGCTTTTGGGGTTTCGTCTCTGCTCCCTGTTTCCCCAACTGTACAAACGTGTAAAAATTTCATTGAGACGAGTAGAAAGTGAACTTTCGGTTTAATTTTGGCAGCCTCGTAACTCTCGTTTCCCTTATTTTGTTCTTTAGTCCTCACATTCTACGAGCGATGTTTCTGACAAAGGGGGAAGAATTGCTGTTTTCTGGGGTCGGAATCCATCCATCTAACACTTTCCGTTGGCTAGGTCTTGACCTTGAAGTAGTATTTCTTTTTAGTTTCTTACATCAAGTAGCTTCATGCCTTGCCTGGAGCGATTTCCATTTAAAATATATAAAAGATGTTTGAAAACACTCTCTATGTGTATGTGATTGAGTGAACACGTGTATGTGTACTACTTTAACTTGTACTCAAAAAATCGAAAACAAAAAAAAAAAAGTGTCAAGAAAATTCCATTTTTTTTCGGAAGGTATACCAACCCATTTGGTATAATGGTTATAGTGCTCGCTAATGGGTCGGGAGACCAGAGTTCTATCCTCGGTCAAGTCATACCAAAGATTTAAAAAAATCATACTGGATGCCCGCTTGCTGAACATTCAGCATTATAGGCTGAAGATCAATGGATAAATGGGGTAATCCGGGGAAAGAGCTCCTTACATGAAGTGGCTTCATGCCTTGTCTGGAGCGATTTTCATTAAAAAAAAAAAAATGTAATGTGAACAAACATCTTGCTGCCCAACTCCCCACACAGCTCCCCCCCCCCCTCTCACTCCCCACTCTTTATAAATCTCACAGTAGCTCCTTACACTTCAGCGCCTTGTTTGGGGTGAACAAAGGTAAATGAATAAATTTTTTTAAATTTGGTTCCTGAAAATCGTATACCATTTTTGGGGATGAGAAGAAATGTTTCTTTTGTGGTGCTGAACAAGATTTTTAATTTTCCGAATCAACGTAATCTTCTTTCGGTGCTTTTTTTACATTGGGATCCGCGCTAATGTTGACCCCTGTCATTACTGTTAGGGTCAAAGTGGGAGGTTAGGGTTAGGGCCATGGTCAAAGTTAGCGCGGGTCCCAATGTAAAAAAGTACCTCTTCTTTAATTTAACTTATGAATCTTATTAAAATCCGAAAGTCAGTAAAAAGTAATGTGGTAGATGATAGTCGAGGGCGATCCAAAGGCTCCCTTTTTATCAGCAAACGTTTATTATCATCAAAGTACCTTTGGTATGACTCGACAGACGATTGAACCCAGATCTCTCAACCAATACAATCTATCATGTCTTAACTGTCTTCAAGAAGCCCCCCCCCCTCACCCCTGTATCTCCCCATCTCTCACTACTGTTTAACATACCTTATCGCGCCATTTTTTTCGGTGGTTTACCTATTTTTCTGCACCCTCCCACCGTTCTTTCT
The DNA here is from genome assembly GCA_963556195.1 of Sepiola atlantica. Lineage (NCBI taxonomy): Eukaryota > Metazoa > Mollusca > Cephalopoda > Sepiida > Sepiolidae > Sepiola > Sepiola atlantica. The sequence goes on from OY744550.1 coordinate 57,424,849, forward strand.
AGACATACCTTGCTCATAACTGTCTTCAAAACACCCCCCCTCCCCTCCTATCTCTTCCATTTTTTTTGTTGTAGTTTACCTATTTTTCTGCACCCTCCCACCGTTCTTTCTAGACATACCTTGCTCATAACTGTCTTCAAAACACCCCCCCTCCCCCACTATCTCTTCCATTTTTTTGTTGTAGTTTACCTATTTTTCTGCACCCTCCCACCGTTCTTTTTAGACATACCTTGCTCATAACTGTCTTCAAGACCCCACTATCTCCTCCAATTTTTTTTTGTAGCTTACCTATTTTTCTGCACCCTCCCACCGTTCTTTCTAGACATACCTTGCTCATAACTGTCTTCAAAACACCCCCCCTCCTATCTCTTCCATTTTTTTTTTTGTAGTTTACCTATTTTTCTGCACTCTCCCACTATTCTTTCTAGATATACCTTACTCATAACTGTCTTCAAGAACCCCCCCCCTCCATCTCCCCCATTTTTTTTTGGTGGTTTACCTATTTTTCTGCACCCTCCCACCGTTCTTTCTAGACATACCTTGCTCATAACTGTCTTCAAAACACCCCCCTCCCCCACTATCTCTTCCATTTTTTTTGTTGTAGTTTACCTATTTTTCTGCACTCTCCCACTATTCTTTCTAGATATACCTTGCTCATAACTGTCTTCAAGAACACCCCCCCCCTCCATCTCCCCCATTTTTTTTTGGTGGTTTACCTATTTTTCTGCACCCTCCCACCGTTCTTTTTAGACATACCTTGTTCATAACTGTCTTCAAGACCCCCCCCACCACCATCTCCTCCAATTTTTTTTTGTAGTTTACCTATTTTTCTGCACTCTCCCACTATTCTTTCTAGATATACCTTGCTCATAACTGTCTTCAAGAACACCCCCCCTCCATCTCCCCCATTTTTTTTTGGTGGTTTACCTATTTTTCTGCACCCTCCCACCATTATTTCTAGACATACCTTGTTCATACCACCTGCTGATCTTTTTGTGTGTTCATACACTCCTAACATTTTCCATTTAACTATGGAAGATATGGGCACAATCTACACATTGCTATTATTAAATTATTTTGGAAGATTATTTTTGTTTATCCATTTGATACACCCACTACTGGCAGTACATATGTGCAGATTTTAATTATCTTCCTCCCACAGTGGTAAGATGTGACACAAGGTCGGGAAAGTGGGATTTGAAAAGCTAGCGCCCGAGAAGGTGAGCACTCTGGCCTACAAAAATTGCCTGGGCAGCCCCATCGGCATTCCCCAGTAGGGGCGCTTCAGGCAATAAGCAATTAACTTACTCCTCCCCAAAGAGGGGATGCAAAGCCTGGGAGGGTGGACTTCCTAGAACTGCACAGGACAAACCCACAAACCGGCGGAATCAAGACCCGAAGGCCAAGACGACACCGGTCTATAGGGTGTAGTATCCATCGGAACAGATACTACACTTTGATCTTAGCCAAAAGGCTGATGTGTAGATAATCCCAACTTCGATGATATGTGGTTTGAAGTGGAGAAAAAAAAAGTGGTCGACAGTAGTCGAGGGCGACCTGAAAGCTCCCTTTTTATTAGCTACTATATCCAGATGTAGGGGAGGGCGCGACTCTTTTCCCAGGATTACCTCACTTACCCTTGATCCTCACGGTATAATGCTGAGTGTTTAGCAAGAGGGCATTGCGTACCATTTTTAAAAATTTTTGGTACGACTCAACCAAGGTTTGAACCCTGGTCTCTTGGTCCATTAACGAATATTCTTACCATTTTGCCAAATGGGTATCCGAAATAAACAATTTTTATTGACGGGTTTCATGTTCCCCGAGGAACACCTTTATTCATAGCTAGCTGTACCTACCCTATGTTACCCAGGTTTCTTTTAAATTTTATTTTTGTTTCACTTTTTTTAATCACTTTCTTTTTATTTTACCAAATTATTATTTCTTTTTTTTTCACAGGATTTTGAAAGTTAATTTTACTTATTGCAGTATCATTTGGTCATTAAATTATTAATTGAAGCAAATTCTTATAAGATTCTAAATAATTTTGTTACGGTAATTTTGTTAGAATCTCTGTTTATAAAATTATGGGATATAAATAGCTTCCAAAACTTTTAATACACAAGGAATTTTAAAGCTAGTTTAAATGACTTTCTATTCGACAGTTTAAATGCTTCCAAATTGTTTTCAAATTTAAAACGATCACAAAATAATTCATTTTTTTTTTTTTTTTTTTTCGACTATTAACAAAAGATTAAAATGTCTGGCTTGTTTATGAAAAAAACAAAATGCATTCTGGTGGGAAATAGGATTTTTTCAAAGTTTGTTTTAGTGCTATTGCATTTTTTAAATTTAAATAAATATTTGATTAATAAAAATAATAATGTATTAATCACATAGTCGAGAAGCGCACGCACGCACGCACACACACACATGCAGACACACGAGCACTGGTTACACAAATTTTATACACATAATTAGATTCCTTGAAAAAAAGCTATATCTGATTTACTCCCTTAAACAAAATTTGGTGCAGTCATATTCACTTCTATAGAGAACTAGCAGGAGTAGCCGGCGTTGCCCGGGGCTCTCTCTTCCCCTGTCAACCCCCCTCTCATCCCGTTCCCCAGAGCTAAAGTTGTCTCTTCCCCTGTCGCCCCCCCCTCTCCCATGCCCTACAGTCTTCCTGCTTGCCACTCATTTCCTGGTGATACCAGATCAGGCTGCCCTGTAGCTCCCTGAGACGAAATTCACCTACATTGACGTTTTTTTTTTTTTTTTTTTTTTTTTTTTTTTTGTAAAACTTAATTATGTTCTACAAAAACAAAAACAACAGCCCCTCTCCCTTTCTCCCTCCCCTTTTTTATTTTATTTTTAGAACTTGAAGCATAAATCTTTTACTATAATGACCAGATTCGGCATTAAATAACCCAAAAAGGGTTGATATGCCGTAAAACAAAACTACCAAACCACTCATTTCGCTCACCTCTAACCGGCCTCCCTAACCCCCTTCTCCTCTACTCACCCTGTTACCCGGGGCAAAAATAAGTATTAACTCTGTCTTCCCGGTCGTCCCCCCCCCCATTCGATGTATATTTAGGTCACTGTAAAAAAAAAATTCTGGTAGTCATTGGGGATCGAACCATCAATCTGTTGTTCTTGGTTCTTCGTTGTTACCGACAAAAAAAAAATAGGTCACTTAAACACTGTTTTAATCTGGGGTCGCTGCACATGTGTACAGCGTAGAGACGAGGGGAAAACAATAGAATTTGGTACCCCCCCTCCCAGAGATGTTCTGTGTTGGTTCAGTACAAAAAAATCAATGTTTTTTCCCAATATTTGGATATTATGCGTCCAAAAGCTGGAGGATTCAGAAAATGTCAACTTTACGGTTGTCTGTTGAGTATTTTGAGAGCTTTATATATGAGATAAACAAGTATCCTCTATTATATAGTTATAGAAATTATTATTATGATTTGAGATGAACTTTTACCATTTTTTTTTTTCTAGGCGCCCCACAAAGAATGTGGGCATTACAAAAGCTGCGAAAGATCATGGCGGTAAATTATGGCGTAAGTTTCAATGTAAATACACTCATGTCTAGTCCAACAGCTGATACACCTGAACAGGAATCTTCAAGAACACCAACAATGGTAAGTAATGATGATAATAACATTGTGATTCCCTTCAATCAACTCTGCATACTTTTCAACTAAAAAAATACATTCAATTAGGCAGAATTTTTTTTAGTTTTTCTGTATTTATTTTACCATTTTTTAAATTTGCATCTGAAAACAAATTAATTGATATCATATACACATGATAGAAAACTTGATTTTTGATGCATATGACAAATGACACAATGTGATACATACGACAAAAGAATATCATACATACGAAAAAAAACACACTATGATACATATGACAAAAGACACTGATACATGTGATAAAAGAGACAATGTGATGCATACAAGACCCAATGTGATACATACAAGACCCAATATGATACATACGACAAAAGATACAATATCATACATATGACAAAAAGACACAATATCATACGTATGACAAAAAGACACAATATCATACATATGACAAAAAGACACAATATCATACATATGACAAAAAGACACAATATCATACATATGACAAAAAGACACAATATTATATGTATGACAAAAAGACACAATATCATACGTATGACAAAAAGACACAATATCATACGTATGACAAAAAGACACAATATCATACATATGACAAAAAGACACAATATCATACGTATGACAAAAAGACACAATATCATACGTATGACAAAAAGACACAATATCATACGTATGACAAAAAGACACAATATCATACGTATGACAAAAAGACACAATATCATACGTATGACAAAAAGACACAATATCATACGTATGACAAAAAGACACAATATCATACGTATGACAAAAAGACACAATATCATACGTATGACAAAAAGACACAATATCATACGTATGACAAAAAGACACAAAATCATACGTATGACAAAAAGACACAAAATCATACGTATGACAAAAAGACACAATATCATACGTATGACAAAAAGACACAATATCATGCGTATGACAAAAAGACACAATATCATACGTATGACAAAAAGACACAATATCATACGTATGACAAAAAGACACAATATCATACGTATGACAAAAAGACACAATATCATACGTATGACAAAAAGACACAATATCATACGTATGACAAAAAGACACAATATCATACGTATGACAAAAAGACACAATATCATACGTATGACAAAAAGACACAATATCATACGTATGACAAAAAGACACAATATCATACGTATGACAAAAAGACACAAAATCATACGTATGACAAAAAGACACAATATCATACGTATGACAAAAAGACACAAAATCATACGTATGACAAAAAGACACAAAATCATACGTATGACAAAAAGACACAATATCATACGCATGACAAAAAGACACAATATCATACGTATGACAAAAAGACACAATATCATATGTATGACAAAAAGACACAATATCATACGTATGACAAAAAGACACAATATCATACGTATGACAAAAAGACACAATATCATACGTATGACAAAAAGACACAATATCATACGTATGACAAAAAGACACAATATCATACGTATGACAAAAAGACACAATATCATACGTATGACAAAAAGACACAATATCATACTTATGACAAAAAGACACAATATCATACGTATGACAAAAAAATCTCTAAAAATCAAACATTTGTCAGTAACCTAACCCTAACCCTGCGGTTGTGCTTCTCAGCTGCGCCATGAAGATGGTTTAGAGTATAGAACACCATTTTGGGGTGGAAAATTTTTTTTTTTTTCAGAATACAAACGAATAAGCAATAAATTTTTAGATTATATAAAAGAAATTATGAAAACATGTTTAGATAAACATTTAGTGTTGATCTTTCTGAATTTTTTAGATGAGGATTGTATATATATATATATATTGCCTCTACGAAAAAAATTGTTTTGCTCCTTCTTCAAAATATCCTTTTCATTGGACACTTCTCATATCTTTTTCACAAGAACTCTTTTTCACTCCATTTTTAATAATAATATTTTTTCAAATGTTTGAACTTTGGCTTTTCCACAGCCAACTTATCTATCTGTATATCTCCTCTGATGATATGATTTCGATCTTTGAAAAGCCTTGGCTTAAGGAAAGAATAATAAACATTAGTTTATTACAGAATACACCTTGCATTAAACAATCGAAGTTTGAAATAAATCTGGACATTCGTACATGTTTATCACTCTTATTTCTTCTATCTTTATAATTGCTCTATCTCGTATATTGAGCTTAAACCATTTCACTATAGGTTCTATCTACTAAAAGTTTACTTTTAGTTTATATTTGATTATATATATATATAATATATATTTAGTTTATATTTGATTATATATATATATATATATATATATTTAAATTCCCGAAACAGTTTTTCATGGTAAACAACTGATGATCCCTTAAAATAGTGTTAGAAACTAACTAATATAATAACTGTAAAAAATAAATTGAATTACATGAGTGATTTTCCACTGGAAGACTTGAGACTATAAGTTTTTTTGTTTTTTTTATATATATTTTTTTTATATATATATAGTTTTAATGGTTGAGAAACTTCCGAGACTATATATATATATATATATATATATATATATATATATATATATAGTAAATATTTAAAAAAGGCTGAGGGCAATGCAGAGTGCCGGATTGATTATAAGCTGGAAAAAAACAAAAATAATAAATTGAAGGAGAGGACTTACTATTTATTTTTCTTTAAAATCTTACATAACAGCAAGTGTGGTGTCAGCTGTGTGTGTTGTCCGGATGATTAAGAATCATTTAATATAGCAGAAAAATCTTCCCTTTGTCAAAAATAGACACCAAAGGAAAAATCTGTCTGTGAAGAATTCGCCAAAATGGATGCCATTTAACTATTTTCAAATACATTATATATAGCCAACATAACACTGCGTAAACACATTCATCCTGATGCTTGATTAGCATAATAATTTTATAAACACCTTCTAATAAATTAATATTCTGAACAATTCAGTTCTATTTTCGTTTTACAGTTTTCTTATATATATTCAAAAGTTTTGTTAATATTAATGTTATTATTATTATTAGTAGTAGTAATATTAATTCCAACGATTTTATGAAAAACATTTAACGTTTAAAATGATTATTTTGAAATTCAAATAACTTCCGGTGGTCAGTTTTAAGAATGCGTATGTTTACAGGAACCAACAACTTAGATTACCTGGAATAATTTATTTTTAAAAATTTAAAAAACACTCCGCATTGAACACAATAACAAAGTTTTTCTTTAGATATATACTTTATCTTTAAAATTAAATTTGTTGTTTTCGATGACGACGACTATTGAATATGATTATATTTGCAATAATAAAGAAAAAACAAAAGTTCCTCACCACTCTCAGCTTTTTAAATAATAAAATAGATTCATATTTTTAAAAAACATTTTTCTGTCTTCTAAATGAATGAATGCAAAAGTTTTTTCTTCCATTTATCCAAACTATATTTACATCAAAACACCAATTAATTGGGGATAGGTATAGTTAAAAAAAATTTTTACTCGGAGACTTCCATAATTTTAACAACAAACTTTGATAAACTTGTAGATTAACACCTTCAGCTAAGTTTAAACAATGTGATTCTACTTTTTAGCGTAATTCTAAGTTATTAGAATAGTTAACTAATATATTTTTTAGCACTAACCCTAAGTCAGACTGGCAAGGTCGTAAAACCACACGTAATCGCCTAAAAGAGTGGACCCCCCCCCCCCCCAAGGAAGTCTTACAATAAAGACGAAACGTTGATGAATATATAAAAAATATCTCTTGGTTTTTCCTTTTTCATTTCCCATTACGTCGGATTACTCTCATCCTTCCTTTCTCATAGATATATATACATATATATGTACTAATAAATACACATTGGTCTTTATTATAGAGTACAGGATTTTCTTTTTTATCAGCAAAAATTAACCAAATAGAATTTGTAAATAAAATATTTATTTTTTTACATTTCCATTTTAATTCCCATAGGAAATGTACTTCCTCCCCCCCCCCTCAACTTACACATCATCATGCCTTTTGTATACATAAACTTTAAAAAATTGTTTGGAATTTCTTTTTCATAAAATAAATCTGATTTTAATAAATATAAATATTTATATGCAAACATACACACACACACAAAAATTAATTACACTTAGAAAAAAAAAATATTTTAATTTGTAATTACCACATTTGAAAAGATCTATATTTATGAAGTTAAGTATATATATATATATATATATATATATATATATATATGATAATTTTATTTACACAGACATGTACAAAATCTGCGATACTGGCATGTCGATGTTATCGATCAACAGTTACTATAAACTGAGATTTCATCAGGCAGAGTTAGAATCCGATCTTAACCTCAGATCATATTATGATCGATAACATCGACATGCCAGTGTCGCAGATTTTGTACATGTCTGTGTAAATAAGATTATCATATATAAAGCTCTATTTTGATATTGAGCACTTTTTATAAACCCGGTTAAAATTCTCTGGATTACCACCCTGTGGATATTTTTCACCTGGATTATTACCATTATTATATATATATATATATATATATATATATATATATATATATATATTATGAATTGTATGTGATCATCAATAATATATATGTGTATGTAGTAAAATCTATAAAGTAACGTAACATTATGGAATATGTATTCTAGGCAACAGTGTGAGTAACATGGGCACATTTTTTTTTTTTTTTTTTTTTGTAAACTTTACTATTTTGAGAGAGGGGGGGAGCTAAAACCATACCATACTTTGCAAAGAAAGAAAAAAAACATTAACATTCAAAACTCATGCTGTATTTATTGCTTATACCTGTCCCGGGACGGGTATTTTTCTAGTTAATTCTAAATTGAAGAAAAAAATATTTAACAAATTTTAACTATCTATCAGATTCCCATGAAGGCATAACATAAAACTGAACCATTAGAATTTTTTTCCTTTTTCTTGTTCCAAGCATTATCTCCCCATCTAACATATAAAGTTATCTTGTTGGATTTTTTCAAGTCAGACTCAAATAGCATTTAAGCTAACAAATAAAACCTGGATTCTGGCTAGCCAATTTTCATTTGTTATTGTTGTACTGTGTTATTGGCAATATAATAACATTCTTTTCTACAATTTATTTTTAAAATTACTTAGTCCGACCCAGACAACTGCTAATATTAAACATTTTTAAACGATCAGCTAAAAATAAAAATCAGCAATGGGGAGTAACTCCTTTTAAATTGAAGAATATAATAGTAATTGTTTACAATAAGTTTAAAAACTAAAATGACTTCACTGCATCCCGGGCAACGCCTGGCTGATACAGCTGGTTTATTTATATTTTTGTGTTCCCCTTATATTTCAGTCACTAAGTGGAACTGCCTTGGCATCTCTGGTCAAAGGCCTACCAGAAGCACTCCAAAGACAATACGAATATGAAGATCCAATTGTACGAAGTGGTAAACACCTGATGAACAGTCCATTTTTCAAGGTAAGGAATCTATTCATTTGTTCATGTTCAACTCCTTTTTTTCAAGGTAATGAATCTATTCATTTGTTCATGTTCAACTCCTTTTTTTCAAGGTAAGGAATCTATTCATTTGTTCATGTTCAACTCCTTTTTTTCAAGGTAAGGAATCTATTCATTTGTTCATGTTCAACTCCTTTTTTTCAAGGTAAGGAATCTATTCATTTGTTCATGTTCAACTCCTTACTCATGTTAAGTGTGACGTTCTATCTATAATCTTAAAATAAACTTAATATTGTCACTTTTGTAACAAAGATTTCTTGAATTGTAAGTCAAGCTAATCTTCCCTCGTATGCCTACCCCCACTCTCCTGTTGGTGACTCTCCCCTCTTTTGGAGCGTCTTCTGTGAGTGCCCCTTTGCTATTTTGGAGGTCCTCCTATTAGTGACTCTCCCCTCTTTTGGAGGGTTTCCTGTGAATGCCTCTCCCTTTTTTTAGAGGTCTTCTAGTGGGTGATTCCTCTTCTCTCTTATTACCTCCTCCCATTGTTTCCTGGCCCCTCTTTTGGGATCCTCCCATTGGTGCCGCTCCCCTTTTCTGGGGTCTCTCTGTTGGTGCTTCCTCTTTCATATGCGTCTTCCCTCCCAGTGCTTCTTGCTCCCTCTTCTGGGTTCTCTCTGTTGGTGCCGCTTCCCTCTTTTGGTGTCTTCCTGGAAGTGTTTCTCTACTCTTTTGGGGTCTTTCTGGCAGTGCCTCTCCCCTCTTTTGGGGTCTTTCTGGCGGTGCCTCTCCCCTCTTTTGGGGTCTTTCTGGCGGTGCCTCTCCCCTCTTTTGGGGTCTTTCTGGCGGTGCCTCTCCCCTCTTTTGGGGTCTTTCTGGCGGTGCCTCTCCCCTCTTTTGGGGTCTTTCTGGCGGTGCCTCTCCCCTCTTTTGGGGTCTTTCTGCCGGTGCCTCTCCCCTCTTTTGGGGTCTTTCTGGCGGTGCCTCTCCCCTCTTTTGGGGTCTTTCTGGCAGTGCCTCTCCCCTCTTTTGGGGTCTTTCTGGCGGTGCCTCTCCCCTCTTTTGGGGTATTTTTGGCAGTGCCTCTCCCCTCTTTTGGGATCTTCCTGGCGGTGCCTCTCCCACCATTGTTGCCTACCCTGGGTTCTTCTCTTCCATGGCCCACTGTTTGCGCCTGCCTGAACATTTAGAGTTTTCTCTGTGGCTGCTTCTTGCTTTCTTCTGTCTCCCCTTGATTCATGTCCTCTCTTACCTACCACAGCTTGAGTAAGTGTTCGTACCGGACGGGGATACGTCCTTGGCAATCAGTCTGACGGTGGTTTTGTTGCTGTCGGGTTGAGATATGGTTCTGTTAAGTTCTAGAAGGTCAACCCTCCCAGGCTTCTCTCTGAGACGCCCCTATTGGAGGAATGCCGACTGGGCTGCTCAGGCATTCTTTTTAGGTCAGAGTAGGCTTAAACCACACATGACTTGGTTTGTGCCCATCTCCATCTATCAACATCATTAGTCATGAATTGCACGTACATTCTCTTTTCTTCTATTCCACAAACATCAAACAATATTTTGGCGATTCAATAATACACTGCACTTGTACCCTTTCAACATAAATACCCCTGATAAACCCGACTAGCAGCAAAATCGCACCCCTCCACTGTAGAGGTTCCCAGATGCTGGAAAACTTTCGTACTCTAATAGCTTCTTGGACCGCTTGCCTTTAGATCAGGGGCGGGCACTCTCCGGCCCGCGGGCCACATCCGGCCCGCGAAGGCTTAGCATCCGGCCCGCCACCCTGTTATGCTTTATTATTGCAATCCGACCCGCGGACCTCCCAGTAAAACTCATATCATTTTGTGACATAGACGTAAAAGTAGGTTTTGATTAAGATTTACAGTGGGATAAAAATGTATAAATATCAGCGAGCGATGATGCATGTATATTTCATTTTTCTTTAACTATTAATTTCAAATCCTTGGCCTGAGATAAAAATAGAAAAAGAGAAAGAGAGAGGCAAAGATGTAACGTGAGATGAGGAAAGGGCATGACACATAGAACCTATGTGAGGTGTGTCAAAACGAATGCTGGATCAACTTGCTACTTCCCCCGTCATTATTTTTTATGATTCCAAAATGGCTCTTCGTCGGCGTCTTTTATAACATCACATACAAAAGTCTCCTGAGAAAAAATATCAGATTTGTAGAGTGTTCAATGCAATTTTTGTACAATTTATTCATGTAAACAAAATATAGTAATTCTGAGATTTCGTTTTTCACTCCGGCCCGCGATCTCCTTCCTAAAGTCTCATCTGGCCCTCACTCTGAAAAGGTTGCCCGCCCCTGATCTAGATGGAATTCTTTCCCTGTTTCCCCAACTGTACCAACATGCAGAAATTCAAATGTAATGTGAACCAACATTTTGCTACACAACTCCCCACTTAGGATGCCTCCTTTTAAATCTGGTTCCTAATCATTACGTTTCAGTCGCAATATGCCTTTTTGGAGGTGAACAAAAGTAATAAAACAAAAAAATAAATAAAAATAAAAACATTTATTATCATAGATTACTATTTATCATCATCATCATCATCATTCTCCTCATATTCGGTTTAACATCCATTTTACATGCTGGCATGCATTGGACGTCTTTTAGAAATTGACTTCCAAACTAACCTATCTCTGACCAGGTTTTTATTTATCCCTCTTTCTCTCAAGTCCATTCTTATAACTTTCTCAGATGTTTTCCTTGGCCTTCCCCTGTCAACTGACCTTGTTACCTCAATTGTTCTACATCTACTAACCCAAGTATCATCCATTCTTTCAATGCGGCCATACCATCAAAGTTTCCTATTCTGCACACATCTCCCTATACTGTCCAGATTTAATCTTCCTCTGAGGTCATCAGATCTAAGCCTGTCTTTAAGACTTGCATTACATATCCATTGTATCATTCTCATATTATTTCTCTCCATGCAACGCATGTCCTCAACCCTCACTTCCATACATCAAACTGCGCACACATGCATAATAGATCTTCCCTTGGCTGACAGTGGTAACACTCTGCTGGTTAGTAATGGCAGAAGTTCCAGATATAGCATCAAAACAAAGAAACTTCCATAGACTGCTGCAAGGAAGGTGGACTCCCTCTACCATGCTAGAAAACTTCTCACACCTGATAGTATCCTATATCTCTACAAAGTCACTATCCGCCCATGCATGGAGTATTGTTGTCACATCTGGGCTGGTGCACCATCCACTAGTCTCTCCCTCTTAAAGAAGGTTAAAAAAAAGAGTCGCCAACTTAATAGGTCCCTCACTATCCACCAAGCTCCAGCCCTTGTCCCATTTCTGCAATGTTGCATCTTTGTGCTTGTTTTACAAATACTTCAATGGATTGTGCTCTGATGAACTTTGCTGCTCTAGTGCCCCCTCGACGTAAATACACTCGACCAACTCAACAATCTGCTAAATCCCATCCATTCACTGTGGAGGTCCCCAGATGCTGGAGAGCCTTCTACTCCAATAGCTTATTTCCTCGTGCTGCTGACCTTTGGAACTCCCTCCCTGCTCTCTGTTTCCCCGACTGTAGCGACATGCAGAAATTTAAAACTAATGTGAACAAACATCTAGCTGCACAGCCCTCAATTTAGGATGACCCCCCTAAACTTTCACCCTAATTCTCAGTAGCCCCTTACGTCTACAGTGACAACTTGCCTTGTTTTGGGTGAACTAAGTTTAAAAAAAAAAAAAAAGACACCCAGAAAAGTAATAACATTTAAAATATGATTACTTTTTTACTCCAAAAAATAAAATCCTTTGGCAAAATAAAAAAAATAGGTTAAAGAGAAACGGACCACTTGATGGCGCCTATTCCAATTTCATAACTGTAAGCCGCTATAAAGTAGACTGTTTCTCTTGTACCAAACGCTCATAAACAACGTTTCAAGTTTAATTTAGACGCTTTCAAACCGATATAAATGATTGCACACTAAAAATAATCAAATTTAAAAATAAAAAAATATCGATTTTTTTAATTCGAATTATTTGGTTGTTTTCAGTAAAAATTCTGTTTTTACTTTATATTTAATTTTTCATTAAAAAAATAATACTTTTAATACATTTTGGATTTTGTCTTTTTTTTTTTTTTGATTCAACTGGCTTTGCAAACTCATATTTTCCTGATTCAAACAATTGTGTGACGGGGTTAGCGAGTGTAACATACTAATAAGTAAATAATTTACAAATAAGAATATTAAAGAATTAAATATAAAACAAAATAATAAATTTGAAGAGAGCAGACGATAATGAATAGTTTGGGTGCAAGGTTCTGAAAAGAGATTCAAAGAAAAAAATAACTGAATGAGTCGACTACATATTGGGTCCTGTCGGATAAAAAGTTTACACGCCTGGAAGTATACGTAACATTGTTGAAATAGATTGTTTATTTGAGGAAAATGCGGTTGAGTTGAAACATATATCTGAACAGATAAGTGCATATTAAACTTTGAACTTTTGATTAGTGTTGGGACGATTAATCGTAATTGGAAAAATCAAAACTTTTTGAGGTATCGGAATTGGAAAGATTTGAGCCTAATTTCCGATTCCCATTTTTTATAGAAACTTAATTTTTCATTGCTAGTAGTACTAATGATGGATATTTATTGTTTTTAAACTATCAGTAAAACTAAAATCAATATAACATCAAAATACGATGTAAATTTATTTTATTGGCGTAAAACAGTTGAATATTTTAGGTATTTCAAAGGTGCATGGCGAAAATTCATGACAAAATTTGACGATTTTGAAAGGCCATGATATACCCTTCATTGTACATGTTTCTTGATTAAAATTCAATGAAGAATTCAAATTTCGACATTAAAGTGCAGCATAAGGGCCTGAAAGTTGAATATTTTAGCTATTTCGAAGGAATGTACAAACATACTGGCCAGGGCAGTTTCGTTGGATATCTAACCTTGAATTCCAATACTCCAAACATTTCCTTGCAAAAATGTAAATGAACAATTATGTTTATGGCTATTCCTACCCCAGTAGAAAGTCAGTGAAACTCTGAGGATTTACACACCTTAAACCATCAAAACAACAAAGGAAAATCAAGTGAGACACAAGACAAAACAAAAATGAGCGAAACAATCATAACTGTTTGAACATCAGGACATTTCTCATTTTTATTTTAATCATTTCTTAAATCAGAAACCGCTTCATTGTATTTGACAAGCATGTCAACAGAAACAGATACCTTTTTTTCATCGACACGGTTCTGTGAGAGATGGTCAATGAAACGCCCTTGGACAAGACTGTGTTTATTTTCTCCCATATCAGAACATAGGTATCAGTGTTTTGGACTTCAATAATCTGTTCTTAAGTTCAACAGGAATGTCACTGGGTGATGCAACCTTTGCTGGATACCAGGTATTCTCGTACTTTGCTCAAACTACATCACCAGAATGAAATCCCTCGTCTGTTCCATACGTCTGAGGAGCCCTTAATTTCAAGATCATCAACACGTTCACTCCTCTTCTCTTCGATGTTGGATGAATCGTCCATAGAATCAGGTGGTGGTACACTCTCAGAGCACTCTAAACAAAACACAGATGGAGTACATTGAGTGCATATCAAATTCGATGCCTTGCAAAGAACCATTAACACACACAGGTACAGAGAGAGACCCACAGCACAGTGCTAGTTATTACTATTATTATTACTAGTTATTACTATTATTATTATTACTAGTTATTAGTATTATTATTATTACTAGTTATTAGTATTATTATTATTACTAGTTATTACTATTATTATTACTAGTTATTACTATTATTATTACTATTATTATTCTAAAAATTCAATGTAAAAAAAAAACAAACACTTTTTTTAAGGCCTTAATTAAAAATCTGACTCATGGAAATTATTTCTTATACGAATAGGCAACTTTTGTATGTGTTAGATTTTTAATTTAGGACTTTAAAAAAAGTATTGTTTTGGTTTTTTTTTTGACATTTTGGCTATTTATTTTTTTACAAAATCCAGAAAAAAATCACAAAATTCGAAATTCGCCAACAAGTATTTACTTTAATACTTTGGTATTTCTTAGTAGCCAAATGCCATAGGTACACCTCAAAAAAAGATTTACGGGTTTTGTTGCAGGGTAGATGATAATTTCATACAAACAAAGTTGTAAAAAATGGTAAAAATGTCAAAAAATTTGGCTATTTTGTCGTGAGTCGCCAATCACGAAAGTTAGCACAAAATACCAGTAACTGAATTTTTGTTTGGGTTCGTTGTTTTTTTTTTACTGTTATATAGTACTAATGAAGACTAGACCAAATTGCTCCTTAAGAACATCCCCAAAACTGAAAAAATGCTGTTTTTTATTGGGTATGGTAAAAAGATTTTGTTGTGAAAAATCGCCATTTTACAAATATCATTTTACAATTTTACAACTATCCCAAAATCAGATAAACTACTTGCATCAGAAACACATAAAAAGTATACATATTCTGAAAATACAACCTTTTAGCTATCCAACAAAACAAGAGAAAATCCACCAGAAGGAATGAGACTTTTTTCACAAAAATTATAATGAATTGCAACTAAGACTTTGAACCCCGTCGTATACAAGTTCGGTAAGCAACGTGTGTGTCTTGCAGTCACGATATTTAGTAGTTTGTAAAAGTCTGTCATGATGTGTATGCTGCTTGCCAAGACACCCTTTTCCCCCAAAAGAGGCTAGGCAGAATTATTCTGTGTGCACATTGTCTTTTGTCTCTGGAAGAAAAGAGGAAAAAGAGAAAAAAAGCTATGTGTTTTGTTTTTTATAGCATGTCCGAGTTTTCAGCAGTGAATATTTTCGCTTCTTTGATTGGCTGAAAGAAACTGCTGGTTGGAGATTTTCTCCAATTGAGAGTCGATACGTAATAACATTCGCTGTTGCTTCGAACAGAATAAATATTGTTGTAGATAAGACAATATAAAAAAAATAAAAAAAGAATGACAAAATCTATCCATACATAACTATATCAATTTTATTAACAACTTGTTAGGACAACTAAAAATAAAGAGTTGGTATTGAATGAGAGTTCAATGTGTCTAGGAATGTTCCAGATGAAAGAAGAGTTGTTTTGCCTGTAAGAAGTTGAGTGGTCATTTTTGTTTCGTCTGGCGCCGTCTGAACTTGCATGCGGCAGTGTGTAAATTGCATCTGTTTTGTCAGTGAGAGAGTGCATGTATGAACATGTGTGTACAAGCATTCAGTGAACAGTGTACATGCGCTGTCGCTATATGCATATGCTAGTTTGTGAATGTCCCTCGTCATGTGTGTGTATTACTTGCCTTCGGCCCAAAGGCAGAGGCTATTTTGGAGAACTTTCTCACGTGTGTCGCATCTGAAAAAAAAAAAAAAAAGAGAGGAAGAAATCTGTGTTTGGGTTTTTATATTGCACACAAAATTAGGAAGTTAATAATCTTGCGCCTGTGGTTGGTTAAAAGAAACTGCTGATTTGAGCTTTTGTCCAATCGAGAGTCAATACTTAAAAACTAATATTCGCTGGCTGCTGCTGCTTCTCAGAATATCTAGATGCATTTTTTTTCTCTTAAGGCATTTAATTTAAAATATTTCTTCTTTTTTTTTACATTTAAATTTCATATTTTTGAGTATTATTTTCTACCATGAGCTGCCTTAAATGGTTTTTTTTTCAATTAACATTCGTGCCTTTTGGAAATGTAGTCACTGAGTTTCGACTATGGGTATACTATAATAAGTGAAAAAAATTAAAAACATTTTTTTTAAATGCTGCACAAGACGTTTTCATCTATACGCTGTTTTCTTTGTTAACAAAAAGTAAATGGAAAATAAAGAGACAAAGTTGGCTTGTATATTGATGAATTGAAAATTTATTAAAAAATAAAGAGGTAAAAAAAATAAAAGAAAATAGCTGACATACATATTTGTTGATATGTCACATAAAAAATTTAAATATTAACATGTTAAAGTACTCACAGTTTAACACACGTTTACACACATAATTTTTATAGATATAGAAATTTTCTTGTGTATTTTTTTTTAAGTTCGCTCATCAGTGGGCGATCAAATTTCACTTGAAAAAAGTTTCTTTCATTTTTTTCTAACGGAGGGGGGGGGGGGACATTCTAGGCAGATGACACATTTTCATTGAAAAAAAAAAGGTTATGTGAATACTGGTTTTGTTCTTTTTTGTTTTTTCAAGTAATACATTATCAATTATTACTTGTGTCTCTGAAAATTAAATAATTATTATTATCTAACTTAATTAATTCTAATATTAATTTTTAAAGTAATTATTACTCTTTCTTTTTTGTATACTAAAATGCGAATTTCTAGACTACAAACCTCAAAGCAAATCAAAAATACGATGACTTCAATTTTTGGATAAACAAATATTAACTTGAATAAATCTTTTAAATAATTTAGTCGTTTTGACTAAATAGACAATTTTCTGGATCCTTGTGTCCGATATTTTCAACAAATCATTTAAAACAATTAGTCTTTTTTTACTAAACAGAAAATATCATGGGTCCTTTTGCCCATATATTCTCAATCAAATTTTGGCTAATATCTGGATTCTGTCGACAATCAGTCCGGCAGGAACTGGGCCATTTTGATGGTCTTTTACCTGTCGGGCTGAGGTATACTGTCCTAGGTTGTCTTAGGAAGTGCACCCTCCCAGGCCTTGCCACCCTCTCTTTGGGGTGGAGTAAATTCATTGCTTACTGCCTGAGGCGCTTTGACTGGGGAATACCGACGGGGCTGCTCAGGCTTTTTTTGTTAGGCAAGAGTGCTCCTCCTTTAGGGGCGCTAGCTTGACTCTCCCCCACCTTCCCGACCTTGTGTCACACATTGCTGCGGTGGGAAGCAATTAAAGACCTGGATTCTGTTTTCCAAATATAACCTTTGAAATAATGACATTTATTTCTCATAAATTTCTTTTCACCAACAATAGTTCAAATTTGGGATTTCTAAATATAACTTTTACAATGACTTCCCAGCAGGGTGTTACGGAGCCCTCCAAAAAGGAGCGTGCTCCTGGAGCGCTCTCCTTTTTTTTGCTGGAGCGAAGGAGAGGAGGGCTCATTTTATATTCAGTGGGAGTGGAGCGGGAGCAACTCCATTTGGGAATAAAGAGCGGTGGTTTTATCGCTCTGCGCTCCAAAATTATTTGATTTATTTTTCTTTTAAACATTAGTTTTTTTATTCAGCAATAAAAAGGAAAATAAAAGAAAGTCTCAGAGTTATTTTTTCAAATTATATCTGGTAAATGTATATGAGATAGGGAGAGAAAGAGAGACAGGGAGAAAGAAGGAGAACATTTGAAGTTCTCAGATTTTTACATCTATGCGTTAAATTTTTGATGGGACAGTTTTCTTAAGGCAGAAAACAGCCATTTTGGCATCAAATGTCTTTAAATGCGCCAGTGAGTCTATAGATGTATTTGAAGTTATTTTCTTAAAGATTTGAACTTTTTTTGTATTTATGACAAGGATGTTTATTGTGATTGAATAAATAAGCCAATTTTTCTTTTAATTCGTGTTTTTAAATAAACAATTTTAGGTTCAATTATACTATAGGGTCTGTTGGATTTTCTCGCCCATTTCGCTCGGTATTCACCCAAATGTTCGATAAAATCGATTTTGGGAGTGAAATGGTATATTTATTTTTAGCATATATCAAATTGAACTTTTATGCCACATTTTTACCCGTCGTCTTTTCGGCGACATTTTTTGTTATTATTCTTAAATTCACGACTAGTTTCCTTTTAAATTCGTTAAATTCCGTTAAAACTTGCTTTTGTAAATAAAATGTTCAAAGTTGTTTTTTTGTGTGTAATAAAATGTTAAAGCAGTAAAAATATCTTTAGTCTAAAGAAAAAATATATTTAGTCCAAGGAAAAAACCAATAAAAACCAACATGGCCGCCAGCAATTAAAACCTGGAATTAAAGTTAGATTCTCAACACTTTAAAAAGTAAATGAGAATTTTATTTCAGGACCAAAAATACAATTAAGA
This sequence comes from Sepiola atlantica, assembly GCA_963556195.1. Lineage (NCBI taxonomy): Eukaryota > Metazoa > Mollusca > Cephalopoda > Sepiida > Sepiolidae > Sepiola > Sepiola atlantica. Next base: position 57,444,044 of record OY744550.1, read on the forward strand.
CCAACAATCAGTTTCATCCTAAATTTGGGTGAATACCAAGCGAAATGAGCGAAAGAAAACATCGCTCCCTATTCTACAATCAAACCGATGTTTAAACTTAATCAAATTAAAGAAAATATCTTAAATTTTAATTTAAAAAAGCAAATAATTAGACTTTCTGACTAATTTGTTGTTTTTTAGAACCGAAAGTAGATTAGATATCTTTCTTTATCTTAAAAAATCTATGATCGAATATTAAAATTGTAAACAGTTTGTTTTTGTTAGAGATTTCAAATATAGACGTTTTCACCTTTTTTTTTTTCAAATTTTTAATTTTAATAAATGTTTTTGCCCGACCTAGGAAAACTTGCTCCAGTTAATTTTTTTGTGGGGGAGGAAAATTTGACCCGATATTTTTTCAACTCCCAAGGTCTAGGCCAGATATTTTGTATGAAATTTTAAGACATTAAATGGATCTCTGAATTGTTTATTGACATTGATATTTTTTGGCCAACTTATGAAAAATATTTTTTTATTCAATCTTTAAAAGATAAACTTCATTGTTTTTTTTGGCCCAAATTGTACTATTGAAAAAAAGAAAATGGATGAATCGATTTGTTTTAAAGTACTTGCGCGTTTCTCTGTGGTAAATAATAATATACATTATATAATATAGTTACTTTCGTAAAACAAACAAATATTAAACAACAACACGACGATTAATGTTGCCCTGGCTGTCTCTCCTCTCCCAGAGAAATGTTTTCTTTAAAAAGAAAATAATCATTAATAATGTTTAAAAGTAAAACTTTATTTACTTTAAACAAATCTAAATTCCCTTCCAAAATAAATAGAAAAAATATTGGATCAAATTTTCCTTCCCTAAAAAAATAGGTTATTAATGTAATGAAAATTAAAAGTGTTTTAAAATACTTCAGGGATTTTTCTATTTCTATTTTATACCTCAGGAAACGAAAATTTACGTATAATCCTATACTTCGTCCGACATGTTCTCCTATAACTCTCAAAATATTAGCGAGATTTTGTCAAATATTATCTTCTTACGGTCTTACACTTAAAGTGACATCCCAACCCATATGAGATCCTTTGACGCCCACCCCTATCCTTCGACCATTCATTGGCAGAATAGAACGTTTATGAAAGAAGGTACATTTTCATTATGGAGCACTGAAAAATAGCCGCTCCTTTTTTTATAGGAGTTAGAGCAGGAGCGGCTCCTTTTTGAAAAATGGGAGCGTGAGAGGAGCCAGCTCGAATTTTGGGCGTTGGAGCAGGAGCGGGAGCGGCTCCAAAAGTAGTGGAGCGCGTAAAGCCCTGCTTCCCAGTCATATATAATTCATGATTCTATGAACTCTTCCACGAATTATAGTAAAAAAAAGTCATCAACTTTATAGGATAAAAGTTTGCAGTACAAAATTGACCACACCGAGAAACATTAAGAGCCATCAACGTCTAATTTCTATTAAAATATATTTTAAAATAATCAATTAAAATTATTTCTCGACATCATAATACCGAGTGAACACGGAAAGGAGTAAATTAGCTTAACCTAGATAGTACAGTGTGTATCCACGGAGATGAAAAACCAGGTGTTGACAATTCAACAGAAAATCTTCGTCTGACGAAATAATCTCAGAATCATTTTATCCTCAAATTTGTCGCCTGCGTTTGTTTACTGTTTAAAAACTGTCGCGTCACTCAAATTGAACAATACTAATTGATAATGACCCGAAGGCTACCCCTGAAATGGATAACAATTTGTCGTCTGAAAATGGATGAAAACCGGTCGTCTGCCCAATACATTCTAGGCACGAATTAAATAAGAAATTTGAAACCGCTAAAAAAAATAAATAAATAAATAAAAAATAATAATAATAATAAAAATAATAATAAAAATAATAATAATAATAAAAATAATAAAAAAAATAATAATAATAATAAAAATAATAATAATAATAATAACAAAATAAATAATAATAATAATAATAATAATAATAATAATAATAATAATAATAATAATAATAATAATAATAATAATAATAATAATAATAATAATAATAAATAAAAAAAAAAAAAAAAACGAATCTAACAAACATTTATTTTTACTGAGCGTTTTTAGTTAAGGTGTTTTCACAAATTAGAACCCACCCTAACTTTGACCCCATCGTTAGGGTCAGGGTCAAAGTTAGCGTGGGTCATAATCTGTGAAAGCATCTTAATTAAAATGCAATATGACCCTTTTTAAAAAATAAATTCCAAAATAAGACGCATTTAGTCCTTGAAATGGGAGTAATTTAAGTGACCCCCAGAAAGTTTATATAAATACTTTAACATTAATTTATTAATAAATACTGAAAGCTTCATTAAGATCATATAATGTTCTGCTTTTTTTTGTAGATTTTTTTCAATCAGATATTCATATTGTTATTATTATTATTATTATTTTTTCTTTTTTTTTTGCTAAATAAGACAATTTACTTTACGTAAACATATTTCAATTTTTCAATCTTTTAATACATGACGATTTGCTAAGAATGTTTAAATTACTTTCTATTCGACAGTTAAAATGTTTCTAATAGTCACGAAGTAATTCTTTCTTTCTTTTTTTTTTTAACAAATTGACAGATTGACAAATAAATCGAAATGAATTCTGGTGGATTTAATTTTGTATATATATTTTTTTAAATAGGATTTAAAAATGTCGTTTAACTGTACAGTGTACACTATTGTATTTTTTTATTTTAATAAATATTTGGTTAGTAGTAAAAAAAAAATATATATAATAATGTGTAATTAATATCAAAGTTACGGTGACACGAGAACAACCACGACAATCGTAATAATAACTTATATTACAATGGTCGTTAAACGCACATACAAACTAGAAGGTTAAAAAAATTGCAAATCATTATTTACTTTAAATGTTATTTTTTAAGTTAAGATAAACTAATAAATGAATCATAATTATTGATTATCGATTCATTTATGAATGACTGACCGAGATATAAAACGTCTCATTTTAAATAACTAATTGAATAATAAATATGGGGTGGAAAAGACAACTTTAAAAAAAAATCTCTATTAAGTGTATTAATAAAGTTATCATACAAGATCTCATGTGTGTCCGTGTTTCTCGCCTATACGTAACTTTGACGGATACACATTGGATTTTTATTTGTTTTTTTCATTTACAGTGTTAATCGAATATCTATTGAAATCAAAAACAGACCTAAGAGAAAACTAACAGCAACACGAATTAAAAAAAAAATCTAGTGTGAAACATGATTGATACACATGACTGCTTTATTGCCTAAAATTAAACGCACCCTTTTTTTGTTCGTTTCGGTCGTATTGTTGAACGCAACCTCCAAGAAATATTTAACTTTCTCCGTATATTAATAAAGCCGTCAGACAAGATTTGTTTGTGTCTGTTTTTGTTTTTTTTGTCTATATCTAACTTTGATGAATACGTTTTATTATTATTATTATTATTATTATTATTATTATTATTATTATTATTATTATTATTATTATTATTATTATCATTATCATTATTATTATTATTATTATTATTTTATTATTATTATTTTATTATTATTTTTTATTATTTTATTATCATTTTATTATTATTTTTATTATTATTTTTATTATTATATTTTTTATTATTAAATTTATTTACTATTAATCGAATATTTATTGAAATAAAAAATTAAAATAACTAAATCGAAATTAAAAAATCCTATTAAAAAAAAATATGTAAACATCACTGTTTACTAAGTTCTCCATCCGAATAACGATGTATGAAAACAGCTAATTTATATATTTCAAAAATGAATAACAAATTTACTGACATTTTGTTTTAGTACTATTATTATTATTTATTCATTTTTAAATAACCGGCTTAGTGTTTTACACCGTTAACGAACATATGTCTTGTCTATCTCATTAATTACTTAAAAAGAAAAGAAATAGTTACTATTAGAATAATAACTATTACAATTTTACCAACATATTGACGAATTTTACTTTATTTTTTAGGAATATTGAAGCCAAACTTATACTAAAAAATTAAAAGTATCGTGTATATGTGATCTGTCTGTCTGCGTCTCTCTCTCTCTCTCTCTCTCTCTCTCTCTCTCTCTACCTCTCTCTCTCTCTACATATATATATGTATATATATTATATATAAATAAATGAAAAATAGAGAGGGAGAAAGATTTTTTTTAATTAAGTAATTTATAAATTGATGTTAATGTACAGATTTTTAAAAATTAATTTATAAATTAATTCTTGCGTGCACAATTATATATATATATATATATATATATATATATATATATATATATATATATATATATATCCACACACTTCTCTCTCCATATATATATATATATATATATATATATATATATATTAGGTACGTGCAAATCAATGGTCGATTCCCAAAAATGAAAAAACATTTTGACACCCCCTTCACTTAAAAATACACTAAAATTCAGGAAATCAACCAATTTTACTGAAATTTTCAATATTTATTAATCAACAATCACGGAATATAATGAAACCATTTTTTTTTTTTAAATCTTAGTGAAAATGTATTATTTTTTAAAAAGAAAATACACCTTTACTAAAGTTATATTTTTATATATTAATAAAAAAAAAATGCATGATTTTTTAACTGTTACTTATGTAAATAAAGGATCGTAGATGTTAACAATTAAATTTTTTTTTCAAAATATTTCGTATATATTACGAAAAATGCCAGTAAATACCGTGTTAATAAAATCACTATAACTCGAAGAAAAATTAATTTTTTGAATTAGCGATATTATTATTGAATAAAGCATTGTTTAATCAATATTTTCACCAAAAAAATAATATAATTGCAAAAAATATTTAATGTGATTTTAATGATTAGAGTTTTTGGAAAAATAAAAAATGCGACATAATTATATTTCTCTTTCATAGAGGAACGTGGCATCATCAGCGCAAGAATTTTTTTTTATAATCTTGAAAATAAACCAAAAATTGACAAATTTGAGATCCAGGAACTTAACGAAAAAAAGAATTTAAAAAATTGAATAATTTCTACTAACGATGAACTTTCATTAGTATGGTAGCCCCGTTCTGTAATAATCAGGTGGGATTAGCAATCACTCACTTTTACAGCGCAAATTTTTTTTTTTTTTAGAGATTCAACAATTTCGTTCATTTCGCAATTCATCGTCAATTATTTGGAAAGATTTGTATTTGTTTTGTCTTTTTTTCATTAATAAATATTTAAGTTAAAAACAATTATTTATTAATAAATAAAGAGAATTCAAACATGACATTTTCTTTCAAAATTGAATTCTGTTTATCAATAAATAACTGTTTTAACTTTTTTTTTCAATGAATAAATTGTCAGTGTAGTCATTGACTAATTTACTTTTTCACACTTAAAATAAAAAATAAAAACACTTTATTTTTAAAAGAATCAATGTAATTTATCGTTACGACACGTTAAGAATAAATCGAGTAACTAAAGTTTTAAATCATGTAAAACAAATTGATAAAATTGACGCAGTTCGTAACGTAAAAATATTTTTAACATTTAAAAAATAGTGTTATTTCAAATTCTAAAAAATCGAAAAACATTGGTAAACAGACGTCATCAATAATTTCAGAGTATTACTAAATTAAAAACTGAACCTTTTCAGTTAAAAATAATTGCGTACACTCACAAATAATTAAATAAGCATTTCCTTTTTTATTATAACAAAATAAGGGTACTTAAATTTGTTTATAACCTTAAAAAGAATAAAGAAATTAATGGATAATAATTTTTCAACTTCTATAAACTATTACATTTTTATATATAAAGTTAAAAATGATAAATTATGACATTTTTTGTCTTCCATATATTTTGCTTGGCAATGTTAATTTGTAAACAACGTCCTTTTCCGATTAAGTTATGGCGGCTTTTATTCATTTATCACATTTGAAGGGCTAATTTTGCTAATTTTTAGTCAAACGTGGGATTTATTTATTTTTAATTCAGTGTCTTATGACTTTAATTTAATAATTATCGTTGAAATAGTTCCCAAAAACTTATATTTATCTTTTAAAGGATTTTTACAAGTAATTTTTTCAAAGTTCAAAATTCATTGAATTTTTGGGGTTTTTGACCGTCGTAATTACATATTTTATTATAATTTATTTTTCACACGTAAATATGCAGTTTTTTTCGTTTAGAGATTAAGTTTAGGCTTTTATCTTTCAAACACAATCAAAGTTTACACGGAAACTAATTAAATAATTAATGATAAGCGCTTTTTAATAAGCATAGTCCGTACAAGAGACGGCCATTTTTGCACGTACCTAATATATATATATATATATCCACACACTTCTCTCTCCATATATATATATATATATATATATATATATCCACATCCACACACTTCTCTCTCCACATATATATATATATATATATATATATATATATATATATATATATATATATATATATATATCCACATCCACACACTTCTCTCTCCACATATATATATATATATATATATATATATATATATATATATATATATATATATATATATATATATATATATATCCACACACTTCTCTCTCCACATATATATATATATATATATATATATATATATATATATATATATATATACACTTCTCAGGACCGGCGGCACAGTTATAAAAGTGGGGGGGGGGCGTTTAAACACATGCATATATAACTTCGTTATTTATGACCGTAAAGTGGGGGGGGGGGCAAGTCAAAAAGTGGGGGTGCCGCCGTCCATGCTTCTCTCTCTCTCCATGTATATATATATATAAATATATATAAATAATCACCGAAAAGTTATATTAGTAAACCGGTTAGGCTACGTATGAATACATAGAAATGTAATTCGGCAAAGTCGGACTATTTTTTTTTTTAATTTCTTTTGACTACATAAAACAGCCTCGTTTTAGAATCCTCATTCTGTGTCAACTTCGTTTCTAGAGAAATGAGTAAACGTGAAAAACTTTTCTTCCAGAAAGTCCCAAGAAAAGAAAACCCATTTTACTAGCGCATTCCAAGTAGTTTTATTATATACTTACTTGATAAGCAATGCCTGTCTCTCTCTCTCTCTCTCTTTTAAGTCTCGTTTTTATGGCCTGTTCTTTGTCGATCGCGGGCAGATGGGTCTTTGCAGGTTATTCTGCAACCGTATAATACTTATAAAAACACACACACACAAAAAAAAGAGAAAAATGCCGTTTCTCGTTTTGTTTGATGAAATAATGCGTCGAAAAAAAATGAAATTGTAAGTTTTGTATTCATTATTTCATTTCTATTTTATCTCCTTTCATTTAAAAATATATATCTAATCTAGATATTGCCATTTTTAATTTACTTTTTCACTTAGTCGAGAAAGAAACAGTCACATACTAATGGCTACACATTGAAAATGCGTAACTTTTATTTTAAATATAAACTTCACGCTTTTAGCTTTTAATAGTTATTTTACAGTTTTTTTTTTTAATTAATGTATTTTAAAGATTTTTTTTTATTTCACTTAAAACTTTAAATATATTTTTTTAAGATTTGATTAAAATATATTAAGCAAAAATACTTTTTAATAATCTGTCAGTATTTCGTCAATATGTGTGTGTATACACCTTTTTGAAATATTTTAATAATTTTGTGTGTATATATATATATATATATATATATATATATATATATATATATTATATTATATTATATATTCACACTTCTCCCTTTCTCTCCAAATATATATCTGTACATTTCTCGGTACTCCTGCAGTTTACGGACCGGGTTAAAAATAATGTTATAATTTAGAAACCCATTCTTAACATGGTGGAGGGCATGTTCTTTCGCCTGACAATTTAATTTAAACAGATACCGTAAAAATTCAATTTAACTTTGAAATCCTATCTAAAAAATAGTCCTGTCCGTATACCCCATAAGTACCACTTCTTTTTCTCTTCATATACATATATATATATATATATATATATATATATATATATATATATATACACACAGACTTCTCTACATATATATATATATATACACACACACAGACTTCTCTACATATATATATATATATATACCACACACTTCTCTCTTCATATATATATACACTTCTCTCTCTCTCTCTATATATATATATATATATATATATACACACACTTCTCTCTCTCTCTCTATATATATATATATATATATATATATACACACTTCTCTCTCTCTCTCTATATATATATATATATATACACTTCTCTCTCTCTCTCTATATATATATATATATATATACACACTTCTCTCTCTCTCTCTATATATATATATATATATACACACTTCTCTCTCTCTCTATATATATATATATATATATACACACAATTTCTTTCTGTCCATATATATATATATATATACACTTCTCTCTCTCTCTCCATATATATACAGTGTATATATTATACACACCTCTCTCTCATATCTATACAGTTCTTTCTTTCTCTCTCTCTCTCTCTCTATATATATATGTATATACATATCTATACACTTCTCTATCTATCTATATATATATATATATATATACACTTCTTTCTCTCTCCATATAGATCTATACACTTCTTTCTCTCTCTCCATATATATATATATATAATACATTCTCTTTTTCTGCATATATATATACTTCTGCTTCTCTCTCTCATATATATATTATATTATATGCCCATATATAATACATACACACACACATATATATAATACACACACATATCTAGTTTCTTGATTTTCATCCAAGAGAACAAACTTTGTAAATGGCGGGTGGTTAGGGTTAGCGGCTAAAAGTCGCATGATCACATTTCCTTTTTATAACACTCAACGTTTTCCGTTCAATTCTCATATACGTTCTTCTCCCTTTTCTCTTCATAGAAGAGTAAATCATAAAAGATTAGGGTTTTTTCATTTATTTCCATTTGTCATCTCGAACGACACGGCATTTTTGCACTTAGTCAATTTTTGTTTCATATTTTAGAGCAGAGTGACCCACTAAGTTATTCAACTCTTTTCGTCGTTTAAAAATAATCCTCTTTGTCCTTTTTTTTATTTTTTTATTTTTTTTATTCTTTATTATCCACCCCTAACCCCACCCCCAACAAAAAGACAAATACTAATAAATTTAATAAAATTATTTGCCAATCTTTGTACCTTAACTTTTTTTTTTACTATAGATTTCGTAATACATTTTTTTTTTTTTTAAAGAAAAAAAGAAGCGTTTTCATCGCACGTGTAAATTTCGTTTTTAGCCAAGAAAATTCGTATTTGTTACTAGAAATAAACATTTTAAGTTTTTTTTTAACGTGATTTTAATATGGTTTAGTTTCTAAATTGTGTAATACTAAATCACAGGAGATTCGAATAAAGCACGAATATATATATGCTTTCTCTCTTTCTGCATATATATATATATATCTATATACACACTTCTCTCTCATATATATATAGATATATATGTATATGTAGATATATATGTATATGTAGATGTATATATATATGTGTATATATATATATAATATATATATATATATATATATATATCGCACACAAAATATTATTTTTCCACGAAGTGAAGGTCATTCATTCTAAATACACTTACCATTCTCTTTCAACAAGTTAAAAGCAATCTACAATACAGATGTTTTTTTTTCTTTTCTGTCTTTTTTTTTTATATATATTTCATCTTTATTTTAGAGCTTTTTTTAAATTCCTGAATTTTATAATGGATTCATCAGTACTAATTCATATTTATTAACACAGAAAATATTTTCTTTTCTTTATTTATATATCTTGTACCTTTTCCTTCAAGCATAAAACATTATCTTTTTTTTTTATTACTTTAATTTGTTATATATAAGAACCAAGGTGCTCTTTTACATTGGGACCCGCATTAACTTTGACCCCGTCGTTAGGGTCATGAGCAAAGTTAGCGCGAGTCCCAATGTAAAAAAAAAAGGTACCAGAACCAAATACATACTTGACATACTTTTTAAATGTAAAAATAAAATTTCTTAATTAAAAAATAATTTAAACTTTCAAATGTGTTAATTTCTTAGTCGTTTAGATTAACGGGCATAAAGTCCATTGAATTTAACTTCCGCTTTACCTCCGTAGTTTTTTAAACCAATTCTTTTTATATCTAAAAGTCGTGAAATGGTTTATATGAGAATTTTGGATGATCATGAAAAATTGTGTATTTAAATTAGAAAAAGAAAATAGGCAAAAGAATTTATTTAAAACTTTCGTAAGTCCCGTTGGATGGACTTTATATGCCCGTTAACCGTCATTTATTTCATTATTGGGCGGGTGTATCTCCCCCCCCCCCTCCCAATCCATTAATTTTTTTTGGGGTGGGTTTTCAGTTTAAGCTAAAATGATACCTTTGAACCTATTTCCACAGTTCTTCTTCACGTCTCTCTTAAATATTTATTAGATGTTTATTTTTTTCCTGTATCGAATAAACAAAGTCCAAATTAGTAAAAGTTAAAAAAAAAATTAAAGAAATACTGAAAAAACTTCTTTGTTCAGTTTTTGAAACTCTTTTTCCGTTACCGGTTTAATTTTAGCATAGTCACCAGCATTCGATTATCTCCCCTTGTTTCGTCCAAATTTAAATTTCCTCCATAAAAAATGGATTTATTTATTTTAAATTATATTTATTGTCTTGAAATATATTTTTTATTATTTATATAAGTGTTGATTTAATCGGTACTTTCTTACATTAGGACCCGCGCTAACTTTAACCATAACCTTAAACCCTATTGCTAACCCTAACCCTAACGACGGGGTCAATGTTAGTACGGGTCCTAGTGTAACAAAGCACCCCAAAATTTTTATTTTATTTTCCTGCATATTATTATTATTTTTTTCTTTTTATTTTTTTGCGCAATAAAAAAAAACATGGCAGCCATCGATTAAATTGTACTTATGCAGTCTTGGTGCATGTTCAGTGCTTCGGCAGGTTACGTAAACTGCCGGAAGGTCCCGAACGAAAACTTCGATTTTTTTTTTTGTGTGTCGAAAACGCTGGCCAGTGTTTTAACGCTAGAAACAGGCATCGTATGTTAAATTCAATGAGAACAAAATGTCAATTTGTAAGAAACGGTAAGTCACTGATATGGGATGCGACTTGTGTCGACACTTTTGCGCCCTCGTCAGTGATGAAATCGGCAACAAACCTTGGACATGCAGCAGCGTCAGCATGGAGCCGCGAGCGGTCAAAATATGCCAATCTTCTCGACACATTTGTATTTCAACCAATCGTAGTGGAGACGAGTGGAGTGATTGGCTCTGCCACGCTCGACTTCCTCGGCAGTCTTGGTCTATTAATGACGCGCAACACCGGAGACAATCGCGAATTGTCCCTTTGCTTTACGAGAGCCTCTCATCGTCATTATTCGTGGAAACGCCTCGAGTCTGCTCTCGGCCTGCCAAGCCAGCCAGACATTCAAAGAAAACTATTGACTGCGGTACAATTATATATAAGCAATCAGGATTTCTCGATATTGTGTAAAAACCATAAACCTAGATTTATTTTTTAAAGCTTACAAATGGTACTCATTTACTGAACAACAGACTTGCAGCTGATTTAAGACTTTTGCCAGACGAACTAAAAAAAAATAAGTGATTAACTTATTTTGCCCAAATTTTGAAATAAAGTAATTTTTATCATTTGTAAGAAACATTTCAAAATGTAGGAAACAAAAATTCAAATCAAAGTACAAAACGCTCATCGTATGTTGTAAGTTTCATGAATAAGTATTTATTTTTGTTTGGTGAAGAAAATATGGTGCAACAACTGATAGCAAATATTTTTTTTAATGATTTTTAGGGTATTTATATTAACGACAGCTAAACGAAAAAGGGGTTAAAAAACAAAAACAAATAAATGTTACGAAAGACAAGATAAGTTACTCTTCTACTCTGAATAAGTTTATTTGTGTTTTAACTTATTTTAACGCGTTTTTTTTGTTCAAAACAAATCTGGTTAGAACGAAAAACAAAATAGCTGAAATTAGCTTTGATAATCGCTCAAAAAACGAAAATTAAACAAAATACTGGTAGAACGTTACATTTTCCCACAATTGGTTACATATATTGGATATGTTTCTAACACTTGTTTATTTTTCGATTTTTCAACGATTATCAAGTTGGGCTCATGAACAGCCTTTTGTTTTTCGTTCTAACCGAACAGGTAGACACGAGGTTTGTTTTGAACAAAAACGCTTTAAAATGAGTTAAAACACAAATAAACTTATCCAGGTTAGTAGAAGAGTAACTTATCTTGACTTTTGTAACATTTATTTGTTGCCTAGTTTTTCTTCTGTGGACTTAAACGTATACACTGGGAAAGTAGAATAAGGGTTAGCGGACGTGGAAGGAAGCTGCTTTACAGGGTACGCTTCAGCACAGATTGTTTCTGAATTTCTGTCTCCACATTAATTCATGCAGGTAGCTGTCGATTAGATCTGCAATATTTTAATTACGGTTTCCAATTGTCGGCTACTGCAAATTTTCGTCGGCTAAGCGTTTCGGCACCTTCCGACGGTTTACGTAACCTGGCGGAATGTGCTGATGAGAACGCGTTTCGTAAACTGCATAAGTATCAAAACTTTGCAAATGACATTAGTTTTTTTTATCTTTGGAAATTTCCATAAAGTAGTGAAATGACTACCTAGCATTAAAACATTTTTATTTTCATTGTGATTTAGAAACACTCGTCCTCAATGTATGTGCTCTGGCCATGTCCCCCCTCCACGTTCGAGCACCACCAGAAACGATGCCCAAATGAACCCCAACCGCACTAGTTTTCCCATGCAACCGAACTAGCAAACGAGCGCAGCTTGTTAACGCCCCCACCTGACTTGTATAGCCTCTATGAGCAATGCCTTAACTTATACAACAAAAAAATCACTTGTGTGATATCTGCACAAGTCACAAAAAAAGATTAGTTACTGCGTCAACGTACACACAAATATGCTTACAGTCAACCAAAAGAAAAAATCTGGTCACTACATAAAAACAATATAATTAATTTTAATATCACTTGCACGCTATTTTGTCTGGAAATTGGTACTGGTCAAGAAATAGGTGATTATTTTACATTAAATTTATAATTTAAAATATTGTCTTTAAAAAATTAAAAATTTTCTAGCGCAAAAAAAAAAATTGGAGATGGTCAGAAAGTGAATGATCATTTTAGTGAAAGTGATCTCTATTTTAAAATCTAAAATATTTGATTCGAAAAAAAAAAAATCTTTTTCGACATGATCAAGAATAAAACAAGTATTTGGTAAATACCGAAAAAGCGGCAAAGTATTTTTACCATTAACCCCAAATCTGACTGGCAGGGTCATTAAAAAAAATTGAAGATGGTCTTTAAAAAAGGAGGAGCCCTCCACACACAGAATTTATCTCTCATATTAAAAGGACCCCCCCCCCCCCCCCCCTCCAAATGGTTAACTTTCCTAAAACGCTAGAATGGCTCGGAAATGGGATCATTTTATGTTAAATTTATATGCGAAACTGATGCTCCACTCTATTTTAAAAAAAAAAATTTTTTTTTTTCAGGGTGTTCACAAGTGATCACCTTTAACAAATTATCTCATGGGTGGGTGGGGCTTTAGCTGAGGGTGTTAATGTACTTTTTTTGATAGTATACTGAACCGGATAATTTATAAAAATTACATTATTTTATGGGTCAATTTCCGAACAAACAAAAAAATCAAATTTATATACATTAAAAAGCAAAATTCAAATTACTTTCAACACAAGAAATATAATTTAAGACAAAAATCAATTTTGCTATTCCGTCCCTGAACCCTATGCTACTTCACCTAAAAAGAAAAATTACATTCTACTTTTTTAGGGCGATTATATGTTAAACCGCCTGAAAAACTGGACGGTAAAAAATAATTTATAAAAATAGATATATTAGAGGGGGGGGGGTCAGTTTAGCATATAAATTAATTTAACGTAAAATAATCATCTATTTTCCGACCACCTAGTGTTTTAAGGACATATCTTGTTTGTATGTGTTGAATATTTTTGTGTTGATTGCCACCCAAACATGGGATTATTTTTCTTTTTTATCCCCTATTCCTGTAATCATGAACTTTCATCTCTAGCATTTCTTAGAAATTAGTTGATCATGTTCTTAAAACACTATCCGGTTAGAAACTGATCACCCTTAAATCGATGAACATTTTACAATTCATAAATTTTTTTTTATTGTTGTACCGTGTTACAATTTATTTTATTTTAGCCCAGATGACTGCTAATATGAAACATTTTTAAATAATCACCTAAAAATAAAAATCAGCAAAGAGGGATAACTCATTTTTAATTAAAGAATATAATAGGAGTTGTCTACCTAAGTTTTAAAATGCGCAATCAAAAATGGCTTCACAGCATCCTTGCCAACATTGGGAATGTGCATCTGTTGTCCCCCAAGAATGAATATTCAAAAATATATTCTGTCAAAAGTAATACCAAAAAAAGAATATCAGCTTTCCGAGTGTGTCTTGAGTAGTTTCTGACTTTTATATGAACACATCTAACAGATTGTTACACATAAGTTATACAGAAAGATGAAGAAAGCAACTGTTTAATTTCAACTTGTCGTTAAATCTATTTACATTATTTGAAACAACATTTAAATTTCTGATGTATTTTTGTTTTCTTTTCAGGTTCTTGTAGCTTTGGCTTGTGATCTTAGCCTTGATATCCTCCCTTGTTGTGTGGAAGCACATAAATGGGCCTGGTTCAGGCGTTATTGTATGGCAGCCAGGGTTGCTGGTGCCATCGTGAAGAGGTCACATTTGCCTTCTACGTTCCTTGAAGAAGTCATCAAAAAAGTACAGGACATTTCAGCAGATGGAGAACCTGTGTTGAAAGATCATGAAACCCATGATATTTTCAAGCAAGAACACGACGAGCAGTTACTTCTCTGGTTGAATAGGTCAGTGTTTCTCAACCTTATCTTGATTGTGTTTGTGTGCCCCCCCCCCCCATCAACTTGAGTTCTTATTCTCCCCTGCACGTCATTCAACTTAATACACCTTGAAAAAGTGGTTTGAATAGTACTCAACGTTAAAAGAAAGCACTGACTTCAGTTTTTAATCAAAGAATATAATATTGGATAAATATTTCTTTTATTTGAATGAACTCATTTACTTACCCCAAATACCCAATGAAATATTTAATGACTGCAATCAGGTGAATCTGTTATGCTAAAGCTTTGTTAATCAACGTTTGTTTACCTAAGGCTTTTTTTTATGTATATATACTTCAATGCTACAAAATACATGCCAAAATATTCCTCGGTTTTAGGATTCAGTTATGTTTAAGAAAAAAATCCATTTTAATTCTAATTAGATGTAATTTGTAATTAACTGAACAAGTCAATCACTTAGCTATCTATGTATTTCTTTTGCCCTCTTTCTCTCTCTCTCTCTCTCTCTCTCTCTCTCTCTCTCTCTCTCTCTCTCTCTCTCTCTCTCTCTCTCTCTCCCCGTATGTTGATTCAACAACTAATAGTTTTATTGTGTCTGAGCATTTAGAGAAAGTTACTCTCTCGAAGCTAATTTACATAGCATGTTTGCACGCACCATAAACACGTATGTAAATTAGATAGCAATATATTAGGCGTCTCTACTTCTTAATTATTATCAATAAGTTTAATGCAGAAGTAGCGATTTATTATTTTAAGCGATGTTACAGTTTATGAATTTTCGAATGAAGTGGAACAAGTCGTCGTCGTCGTCATAGTAACGGTTGTGACCCAATGGATCATGGGTGGTCTGGTTATAATTAACTGACATTTATGAAAAGAAAAAGTGAAAGATAACTTAATTTAAAGAAAGGAGTTTTAAATTTTAAGAAATTCACAACCCATAGACCAGACAAAAAGATTACAATATCAAAACAGGTTATTATATTAATTTTATATTTAATTAAAAAAAATTAAATAATTATTAATTAAAAAAATACTCTATCTATATTTTGTGTCTTAAAGTTTCTCTTCCTCCCCTCACCACCACAACCATCCTTTTTTAGATTTTATCTTGTGGCATTTGAAAATATGCCCCTCCCAAAGGAGATCGTTCGTTTGAATGAATTCATTTATGCTTAAATTTATCACCTGAGATTCTTTTCTTTTTTTTTCACTCTTTTCTTCTCTTTTTCTACGTAGTTACTTTAAAAAATTTATGGGGGTAATAATAGTTAATGATTACCTGTCATTTATAGACATACACTAAAAAAAAAATGGAATTGAAAATCTACAAAATTTAAGTGATCAATTGTGAAATCTTCCATTTATTATTACTACTAAGTTAATGGTAATGTTTCTAGACTAGAGAATTTACTGAATATACTAAGACGTATTCTAATGAAATGGAAACATTAATTCCCGCTAAAAAAATTTATAATCAATATACATAAAGTATTCAAAGGTAAATTTTATGATTTGAAGCGGAATTTATGTAATTTTAGGTTTTCTTTAAAAAAGAAAAAACTTAACTGAAATTCTCTTGAAGGACTTCAAAAAAAATAAAAATGGTTTAGACAATTTGTGTGCAGTCAGTAAAGTCATTTTATAAATTTTTCTTCAAAAAAAAAGTTTTTGAAAACATCTTTAATTTTTATCAGCTTTTTTAAAAAAGTTTTCCCGATTTTCATCTGCTTTTTTGGGGTCCAGGTCATGGCGATCCCTACTATGGGTATGGCCACGGTCAAAGTGAAATCCAGACTTTTTTTACTTAAATTATCTCCAATTCTCTTAGAAAAATAATTGATACCCGTCACAGTATCTTTCTTAATAACAATATAATTATTTTAATAATATTTATTTAATTTATCAACATGTGTATCATTTTTATTTTAACACAAGGTACAACTACTAATCTTAATTTGTTAACCAAATATGTTTATCTTAACTATAATCATGCATCATCAAGGAGTACTTTGGTCACCGTGACCTATTTTTTAATTTGATCTTGTGTCACAAGTGTAACATCAATTTATTTTTACAATAAGTACATTTTAGTTTTAGTAAACAGTTTTATTTTTATTTTTTTCTACTTTTCTTTTCTTTTTTTATAAAAAAAAAAAAATTCTCTAAAATTGTTCTTAAAATATTTGTTGTTGATGTTTTACAATAGTTAAAAAAAAAAAAAAAAAAAAAAATTAGCAGCAAATGTTACCAAAATTCGAGAAAAGTTACTTTTGTACCTACCTGGATAAGTTGGTTTTTTTTTTTGTTTGTTTTTTTTTGTTTTTTTAATTATTTTAAATACGGGGAAATATGTTACATTAGAACGTGAAAAAGTGTCTGGAGCCCCCAAATCAAAAATACAGGTAATAAGAATGAATTTAGGAAAACTCGTCACAGGAAAATTGGTAAATGGAAAATTCGTAAACGGAAAATTCGTCACTTTTGACCAAGTAGGAAAATTCGGCAATTATCGAATAAATATCGATTGAAAATAGATTTTAGAACCGTTTTTACAGGAGATATACTTGTAAATACGAGGCTACCCACCTCCCCAGTGGAGAACATTTTTTCATATTATTTTTTTGGTACTTGTGCAGTTTACGAACCGGGCTATTTTTTAGATAAGATTTTCAAGTTAAATTAAATTTTTACTTCAAAATCACTGTGAGAAAAAGTGGTTAATCCATCGTTTCAAAACTAAAATGGCAGACAATGAATTGGCTGTATTTTTCTGATTTTTTTGTTCCGACCATACAACGATTTATTTGAAAGAAGAATTTCTTTTTTTAAGTATTAAATAAAGTTGTTAGTTAAAACAAGTTTTAGGCAAGATGAAATAAAAACACTGATTTTGCTTTTTTAAATACATGGACATTTTCTAAGAATTTAAAGCCAGTTACTCGATAGTTTATAAATTGCTTTCAAGTTTTGCAAACACACGAAGTAATTGATGTTTTGTCAATTAAAATGGCTGACTTGTTTACGAATAAATCTAAATGAATTATGATGGATTTCATCTCGTAACTTAATTACGAACCAGGCTTGAAATAATAACATTATTTAGACAACGATTTTTTACATGAGGAGAATGGGGGGGGGGGGGTGCTTTGTTAACTATTCTGTACTTTCACGTAACGATTTAATAAACGGAAGATATCGTAAAAATTGAATTTAACTTGAAAATTTTATGTAAAAAATAACCCGATCCAAACCTTTAATTTCGTAACGTAATTACGAACTGGGTTGAAATAACATTATTTAGAAAGCCATTCTTAACATGGAGTGAGGGGGGGTGTTAACTATTCTGTACTTTTACCTAACAATTTAATAAACAAAAGATATCGTAAAAATTTAATTTAACTTGAAAATCTTATCTAAAAAATAGCCCGGTTCGTAAACTGCACAAGTACCAAAAAAATAATATGAAAAAATGTTCTCCACTGGGGAGGTGGGTAGCCTCGTATTTACAAGTATATCTCCTGTAAAAACGGTTCTAAAATCTATTTTCAATCGATATTTATTCGATAATTGCCGAATTTTCCTACTTGGCCAAAAGTGACGAATTTTCCATTTACCAATTTTCCTGTGACGAGTTTTCCGGGCACCAATAAGAATATACAGATCGGTTGAAGATTCAATTTTCGCCTGATTGGTGACAGTTGTCAGCTGTATTTTTGTTTAATTTTCGATTTTTAGGGCAATTAGCGAAGTGTCACATCGATGCCATGTTTAGTCGGCAGGTTTACAAGACTCAGAAGACAACGCTAAAAATAAGCTCTTTAAAATATTTTAAAACAAATAAAAATTATTAATTAATATTTTTTATTTATTCTTTTTGTATTTATTCAATAAAATTTATTAAAATTAAAAAATGTATATGGAAGTAAAGTTTTACAAAAGAATTAAATGTGATATAAGTTTTACTTAAAATAAATAAACTAATCCGCTTATAAATATTTTATTACGATACCAATTATAAACCACTTTCTACACATTAATGAATGTTTTATATATATATGTATAAATATGTATATATATATTAAGGATTTCAAAGTTATCTCTTGAAATTCCTATCGTTTCTTTGTTTTAAGTTTGTAAAAAAAATCTATCGGTTCAAAGTAAAAATGGCACAAGTAAATAAATAAGGGGGGGGGGGTACAAAGCAAGAACACCGAGCAGAGGTTTCCAACACTTTTCTCAAGACACAGGGACGAATTTTGAAAATTTTGTTGTCAGGGTAGATATAATTTTCTCTTTAATTTGACAAACTCGTTAAGGTTTTCCTTTTATGTATTGTATCCTAAATTTTGATAAACTCATTCTGAGATTTTCATCTTTATTCTCCCCCTCCCCCATCTCCCAAAAAATTAATTCATAGACAATGGAACACAAGAAACTTGAGTTTTTGGCAAAATCCATAAACTTTCTCAGGTATCCAGTCAAATAATCTGTGGACATTAAAAACTTATCATCAGTGCAACCTATTTATCCATCTAACGTATCTATAAATTAAACCTCTTATTATAAATACCTACTATCTATATTGTAATCAAAACATTTATATCTTCTGCTTTTTAAATATAGCTATTAAAATTAACTTGCAAAAATAAAATTTCACTAAAAAGTCTTAAATAATGTCACCCGATTCAACGGGTACTAATTTAATAGCGGACATTTTTTCTGATAAAAGACGTCTTCGGATTTTTTCCGTTTTGCTTACTAGTTGCTTTTTGCCGAGGGGACATTCGGGTGAGGAGGTCTGGTTTATATATTTAATAGCGTCGCAATTTAATCCCCCGCCCGGTCACTTAGTGCATCATACTTAAAGACAGACTGTGTGTTCGAACCTTACCCGGAGGATATTTACTTTTTACTTTGGTTCTGTCGTCGAACCAACATAAACATTTAAAATTACAATATTACACATATTTCTTTACTTTTTATTTTTTTCAGCAATTTATAAAAAATTAAACGCCCCGTAACCCTGCTAGTTTTTAATAATATAGCAATGCTCACATTCTCCATAAAACGTTAAAACAGAAAGAATTACTTTAAAGAGTCTGATAAAATCCTGTCAGCCTACATCAAATGAAAGGAAATTTAATTATCTATAAGTTTACGGTTAGGTGTTCTTCTATTTTTTTATTATTTTTTTTTTTTTTACGGAAATATATATTTGCTCTCACAAGATACGTCACTTTAAGTCAAGTTGACAACAAGCCGTCATTGTGCGTAATGCAGAACTCTGGGTCCCGCCTATTTGAGTTCTCTCGACTGTTTGCTGGATTGCCGTCGTGTTTACTATTTAGATGTTAATTTACTTCCCATTTTTAGACAATGCGCGGTAGAGCATTAGTACGCGCCCTGGCTACTGAGTCAAACATGACTTCCGTATTGGGGTTCAAACCGTGTGACCGGCAGTGATAGTTTCCTTCCACACTGATGATTGAAGGGTTGGCATGAAACATATTTATATGGGTTTATTTTCAAAATAATATATATATATATATATATATATATATATACATTAAGGATTTCAAAGTTATCTCTCCTGAAACTAAAAAGAACGTAAGTGATTATTCATAGATTTAGAAATGCATACGATTTAAAAGTTGAATAAGCTTTTCTCAAGGTTCGGCCTCTGTTGGTCAGTGAGTTTTCATTTGGGAAAATGCTAAACATTAAAATTGGTGAAACAGATTTGATTTTTTTTATTCATATTCAATATATGTTCAGTAGTTTTTCTCTAAATCCCATAGAAAGCATTTAATCTTATTTAAAATAGAGCTTCATGATTATTGGTACGTAATTAAATCTTTTTTGTCAGTCATAAAACAAATGTGTTCTAAAAAAAAAATGTTTATATTTATTTCCAGTCGATTTTAATATTTAAAAGATTGATATTTTATTTTTGATTAGTCATAAACGGGGAGAGGCTAACAAAACACTGGGAAACATTAACAACAGTCAGTTCTTCAATATCCACCAGTAGTAAATCATATTTTAAGTGTTTTATTGGCTAATTTAAAGTAAATTCTCTAAAGAAATATTTTTTAATAATGATCTATTTTAGCTAATTGAGAATATATCTATAATTAAAAAAAATAATAATAATAATAGTCTGAAACAATATAAACTAGACTAATTTCTGAAGAAACAAATCTATAAATCTGAAATCACTCTGTCAATGCTGACCAGTGTTGTGTTCAGCCTGACATCCATTCTAGTCTGTGTAGTAAATAATGCCACCGGTGCCTGGAAAATTAGGCAATTATCAAATAAATATTGATTGAAAATAGAGGTTTTAAAACCGTTCTTGAGATGGATATAGTTTTAAATGTTCCCCCCCCCCCCTTCAAATAATATTTAAGAATAAATATTTTAGATTATTTACTGTTTTTAAAGCAAATAAAATCGATTTTTCTCAGTTACGTGTACATTCTAATTTGCTTTAAAACAACAGTAAATATTCTAAAATATTTATTTAAAAAGAAAATATCTCTTTCCGCTTCCGTAAAAATAATTGTCATTGTCAGCTAAATATTCGCTAAATAAATAAAAACGAAAATCTTCCTTCTGTATTCATTTAAAAATGTAACAATTTAAATCTTTTTAACATAATAAATATTCCCTTTTTTCTTGCCATAAAATAGGGGTCACCTTAAATAGTCTTTAAATAAAATTAATGTCACTTTTTAATTTATTTACAATTATAAGAAATGGGTGTGTTTTAAAATGACATTAAAATAATAGAATGCAAGGAGTAGGTTGTTTTTTTTTTGTTTTTTTAATTGGTTATAAATCGACAGAACGATATAATTCTATTTCAGAACAATTCATTTCGAAATGGGGAACATTAGAATGAAATCAGCAAACCAAAAGAGTACTCGACTCGGTCAGCAGCAAACGGTGTTCAGTCAGATTTAGTTCCTGATATTAAAGACTTCTTGTTTTGGGTCGCTTACTTTTCTTGTTGGCCAAGTTTTGTACTAATTTTTATTAATTTATTTATTAAATTGTTAGGTACATAATAGTTAACAAGTTACCCCCTCCCTTCCCATGTTAAGAATGGTTTTCTAAATAATCTTCTGCAGTTTATGGCCCCTTGCTGAGATAATAACGTTATTATTTAGAAAGCCGTTCTTAACATAGGGGTGGGGTCTTTGTTAACTGTTTTGTACTTTCACCTAACAATTTAATTAATAAATTTGGGAAACTAAAACTCTCGCCTGGATTTGTATTACGGGTGAAGTTTAATATCAGGAACTTAATCTAACTGGACACCGTTTGCTGCTGACTTTGAGTAGGGTACTCTTCTGGTTTGCCAATGAAACCTTAGAAGCACCAGTTAATTTTCCATTAATTTTTACATTTCATTTCATCTTTGATGAACAGACGATCTCATTTTTTAAAATGTCCGTGAAAGTTGATATTGTATGTATAAACGTAAATAAGGGAATTATAGAAATTAGGGAGAGGCTACATTTAGTTTCTTTGATAATTATTTATTTTATCTTTTATTTTATGATTTCATTTTTAATGTATGATAACAATTTAAAAAATCTGACATTTGTTGAGCTTATAGGCATTGCTCGTCTGTTGGCTCGCTTCAACGTGTTTGGTGGTATTAACAGGAAATGCGACGTGAAATGTTCTACGTTGGTAAGATCTTGCAGAGTAGAACACTAATGCAAAGGACTGTGTAAAAAAAGTGGGGGACTGTTGTATGACCACATAACACTTCAAAGACACGCAAAGAAGAATAAAAAAAAATACTGTCCAATTTAGTGCCTTTTCGCTTAATTTAAATGTGTATTTGACAACATCCTATCTGCACGATTTTTAATCCTTAATACCACTATCTTGTTTTCTGGTATCTTCTAAATAAACACTTTTGTGGTGAACTTCATATCTAGTCAGCAAACATCCTATATCATAGCTAAAATAAATATTTTCTTTTTCTGGAATACAAACGCAAATATCAAGACAATTTTCTAAAATGTTGAACCCGTTTTCTAAATGTATTAGATAATTACATTTTCTGTGTTTTTTGATAAAATTAAATCCAATATCGTTCCCAATTTGTGATTAATAAGATATTTTTGGTGCATTTAATTATTTTATGATAATGGTTATTTTTGTCATTTTTCCTTTTTCGGTGTTCATTTGCATTTATGGAAATAATTTGATCATTCTTTTAGTTTTATGCTGCTTCTTAATACATCATCATCATCATCATCATCAGTTTAACGTGCATTTTACATGCTGGCATGTGTTGGACAACTTTTAGAAATTGACTTCCAACTAACCTATCTCCGGTCTGGTCTTTATTTATCCCTCTTTCTCTCAAGTCCTTACTTTTCACTTCCTCCCATGTTTTCTTGTAAACTGCACCTGTTCCACATCTATATAACCCAAGAAGTCTCATCCATTCTTTTACCGTGACCCTACCATCAAAGTCTCCTGTCTTGCACACATCTCTTTATACTGTCCAGATTTAATCTTCCTCTGAGATCATCAGATCTAAGTCTGTCTTTAAGGTTCACATTGCACATCAATCAGATATAGTCACTAGAATATTACTAAGAAGTCCTTTGCTAAAAATGTTCTCATCAATTATCTAGTGGTAATTTAGGTTCACCCCCCCCCCCCATGACCACTACAGTTGCTTGACTGCCAGGCCTCTTATAGATATTGTCTTTATTTTGCCTCATTATTTTTTCATCTTGTTGCTCACTGCATTATATATTCCCCCCACCCCCTTATACAAGTTCCCATAAATCATGTGATCGAAATAATGAACCCCCTCTTATGCCAGCGAGTGAATACACCATCCTAGATCAATTTAATATAGATATAGATCAATTTAATATAGATAATATCTTTATTTCTGACTAATTCTTACATTTAGTTATTCTTATTTATTCTTTATTTTATTTTCAGACGTCCTGATGATTGGACTCTCTCTTGGGGTGGAAGTGGTCAGATCTGGGGTTGGGGCCACAACCATAGAGGTCAGTTGGGTGGTGTGGATGGTGCCAAGGTCAAGTTACCTGTCAGTTGTGAAGCACTAGCTACTTTGCGACCAGTACAATTGATTGGAGGTGAACAAACTTTATTTGCTGTCACAGCAAATGGAAAGGTATTGATGTTTACATTTTTTATGACCTTTTTATTATTTTGAAAGACGCATATACATATTTCCACCATAATTTAGATCATTCAATTAAAAAAAAACAAAAAACAATTGACTTGATTCTCTTCATTTTTCGCCTTTAGACAAAATAAATTTTGTTTAGAAGCATTTTTGTTTCCATTTTTTTTTTTTTTTTTTTTCTTCTGGAAGATCATTTTATGTCCTGTATATATAAATTCAAGGGAAGTAATTTTATGTCAAACTTATTACATAGTAACTCTCAACTAAAACTCTACCCCCCCCCTCCCTAACAAATAAAAAAAAAAAAAAATAACAAAACTGTTAGAAGTGGTGAGGTACCGTGTTCTATAGATCAATTATCGATGATAACAAATCCTATCATCTGTAGTTTTATATTGGCTCCATTTTTGTTTCTGTATAAACTAAGTATCGTTTCGATAATAGTTTAAACGTACTTTGCATTCGCATCTATCGGTTAGGGTTATAAGTAATATTATACCCGTTTCCAGGGAGTCGCTTTTACATGGTGGATGCCTATAAAATAGTTGGATCATTCTATCACTCCAGAATACAATCCTTTATCTATGTATGGAGTCAAATACGTCCTAAGATGGGGAGTTACTGCTGCCACATCTGGGGAGGTGCCACTCAGAGCCGCACTCTTTCTTGCCTTGGCAGAGTACAAGATTGACTTAATCTCGTGGAGGAGGTGATGTCTTCTCTCAGTCCTTTTCTCACGGAAAAGACGTTGCTAGTTTTTCGTTATTTCCGTTAAAAGTGCTCGACTGAGCTCCGATCTCTGATTCCTTCTTGTAAGACATTGACAGCAAGAACTCATCTTTCTACCACAACTGCAAATAACTTTCCTTTCTTCCTGCATGTATCAAACGGAATTTCCATGAAGTGTTTCTTTTAAAAAACAAAAACCTTCCCTCTGTTGAACCCTGTTGGTACAACGATTGCTCCCCTGAGGGCTAAGGCAATCTTCAAATCCAATTCGTAAACTCTCCTTACAAGTAATCAAATTTCATTCCTTATCTTCAACCCTCTTGTAATATAATTCGTCTGTCAATCTATCCATCTCATGAACCTCCTTGAGTGGCTTTTGACCATAATAAGTGGTGACTCATGAATATATAAACCGAAACAGGGGGATTTTACATGAAACAATTATTATTATTGTACTGGTCCAGAATAGAACCCAAGCTAAAATCAATTTGACGTCGATAGTTAACGTAGACGGGCGGAAAAAGTTGAATGAAAAGTCAGTTGCCTGCGTCCAAAAAACTAGGCTGGATGTACAACTGGATTTTTTTTTTTTAAGAAAAATATCACTGAACACATGTTAAAACAGGGTTAGGGGTACTTATACAGATTAGATTCCAAGCTAACCCTAACCCTAGTCGATTTTAGCTTGTGTCCTAATCTGCATAAGTACTGGGTTAGGGTTATAAAATGTTATTTCTGCATGAAAAAGTTTGTTTTTTAAGTGAACAAGTGTTAAAACAGGGTTAGTGTTTGTTAGAATTCATTGTCGCTCTCATCAATTTTTATTTCCAATCAGTGAATTTTGCAATTTAATCAATTAACATTTAACTCGTCTACTTATTTTATCGCATTTTGATTGGATAAGCGCTTCAGCCTACGTAAACATCTGGAAACTACCAACGTCAATTTGATTTTAGCTTGGGTCCTAATCTGTACAAGAATAATAATAATTTATTTACCAAGATTATTTTTCTAGTAGAAATCCCGGTGCTTATGCAGATGAGCGGACCATTAAAAAATCATTTTTTTATAAAAACAATGTTATATACTTATTCAGTGTTATCTTCTTACTCACTGTGCAAAAAAGTAGAAAAAATTATTCACTAGAACTTTAATTACAAGTATTTTTCCATTCTGCGTCTCATAACAGCGACTCGTTCACTAAGCCTCCATCTTGTTTTTTAAGAAGATTTCAGTTATCTGCTCTTGAAATCTTCTTAAAAAACAAGATGGAGGCTTACTGAACGAATCGCTGTTATGATATGCAGAATGGAAAAATACTTGTAATTAAAGTTCTAGTGGATAATTTTTTCTACTTTTTTTGCACAGTGAGTAAGAAGATAACACTGAATAAGTATATAACATTGTTTTTATAAAAAAATGATTTTTTAATGGTCCGTCCGCTCATCTGCATAAGCACCGAAATCCCATTATAAATTTCTGGTGGATCTGTGAATCCTCAGTTCAATTTTTAAGATTGTTTACATTTGACCTACCTGCTTCCAGAATCGTATGATTATACCATATGTCCTTATATGTAACATGCATTCAAATGTATATGGACACATAGGACATAAAACCTTCTGATGATTGTAGTGTTAAAATAACCCCCTTTTTTAATGGTCTAAAATTATAAGGTTCTATCTAATTTGTTCTGAAAAGTTGATATTTTTTTTTATATTATTGATATGCGTGTGTATATTAGTTTTATCTACCTAACGTAGCTCTTTTCATATATTTTAATACTTATTATCGATGTAATTATGTCGAATGACAGATAAATTAATATATATTAATTTTGTTTCCTCAAGGTTTATGCTACTGGATATGGTGCTGGTGGTCGCTTGGGTATTGGTGGTACAGATTCTGTGGCCACACCAACATTATTGGAATCTATTCAGCATGTTTTCATTAAGAAAGTTGCTGTTAATTCTGGTGGGAAACATTGCTTGGCATTGTCTGCTGAAGGAGAAGTTTTCTCTTGGGGAGAAGGTGAAGACGGCAAGTTGGGACATGGCAATAGAGGGTAAGTTTTCGTTTAGATAATCACCCCCCCCCCCCCCTTTTTTTTCTTACATATATTCTTTGCGTGTGCTTCAAGATGGTACCTATAAAAATCTTAGCATTCATGCAATTAATGTCTATGGCACGTGTCGGGGTTCAAACAGTGTAAGTATTTTGGGAAACTGTTTACCGGGTTAAGTAGAAAGTGGACCTTGGGTTTACTTTCGGCAGCTTCGTAACTCTCGCTTCCCTTATTTTGTCCTTACATTCCATGAGCGATGTTTCTGACAAAGGGGGAAGAATTGTTGTTTTCTAGGTCGGAATGTATCTAACATTTATCATTGGCTAGTTTTTTGACCTTGAAGTAGTAGTTTTTTGGGGGGTTTTTTTAGCTCCTTACATCAAGTGGCTTCATGCCTTGTCTGGAGCGACTTCCATAAAAAAAAATGTTCATCTTGTGTGTGTGTGTGTGTATATATATATATATATATATATATATATATATATATGGTGATTCATAAGTCACTTAGCTATTTATTTTTGAAATTCTAAAGTTAAAAAATATGGTAATACAAAACAGAAAGTTTATTCAACAAATTCATTTATGGGAGTTTAAAATTACATCAAATTTTTGAAATTTCCACCTTTGTTCTGCATGCATAGCTCCATTCTTTTTTGCAAGGAATTTACGACTCTTTGTAGCATATTTGATTGATTATGGTGTTGTGCGAAGGAGGCTTTCTGTTCACATCACGTTTCCATTGCCTATCAAATAGCAGTAATTAGAGAGTAAGATAACAATTATCAAAAGTTCATAGTATGTTTGTGCTTCATATGGTAATCATTTTAAATAGCTAAATGAAATGACTTATGAATCACCCTGTATATGCGTGTGTCATTCTATAATTATTTACAATTTTTATGAGGACTTAAGTTTTCATAAAAATGGAATCTATCCATATAACACTTATCGTTGGTTAGTTTTTGACCTTAGAGTAGTCTCTTCTTTTTTTTTTAGCTGCTTACATCAAGTGACTACATGTCTTGTCTGGAGCAATTTCCATTAAAAAAAATTTTTAAATTACAAATTTTTTGAAGACTAAATTTCCATGAAAATCTATTTTATTTTTTATAGTCATTGTGATCGTCCGCGAGTGATTGAATATCTCCGTGGCAAAGAAGTGATTGATGTAGCTGCTGGCGGAGCCCATAGTGCCTGCATTACAGCCAGTGGAGAATTATTCACTTGGGGTAAAGGCAGGTATGGTCGATTGGGTCATGGCGACAGTGACGATCAGTCTAAACCAAAAATGGTAAGTCTTTTTCAGTTTTACTTTTATTTAGTTTTGCCAATCGTTTAATAGCAAATATCTGAGAATAATTATATACATTCATATTGATTTAGAAACAACTGTTCTTTGTATGTGTAATATATATCTATATACTACTAAAAACTCTGTGCATCTTGTTTGTTTGTTTGTCTTCATGCACACTGAATGATGTCACTTAAACAAAGTTGTAAGCTACCTGGCAAATCCTTTATGATGTTACAATGGCAGGACGACTTCCATTTAAATAGATGTGTAAGACCAGCGAAAGATATAGATGCCCTATATATATATATATATAATGTGGGTGTGTGTGTATAAAATTAAACATTGGTAAAAATCTACACTAATCAATTCGTGTTTCAACACATCAACGTCTTCTCAAGACTGTCCAAAAGTAATATATATATATATATATATATATATATATATATATATATATATATATATATATAGTTTAATGTCTATTGTTTTGCTTCTTTTTTATTATTGTCTGTTCTTTTTACCTATTTTTTCTTTGATTTTGAAAGTGTAATATATGTTAAGAATTTTAAAACCCGTTTAAATGACTTATTATTTGCTAGTTTAAATGCTTTCAAATTTCAAAGGATCACTAAGTAATTCATTTTATATATAACAAAAAATTAAAATTACTGTTTACAAAGAAACCGGAATGTCTTCTGTATTTAAGTTCTTTAATTAAATTATTCTTTTTTAATTGAATTTTTGACGCTTAAATTTTATCCTATTGCATTTTCAATATATTCAATTCGATTAATAATAATAAAAAAAAAAAAAGAAAGAAAAATGATCTAATGAGTAATTACTAAAGTTAAATTTTATTAATATAGATTATGTAAAAAAAAAAAAAAAAATAGAAAATAAATCCTGTTAGCTGATTAGAAATTTTTCTGTTTTTGCATTTTTTAAATTGATAATTGAGATCCTTTGATTTATCAATACAAATCTGTGGGGTTTTTTTTTGGGGGGGGGGGGGGGGGGTCTATCTGACTTGACAAATTCTTTATTTTTTCTATTACTGAAATAAAAAATCCAATAGTGTGAAGTACTAAAAGAAACTAAATTAAATCCGCCAGAATACATTTTAATTTTTTTGTTTATAGTTGACAAAAAATGATTTCCTTTGTAATCTGAATAGAATTTTGAAACATTTAAACTGTTGAATAGAAACTCATTTAAACTGGCTTTAAAATTCTTAGCAAATCCTCATGTAGTAAAAGATTGAAAAAAAAATTGTGAGCTATTTATTTCCAATCATTTTTTATAGAGATTAAAAAATTACCGTAACAGTTAGTTTTATAACAATTTTGTTCAATTAATAATCTAATGACCAAACGTTAATGTAATAATAAAACTTAATTTTCAAAATGTGATTTTAAAAAAAGAAATAATAATGTGATTATCAGTGTTTGGTTTTCTAATTTCCTTTCCTTTTTTCCTTAAGGTGGATGTACTAAAAGAAAGCAGAGTCATTGATGTTGCATGTGGTAGTGGAGATGCCCAAACCTTATGCATTACTGACGATGATAGCGTGTGGTCTTGGGGAGACGGAGACTATGGAAAACTAGGTGAATCATTGTTCTTCAAACATTGCTGGCATTTTATTTTAATTTAATAAAACATTCAAGCGTAGGGGTTAAAGAGATTGTCAGTTGGACGATGATAGCCACCGCGAGAGGATTGAAAACAGTGGATGGAACATGTTATAGTCGGTTGAGAAGCAGTTGGTTGGGATATCAATGGGTGGAATGGGCAGAAGATTAATTAAGAGGAATTGATTATCCAAGAGGACGGCTCAACAAGTATTTGTTTACATTAGACTTGAAGACGACCATGTTGTAGTCGGTTGAGAAGCAGTTGGTTGGGATATCAATGGGTGGAATGGGCAGAAGATTAATTAAGAGGAATTGATTATCCAAGAGGACGGCTCAACAAGTATTTGTTTACATTAGACTTGAAGACGACCATGTTGTAGTCGGTTGGGAAGCAGTTGGTTGGGATATCAATGGGTGGAATGGGCAGAAGATTAATTAAGAGGAATTGATTATCCAAGAGGACGGCTCAACAAGTATTTGTTTACATTAGACTTGAAGACGACCATGTTGTAGTCGGTTGGGAAGCAGTTGGTTGGGATATCAATGGGTGGAATGGGCAGAAGATTAATTAAGAGGAATTGATTATCCAAGAGGACGGCTCAACAAGTATTTGTTTACATTAGATTTGAAGACGACCATGTTGTAGTCAGTTTGGAAGCAGTTGGTTGGGATATCAATGGGTGGAATGGGCAGAAGATTAATTAAGAGGAATTGATTATCCAAGAGGACGGCTCAACAAGTATTTGTTTACATTAGACTTGAAGACGACCATGTTGTAGTCGGTTGGGAAGCAGTTGGTTGGGATATCAATGTGTGGAATGGGCAGAAGATTAATTAAGAGGAATTGATTATCCAAGAGGACGGCTCAACAAGTATTTGTTTACATTAGACTTGAAGATGACCATGTTGTAGTTGGTTGGGATATCATTGGGTGGAATGGGCAGAAGATTACTTAAGAGGAATTGATTATCCAAGAGGGCGGCTCAAAAAGTATTTGTTTACATTAGACTTGAAGACGACCATGTTGTAGTCGGTTGGGAAGCAGTTGGTTGGGATATCAATGGGTGGAATGGGCAGAAGATTACTTAAGAGGAATTGATTATCCAAGAGGACGGCTCAACAAGTATTTGTTTACATTAGATTTGAAGATGATCATGTTGTAGTTGGTTGGGAAGCAGCCTTGTGGTATCTTGTTCCACAGATGGAAGTTCTGTTTAGTTTTTGGTACAGAGAGAGAGAGAGAAAAGGGAAAGTTATTTGCTGTGGTTGTAGCTAGACAAATTCTTGCTGTGGATATTTTACAGGGAGTGTGTATGTGTGTGTGGAGCTCAGTCGAGCACCTACCATGATGAGCATAACAATGCAGTAGAGAGAGGCGAGCAACATCTCTTCTAAATAGTTTTTAAATTATATATCTTTATCGTAACCATGCACCCCCAGCCTTCTTTTTTCTCTAATTGACTGTTACGTTTGTCTTATTTTGTCATTTGTCTGGTATGCCTACACGCAGGACATAATTATACTCTTACTCATTGTAGATTCAAACTTTACTAATTATCTACCTTTCTTTTTTTTTTCCTGCTGTTGTTCATGGCAGTTACTCTTTTTTCCATGCTTGTTTAATACTTATATATTTATCTTTAGATAAGTTTGACTAAACGTGATGGACAAGTTTTGTCTTAATTAATTTTTAATTTCTTATGTTTCCGAATTTTTGTGACGCGGATTGATAATTTTCCAAGTTACAAAAAAAAAATGCATCTGAAGAAGGTCAGAAGTTGTATCGTCTGAAATGTTGCAAATGTAACAATCGAGATGAGAATAATGATTAAAATGCTACAGATTATTCTGATATGTTTCTAAATATTAAGGTTGAAATGATTGTGGTAGAGAGAAAGAAAGAACAATTGCTCTTGCACAAAATACTTTCCGAAATTGTCGCAGATCACTGAATCATAAATGATTTCAATCCTTATACTTAGAAACAGCGGGAGTTTTTATGGGTTTTTGATTAAACAATTTAATTAAAAAGTTTTTTTTTTAATTAAAAATTTAATTTAAAAAGTTTATTTTTAAGTAAAAATGTTATTTTTAATTAAACAATTTAATTAAAAAAATTTATTTAGTTAAACAATGTCATTTTTAATTAAACAATTTTATTTTTAATTCAACAATTTCATTTTTAATTCAACAATTTAATTTTTTTTTTAAAGTTGTGTTTTGTTTAATCATACTTGTTTGAATGAAATGTTAAACATTTATTTTTATTAAAAAAAATTTCAATTTAAGGTCGTGGCGGCAGTGATGGCTGTAAAATTCCAATCAAAGTAGAATCCCTGCAAAGCCTTGGTGTCATCAAAGTTGAATGTGGATCCCAGTTTTCTGTTGCTTTAACAAAATCTGGTGCTGTTTATACCTGGTAAATTTTGCAATTAACTTTTAGCAATTATTTTATTTGGTAACACTTAATCACCATAAATTAATAATGAGGACCAATTTTCTGCAATGGCGAAATCCTAAATCTGAAACCGGATTTAAAAAAAGAAAAAATTTAATTATAATTTTTAATAGCCAATTCATTTTTTTTTTCTTGTTTTTTCTCAAAACAATTGTTTCCAACTTGGTTCACTTTAGCATTTAAAAATTAAAAAAATTATTTTGATTGTTTATTTAAAAAAAAAAATTTTTTTGATTTTGATTGTTTATTTTAAAAAAAATCTTTTTTATTTTTATTTATTTTAGTTATTTTGATTGTTTATTTTTCTACTTAAAAAAATAATCGTTTTTATTTTTTCTCCAAACATTTTCTTTAAAAAAAATTTTTTTTTTTTAATTTTACTTTTTTTTAAATTATTATTACTTTGACCAGCATTATAATTAAAGTATTTTGTTTTATCTTTCTAAGAAACTATGAATTTCGTGACCGGGAACTGTTGCTACAGTGTTCATGGGAAAATAAACAAATAGTTTTGATTTAGGAATCGGAAGAAGCAGAGAGGGAAAATAAATCATGGAAAAGAAACAAACGAATTTAACAAAAGTCTAAAAGGAATTTAAAAATAATTTTAAACAGAAAATTGGTCCCAAATGAGCATTTTTTTTTTTTTTTTTTTTTTTTTTTTTTTTTACACTTATCTGACTTAAAATTATATAAAAACATTTACCATTAAAATGTTATTTACATCCTAAATTTTTTTATTAATTCCACCTTTTTAAAATTATATTTGAACTACCAAGTATTGGAAACTTTACTTTTTCTAGTATTAGTATAAAGTTTAAAGATGAAATATAACTGGCATGTGCTTTTGATTTTTCTTTTGAAAAATACTTGGATTGCTGGTGGAGTGAGTTTGGTGATTTTAAAGCCCCAAACCAGCTGTGAAACCAATTCATCACTAATGTATTTTACGATTAAATTATAAATGCAAGATTAATATGGATATAACTAATAATCATAATTTATTTAACATTTTTAGATCAAAAAAAAAGAAGAAAACTACTAACTTAGTAATTCGTTATAATTAAACATTTAGGTTTACATAAGAGTGAAGGCAACTTTGGTGCAATTTCATGAGTTGCCTCTGATCGCATCACAAGCTGTCCTCTCTACATCCGGGATAAATTGTATAGCAGCTGTGAATGCTGCGCTCAGCCCTCTCTCATCTGACTGCAAGACAATGACAGATCCATTATCAGATTGATCTGCGATGTGAAATCTGACTAAACCTAACACATAATTTGTTGAAAGTATTACACCTGCCCAGCATGGAGGTTATTCTACGGACAGATCACTTATGCTGGTATGTTCATGTGAAACGTTTATCCTCCCAGATAAACCGTTGTATGAATGTTCAAAATTGAAGAAAGGTTGGCCGTCCAAGGAAAACTTGCAAGCAAGTGATTACACAAGACCGCACGGAGTGGAATTTGGAGACTGCTGATCCGTGAGAAGTGGGTTATGGTGAGCTTGCGTGATATCAGAAAACGTCTGACCCCTGACCTCAAGGAAAAATGACGTTAAATGAATATAAGAAAGAAAGATATTATCCAAGTATTTTTAAGTGAAGGTTATACTTTCAATACAATATACTGTGAACCAAAAAGTAAAATGTCTAGATATCTGTAGCGTAACTAATTGAATGTTTGTAGACATAATTCTTCTCGACACTCGTTATACAAACTCTTATTGACTTTTCTTTTTATAGGGGTAAAGGTGACTACCACAGACTTGGACATGGGACTGATGATCACGTCCGAAAGCCTAGACGTGTATCTGCCTTGCAAGGCAAAAAAGTCATTGATATTGCTTGTGGCTCCCTTCATTGTGTTGCTTGCACTGACACTGGTAAGTAATGAAAGGTGTCGGGGGGGGGGGGGGGGTCATCTATATTCTTTTCAATCATTCAACAATATTATCAGAAGATTCAATTATCTCTCCTCGCCCATTCTTATAATCTCTATATTATATATGGAGCTTAATCTTTCTCCGTGTCTCCTGAATACTCTCCCAGTCTAGTAATACTGAACCAACATTTACAATGTATGTTCTTTCATGAATCAATACTGGTAGATCTTACTCTCTAATCCGGAATTCGCTTCAAGCCAGCGTGTCGTAGAAGATTATCTCCCTCCTTCTAAAGTAAAGGCAACACGCTGGCTTGTCTTCGGAGTCCGTTGACTCCGAATAGTAAATTCATTTTATTTTTATAGAAGTTCTACTCGCTTATTTTCCGTAATTTTTGGTGAACACTAATATTTTTTGTTGATAAGTATTTCCATAAGTTTTCCAGTTTTTTTAATTTGAACTGTCGTATTTAACCTGATCGTCAATATAAATAAGCACCAAATTATCTAATTTTTTTTACCTGTATTATATATATATGTATATATATATATATATATAATATGGATATAATGTATGGTTACATATATATGTGTAGAGATTTTCAGTATTTACTTCAACAGTGCTCAATACATGAGTAGAGCTTAGTAGTAGGATGAAAATATAATGTACGTATGTTTGTGTGTGCATATGTTTGTATATATATATACGTATATATGTGTGTGTTTGTATATATATATATATATACGTACGTAGTTTTGTGTATATAGCATTGAATATTAAATTAAAGATAAATGATGTATCGTTTAATAATAATCTATCGTGAGAAAGCTCAATATATTGAATAGACTAATAAATTCAGAAGATGAAAAATGAAAAGAAATTGTACAACAGCAAGAAGTCTCATTATCCTTAATTCATGGATTTTCAAAAATCAATTCTTTTCATTAGAGGATTGCTTTTGAATTTCTGATGTTTTAATAAATATTGTATTTCTACAACTTTTTATTTTCATCTTTCGTCTTCTGTTTGTGTGTATATATACGTATGTATTTTGTGTTCATGTTGTCTTGTACAAGTTCTAAGTTTGCAATGTGTGGATTTAGTTAGTATCCCTAGGATTTAAAGCCCTTGGAGGTCGTATATTAGTGTTAGGATTATACAGATGTCACTAGAAATATGAAAAAGGAGAATGTTTCTGTATTGTTAGCAGTTGAGTCTGTTTCTGTGATAACGATTCTTGTTGATGGTGTATATAAATTTGAGATTATTTAGCTTGTATAGTATTATTAATGTTGAAAATATAAATATATATATATATACATACATATGTATATATATAACAATAATACGAATTTAAAGATAACCGATGTATCGTTTAATAATAATCTATCGTGATAATAGAAAGCTCAATACAAGGTGTCTCAAAAAAATGTACTCACTCTTAGAATGACAGGAAAACCTTTATTTACCTTGGTGCGCGTTATCAGCTTTGTTTGAACAATAATGGTCAGCAGTTTGAACATTTGCGAACATGATTCTGCAATTACATTTGTCTCATGTATTCGATGCTATTTCATTTCACTCTATGTTCATAAATAAAAGTTTTCTCGTCATTCTACGAGTGAGTACATTTTTTTGAGACACCCTGTATATTGAATAGAGCAATAAATTCAGAAGATGAAAAATGAAAATAAAAAATTGTACAACATCAGAAGTTCAAAAGCAAGAAGTCTCGTTATCCTTAACTGCCATATTTCACTTGAGTGTCAATATAAATGAGCATCCAATTTTCTATATTTTGTCTAATTACAATATCTGATCAGTGAACTCTAGTGTCCCCAAATGATCTTGAAGGTCAATTTTAGACTGTTGTGCCAATACCTATCATATTGATTTCTCTAACAGACAGACAGACAGACAGACAAACATACTTCCTCTTTTATATAGGTAGTAGATAGTTATCTATTGGAATGTTCCGATGCCTTAATTTTATTGTATGTTTTTCATCAGGCGAAGTGTACACGTGGGGTGATAACGATGAAGGACAGTTGGGTGATGGTTCAACAAATGCTATTCAGAGGCCACGGCTTGTTACAGCATTGCAAGGTAAACTTTAAAATATATTTGCGACATTGTTTTTAGTATCTATAGAGAATGTACTTTTTATGAAGACTAGCTGAAATACACGTTCCAGAACGGGTCCCTAATAAGAGACAGATTTAAAATCTTTAGTTTGAGTAACAGACTAAACCTCGAAATACTTCCAACCAACCAATCAAAAACATTGATATTGTGAAAATAGAGATTACACAATTAAGTATGTATGTACTTTAATCTGCAAATTTAAAAAAAAAAAAGGTGATATCCTAGAACCTTGTTATGAATTTCATTCCTGGAAATAAATATCTGAAATTTCAAAATGGTTAAGAGGCCTGTCAAAATGCAGATTTTTTTGGGGGGTTTTAAGTAAACATATTATTTAAAATTTGAGTTTTCGATCCATACAAGAATCTTCAGCAGTAAAATACAGACAAAACCACTCGAATCGGACATTTCAAACCTGAACTTCGACAAGAACAAAAGTCCACAGCTAAGTGACAACATGCCGCAAAAAAGTATAAAAGAAAGAAAAAATATTGTCTGTATTTTCCTGATGATGAGTCTTGTATGGATCGAAAATTCAAATTTTAAATAATATTTATTTAAAAAAAAAAAATCTGCATTTTGACTGGTCTCTTAACCATTTTAAAATTTCAAATTTAAATGCATTCAAACAATAGGAATACTTTTAGATATATATATATATTTATATATTTGGTGTTATATATTTATTTAGCTATATTCGGTGTTAGGGAAACTGATACAGGAAAGATAATCCTACTTTTTGTAACTGTATTGTGAACAAAGAATTCCACAAGAATATTAAGTTAAAAAAACAAAACTTTTACAACACTTAAAATAAAATATTGTAAATTACATTACCTAAATGAATAAATGTGGAAGTTGGGCCGATTTCTTGCATTAACAGTAAAGTCAAAACGCCCTACTTTAATTAAACTACACAATATACATGCCATAAAACAAAACTATGACAACCAATCGAAGGAAAGACAGTATTAACACGTATACTTATTAGCCACACAAGATTGACCCGCATACACCTACTTGGAGAAGATGAGCCTCTGTAACCATTGCAATGAAGGACAAACAATAAAACACATACTAATCAAATGCAAAAAATATGCACATATATGCAGCAAATGTTACAAAACAACAAATATAAAAACATTTTTTGAAAATATAGCTCCATCTCAAATCGTAGGATTTCTTAAAGAAACCAACTTGTACAAAAATATTTTTTTAATTAAAAAAATCCGGTATTAACAAAATAACATCAGACAATAAAAATACCAATTAATTTGAATAGGAAAGGTAATTATCTTGTCACTAAGAAGACAATTTTAAAAATTCTCTTCAAAAGAATGACCCAAACAATACCTTCCCACCCCCAAAAGCATACCAAAATCTGAAAATCAAACAAAACGATCATACATTAAGAATAGTCAAATCCTACCCGCTAAAAACGGAAAAGCAACTACCCAAAGAAGAAACATTGCAAAAACTATCTGAATTGACCCGAGATGACATTATAATGTGTGAAAGGTCGTTAAACACAAACAAAAAAATATCAGTCGCAAGGTTAACTAATTTGCATATTAGTTTTAAAAAAAGACCTGTTATTAATTAACTATTATTTGTTACTGCTTTTTAATTCAATTATTGTTTTTGATTTTAATATAACAGCTGTGTCTGTTTTTCGATATAGTTTTATTTCCTGAACCAAATGTTGCTTTTTGTAGAAGGATAGACTTTTATTTTCAACAAGTTGCTAACTATTTCGAAGTTGCGAGTGAAACGGCAAATTACTTTCTTCTGTCTTCACGGTCA
Source organism: Sepiola atlantica (assembly GCA_963556195.1). Lineage (NCBI taxonomy): Eukaryota > Metazoa > Mollusca > Cephalopoda > Sepiida > Sepiolidae > Sepiola > Sepiola atlantica. The sequence goes on from OY744550.1 coordinate 57,482,287, forward strand.
CATTTATATAGAAATTACCAGAGTCTTAATGTTTATCTATATGAATAAATGAAAAAGATTTTGTCTCGTGTTTACAACAAAGTTATGAATGAAATGTTTATTATTTAACCAAAGTAAATATGTATTTTTAATTAACCGTTCAAGTAGCAAACTTTGCAAATCGATAACAAGACGGCAAAACCTGCTGGTTACGGCAAATGTGAGGTTGCACGTATATCAATGCATTGAATATTAATTAGTGTTTGTAGCAATTATTTAAGTTGTTTTTAAGCATCGAAGATTCCAGCATTCAAGGTTTATCCTCCAAAAATATACATATTTTATTTTTTTTTTAATTATAAATATTCTATTTCTATAAAAATAAGTGAAGTAAGTTGACCATAAAGAATAAAAAAAAAAAAAAAGGATTACCCAAATACAGATGACAGGGTAATAATACTATTGTAATTGAAACGCATCCAGCTATTCTTTGTGACTACAATTAATCTATTTGTTTGTTTCTTTCGTAGGTAAAAAGATAAACCGGGTTGCGTGTGGTTCTGCCCACAGCCTCGCCTGGTCGACAAATAAACCTGTTAGCGCTGGGAAGTTGCCTTCTGTTGTCCCACTTGAGTACAATCACTTACAATCAATATCAATTCCAGTACTTCGGAACAGACTTGTATTGTTACATCATTTTTCTGATCTGTTTTGTCCATCAATCCCGATGTTTGACCTGCAGGAAGGTGGACCGGGATGTGCGAGAGGTGAAGTTCTCACTAGCCTGAATGCCCTGAGAGGGGTCTTGGTTTCAGCGGCTAAGGTAAGAAGTTATACTCACTCACGAATACAACCTGTTAGATTGATAAAACTGATTATTAAATTAGAAATATAAAAAGATTCTCAATGCTTGTGCTGATGAGCGGTTGTATTAAAAAATTATTTTTTTGTGAAAACAATATCATATACTTATTCAGCATTATATTCTTACTCACTGTACAAAAAAGTAGAAAAAATTATCCACTAGAACTTTAATTACAAGTATTTTTCCATTCTGCGTATCATAACAGCGATTCGTTCAGTAAGCGTCGATTTTTTTTCTTAAAAATAATTCAAGGGCAGATAATTCGCAAGGGAGATAATCATGCAATTTTTAAAAAAAAACAACTACATATATAAAACTTAAATTTATTCCAATTAATCAGCACAAGCACCAGATTCTCTGTTCAGCAATATGAATAATAATATTTTATGGAAAGTAAAAAAAAAAAAAAAAAAGCATTTAGACTTTTTCTGATCGAAATATAATAGCATCTAACTTAACGAAACTTCAAACGATTAATTATGCTTAAAAAAAAATGATAAATACAGCTCACTAACTGGCTATTACATTTTCCGACCTATCATAGTTGAAACGGTTGGGGGGTGGGGGTGTTCTTCGATCCAGATACTTCACGATGTACACAAAACATTTGACAATTGATAGCTACTTATTAAATGCGTCCCGAGAAATAGCTTGGATGTTTCAGCTCATCTCCCTAACTATTATCCGAAGCAATGCCATGTCCATTATGACGTCATCCGGCAATTTATAAGTCTTGAAGAAAGCAATAAAAAAAAAAAAAAATTAAAAAAAACTTTTCTCTTTTTGTGCGCAGATGAAAATAAGTAGGGACTTATTGAAATACAATTTTATCTCTAATAAATGTTTTTTGTTTGCTTTTATGCAGTAACTAGGGCTGTAGCTAAGATTTTCCGACCTATGGAGATTTATGACAAAAAACATCTAAAGTGGGTTAGCAACCTCTGGCCCGTAGGCCACATCCGGCCCTCAATTGGTTTTCATCTTGCTCAACTGAAACGAACGAAACACGCCCAAATACATGTTTTTAACAATCATTCTGCTGTTGGTACGTTTAGTTCACAGCTGAATGTCTTGCTATATGGTCAGTTGTATCGTAATAAAGAGTAAGTTCAAATACTTACAAGTTACCTAACGTGCGTCTTTATGTGAAGGAAGGTTTGCTTTCTATATATTATGTACATGTAATGGACTTTTACTTTTATTATTTTAAAATTATATCCAACAGAGTCCCTATTTATTTTCCTCCCGATGTGGGTGAAGTTAGACAGTCATTTATATATATATATATATATATATAATAATGGTGGTAATCCAGAGAATTTTAACCAGGTTTATAAAAAGTGCTCAATATCAAAATAGAGCTTTATATATGATAATTTTATTTACACAGACATGTACAAAATCTGCGACACTGGCATGTCGATGTTATCGATCAACAGTTACTATAAAATGAGATCTCATCAGGCAGAGTTAGAATCCGATCTTAACCTTAGATCATATTTGGAGAGAAGTTAAGATCGGATTCTAACTCTGCCTGATGAGATCTCAGTTTATAGTAACTGTTGATCGATAACATCGACATGCCAGTGTCGCAGATTTTGTACATGTATGTGTAAATAAAATTATCATATATATATATATATAATTTTAAATGGTCCAAACCTATTTTAGTCTCGATTTTGTGCATCCTTAACAGTAGTGTATCCATTATAGGATGTCTTATATTTACAGCTGTAAGTGTTATTTCCCTTATTTAATGGTGTTCGTTTATTTATTCCCTTTTCAGGAAGCTTCTTTCCGTAAAGTTGTACAAGCAACTGCAGTAAGAGACAGACAACATGGTCCAGTTGTTGAATTGAACCGGATTCAGGTAAAATCAATTATTTATTATTCTTTTGTCAGCATCTCATTTTGATAAACTTTTCTTTTTCTTTTTTTCAAAATCTAGGCTTTTATTTTTCATATATATGGCAAGTAAGTAAGCTTACATAGAAGCATCCAATGTTTTATTCCAGCAATAAATCCATCAGACTAATTGCAGTTGGCCTGATGATTTCCTGCTGGAATGAAACATGGATGCCTCTGTGTAGCTTACTAGCCATGAATGTATTTTCATACTACTACAAAGCTCTACTCGTATATCGAGCACGATTGAAGTAAATACTGAAAATATATACACAATATATTATATCACCTTGTAAAACTATGCGTATATACATGAAATAATAACATATATAATCTTAAATGAAAATAAAGACCTCCTCCTCCTCTTCGCAGGATGATAGTGATTCTTTTCCCTTGGTGAATTGTACAAACATTCAGTTAGTGGGGAAATCTCGATGTTAGCTGCAATTTGTGGCCCACGGTACTAAAACTCACAATTCTAATGCTTCTTTGGCATACGTAAATCGTAGTTAATGAAAGATAATCTGAAACATAAATGCCAATTCGTATATAAAATATCCAGTTGATTGAGACCACAAGTCAAACTAGCTGGAACAAAATGAGCAGGGAATAGATCACACAATTCTGAAGTACACATACCGTAATAGTATTTATAGAAAAGACCGAGACTAGCAACAGCATGTTTGTCAGAGAGAGGGTGCAGAGAAGAAGAAAGGGTAGGGCCAATCGAATTACAGATACGTTTCTGCACCTTATCAAGAACCCTAAAATGGGACAGAGATTCACCAGCCCAAATATGACAACAGTACTCCATACATGGTCTGATTGTAGATTTGTAGAAATAGAGAATAACCTCAGGTGTGAGAAAGTGTTTGGAGCGATAGAGAGAACCGACTTTACGAGAAGCCGAAAGAGCAATGGATCTAATGCATGAACTCCAGGAGAAAGCCCAAGAAGTTTCAGAGTCGATTTCTCCTCAAGAGCAGAGCCATCCATGAGAATCTCAGGAAGAAAAGGAGCACGTCTACGATTGAAAGACACGAGCTGAGTCTTAAATGCAGAAATCTAAGTAGATGTACATAAATTCAAATACCCTTTGCATATATATCTTTCTAATTCAAAATAAAATTTATCTTACCTGTTTCAAATGCACAGGTACCAAAATTTGTAAATATTTTCAAGCATGTATTTTATTATGTTGGCAGTTAATAGAAATTTCTGATTTCTTATTAAGAAACTGCTAATAATTTTCAAGTAAAGTTTTTTAAATATTTTGATAGTGAGGTGCTGTTTTTTTCTTTTTTTTTTCTCATTGTTGAAAGAGAGTTTGTGGTTATAAAATCTCCTTTTAAGTGTTTCCCGTGCTACTTATATAAAAATTTATTTTCTGTAGGGTTTTCTTTTGTAGATATGGCTGCAAGATATACCTCAGATGTCGATAGACACTTCATTTGTAAGGGGAAATCTTCAACCCTTTTACAGTTACAATTGTTATCGTTTGTTATTTGTTCTTTTCATGTTAACACTAGTTCTTAGTTGGTTACCTTTATTAACATTGTTTTTTTATTATTATTTTTTTTTTGTTGAACTTTTGGTGCTTAAGCATATCCGCCCCGACATTAAAAAATTTAAAGAATGTATAAACGTTATTATGTACTTACGTGTTAGCTGAAAATAAGATTGTGCAGAAAAAATTACGCAAATTCATCCAGTAGTTATTTAATTATTTAAAAAAAACGATTTTAACGATTTTTTCACTCGGTAGATATTTCCACCATTTTGTATCTTAGATTTTCCAGTGGTCAAGAACGATAACTCATATTTTCACGATTTCTTGGTTTGGGGTACCATCATTTGCGCGTCAACCATCGATATAATTTTGTTGACCCAACAACAGGCGCAACCACAAATCATGTGGAAAGAATGTGGCAAGAGGCCAAAAGACGAAATAAGGCTCAAATTTGGCCGAGTTCATGTGGCGACAAAAATTTCGGGGAAAAACATTAGCAAACCTTTTTAAACAGATTGCCGAAATTTATCCTGTGGGTCAATAAAATGCTACGTTTTTTTCTCTCTTATATCGTACTTATAAGTTGTTTTTCCAAAATTGGTTATGTCTTTTGTTAATTTTTTTTCTCTTATATCGTACTTATAAGCTGTTTTTCCGCAATTGGTAAAAAAAAAAAATTTAACTTGGTAAAAAAAAAAAAATTGTTGTCTCCCTTGTTTACAAAAAATGTCAAAATCTACGTAAAATCATTTTTTTTTCTTTTTCTTATAATTAAATAACTACTGGATGAATTTGCGTAATTTTTTCTGCACAATCTTATTTTCAGCTAACACGTAAGTACATAATAACGTTTATACATTCTTTAAATTTTTTAATGTCGGGGCGGATATGCTTAAGCACCGAACTTTTTATTATTGTGCCCGACATATACCTGTTGGCACGGCAGCTATTGCTGATTCTCTATGCCAGCCTGTGCATTAGCTGCAATTACAACATTGTATACTTTCCTAGTGTCTCAACACAATCAGCATTAATTAAATATATTTCAGTCTTGTTCACTTGTTTTTTTCTTCTTTTTTTTTCTCCATGCTACTAATTATTTAATTCCCCAAAAATCTTTGTGAAAAGTGAAAAAACATTTTTTTTTTCTTCCTCAGACTTAAATATATAACAATAATAAAAAATGTTACTGGTCAAACTTAAAAAAGAAAAAGTTACCTTATGTCTAAAGAAATGATTGTTTACTTTTTTAAATAGTACATGCTTACCATTTACCTTTTTTCTGGTATGCAGGTGAGAAGGAAAGAGAATTTGTACAAAATGACAACAAAAAATAAATATATCAACAAATTATTTATTTGCCAAAAATTAAGATTTAAAAAAAAAACAAAAAAACTCAGAAACTCAGACTTCAATATTTTGGCAAATATCTCTTTAGGTTCATATTCGATTTCCATATAATCCTTACAATTGGGAAAGTTTTGAGTTTATTTTTTTTTTAATTTATTCTCGTTTTTTTTTTATTATTAAAATAATTTGTTAATATATATAAATATTAATCGTCATTTTGTTTAATTTTTTTTTTTTTTTTCACTTGTATCTCAAAAGAATGTAAATGGTAAACATTTTTTATGTCTTCAGACGTAAAAGGACATTTTCTCTTCTTTTTTTTTTTTTTACCTACTTTTTACAAAGATTTTTCCTAAACATTACTAGCGAGAAAACAAAACTGTTTGGACTAATTTTATTTTAGATGTTCTGTTAAGTGAAAAATTTAGTGCTGATCCTGGAGAGACACTAGGAAAAGTATACGATGTTGTAATGGCAGCTGATCAACGTGCTGCCATGTCTGATAGTAAGTAGCAATAAATTATTGCTACAACTCTAACTTACTTTTAATGTATTTTTATTGAACATTCTATGTTAAGTGCTGTTTGAAGGGATCCACAATTTAACTACCCACGTTTGTTTTTCACCATTTGGTTGAATGGGGGTGTAAACTAAATTATTTTTTTCAACTTTTTTTCTCAAATCTACTTGATATTTGTGATTTCTTGTAGGTAAAAAAAAGCACCTATGCTGATGGCCATGTTGGCTTTTTGGGGGCTGGTCAGTGGTCGATTCGCAAAACATGTGTACTGTACGATGAAATTATAATTGTATTGTATATAAATAAAATATATATATAGGAAGTGGCATGGTGTCGTGATTACAACTGTGAACTGTGTGCGCATTGTATCAGGTTCAAGTTCTGGTAGGCTACTACATCATTTTCATTAATACTTTTGGGGAAATGTATGAATCCACATATTCTTCTTCCATGGTAGGGTAGGCTAGGCGACACTTTTAAGCCTTGGTTGTGCAACTTATCTAGAAGAGAGAAAAAAAACTCAGAAATAACATCAATCTTTCTCTTGCATTGTTTCCAGTCATCCAGGACTTCCCCTTGTCACTCGGCTTTAGCAGTACCTGTTTAGTATAGATGCATTTGGTGATTGTGCAACCCTTGCTTCACTATAGATTTTCCATACAGACACCCTGGTAGGAGGGTGTGCCCATTGTCTCTCAAGACTGAAAGGATGCCTATATTTCTATACAATTGCAATCTTGCAAAATATTTAATAGGAATATACAAATCACATACTCAAATATTTTGTCAGATAGATACCAATGTAAAGTCATTCACTTAACACCATCAATTTTGATTAATCGAGTTTATTCATAAACGTTTATACTAATGCTATTTTTAATGTGATTAGGGAATTTCTTGTCAATATTTATTAATCCCTATTTAATAATAGCATAATTATATATTTTATTATTACGCTATGTTAGACGTGAGAGTCAGCTGGGTAAGTTTTTTAAATATATATATATATATATATATAGTAAACCTAATAAAGAATCCAACTTCAATCTTCGTTTCAGGAACTAAAAACTTTGCTTCAATGGTTGAAATCTGGGTGTTTCTTTCGTTTCACAATGACATAAAAAATAGCTAAAGAAATGTATAAACTTTGTTATGTACTTACGTGGTAGCTGAAAATAAGGCTGTACAGAAAAAATTACGCAAATTCATCCAGTATTTATTAAATTATAAGAAAGGGGAAGAGTGACTGTCTTACCTAGCGTTAGACATTTTTTTTACCCAGTTCAGTTTACTGATTAGTCAAGGGAGATAACTCAGATTTTTTTCCTCAGAAAATGTTGACGATAGATAAAATCGTTTTTTATTTTTTATTTAATAAATACTGGATGAATTTGCATAATTTATGGTGTACGGTCTTCTTTTCAGCTACCACGTAAGTATATGACAAAGTTTATACATTTCTTTAGCTATTTTTTTTTAATTTTTTTTAAGAGAGGCCTAACATGTTATTGTGAAATGAAAGAAGCACCGAAATCTGTTTTTAATTTTCAAATTAGGAGTTTAATCAATTTGGAACTTCTGTAAATGTTGGTTTAAGTTGGGTTTTTAATTTTTATTTTTAATTCTTTTTTAGGTTAAACGTTTCCGAAGTCGTGGTGGTCTGGCTGGTCCTGACGGAACTAAATCTGTATTTGGTCAAATGGCTGCTAAAATCAGTGTCTTTGGACCTGATAGTCTGATGCTACCGCACAGAATTTGGAAAGTAAAATTTGTTGGTGAGTTTTGCACCTTTTATAACAAATAAGCAAATATCTTGCATCGCTCTTCTATTCCATCCAATTTCATTGTAAAATATTTAATTATTTAAATAAATAAATAAATAATAAAATCTCAGTTGGATTATTCGGTCTAGTATTCTCATCTTGTTTGTTATATTCACATTTCGGACAATGTAACTTCCGACCTTCTTTAGGTGCATCTTGTTAAACTATGGAATTTCGAACCAAATTTATTATTTAATCTATGAGGCTAGATTGTTCTCATTCCGTCAGGATAACATCCAAGATGATAATAGCTGTCCGAATACTGCAAATTATCGATCCTTATCTAAAAAAAAATTCCTAAACAAAATGTCAGTTATTGCTCTTTTCTTTTTTCTTTTCTCTTTTCTCTTTTTCTTTTTCTTTTTTACTTTTTTTAAAATTTATTATTGCTTTCCTTTAAGATTTACCCACAAAATTATTTTTAATTTATATATAAAAAATGGAGATAGAAATCTGTACGTCATTAAAAGAAGTTCATGTTTACTGAAGTAAGGGAGAGAAACCAGAATTTTTTTATTAAAACAAAATTTACAAAAACAAGGATTTTTTTTTTTTTTTAATAAATTTTGACAATGTTAAACTTTTTTATTTAAATATTTGTATTTAATTACCAAAAAAAAAAAACTTCAGAATTAAACAAGGCTCAGGATGTGTTTCATTTCAATTTGTGTGAAGGTGACGAGAGAAGGGTCAAGTATACATTCATATAATTATTCAAGAACAATATTAATATTGTTTCTCAGGTTTTCGTTCTTTAATATTTTTTTGTTCGCAAGATTTTGTTTGTTAATTAACTTTTTTTTCTTTAATAAAAATTCTTAATAAAGTCTTTAAAATTCTTTAATAAAATCAAGATAAGTTATCTCCCCTTACATCGTTAACATGAACTCAAGGAGCGCCGATTACACGTGTGTAGTATTGCATTCCTATGATTGATGGTTTCACATTGAGAGCTCATAAGTCTGCCCACTGGCCATTACTAAACACCACCGGCCTATCGTAGGGAGGCTGGTAAATACGAGAAGGTAGATTAAAACAAATTTTTTAAATTAAATTGTGGTTAAGGAGCTGTAGAAGCAGTGGTATTGTGCCGTAATTTTGGTTGCACTTCAGACAGACACATGATCTCCATTATTATAAGATATATGTATGTTTAAAATGTCTCTTATTACATTTCAGGTGAAAGTGTTGATGATTGTGGTGGCGGTTATAGTGAATCGATAGCGGAAATGTGCGATGAGCTTCAGAATGGATCATTATCTCTGCTCATAGTAACGCCAAATGGGCGTGATGAATCTGGAGCGAACAGAGACTGCTTTCTCTTAAATCCGATGTTGAAATCTTCTCTTCATCAAAATATGTTCCGATTTTTAGGTAACAAAATTTTTATTTTTATTTTTTTAGGTAGAATTATTTGAAAATTAATTGCTATTAAAACTTTCTTTTTCTAATGTTTTTGTTTTGTGTGTGTGTGCGTGTGTGTGTGTGTGTGAAGCACATGTCCATATTTTGAAGAAGTAGTAATAAACTAGATTTACCCGTTGGCTCACAACCACTAGCCATGTTTATTCAGCTTTGGTCTCATTTCAAAATTCATACGCCCTGACATATCTACTCAGACAAATGGATCGTGGGCCTTTTGGCTAAGATCAAAGTGTAGTATCTGTTCCGATGGATACTGCACCCCATAGACTGGTATTGTCTTGGCCTTTGGGGCTTGATTTACGCCGGTCTATGGGTCTGTCCTGTGCAGTTCTAGGAGGTCCACCCTCCCAGGCTTCGCCTCCCCCCTTTGAGGAGGAGTAAGTTTATTGCTTACTGTCTTAGGCGCCCCTACCGGGGAATGCCGACTGGGCTGCCCAGGCAATTTTTAAACCCCACTTTCCCGACCCGACCTTGGGTCACATCTTACTTGTGGGAGTAAGATAAAAACTGGCCTTGTGCCTAACTCCTGGAGAGGAGTAAATCAATACTCAGACATTCTGTTTTTTGCATAACTAAGTTTCTTTACGTCTATATTATTCGTATGCATAATATTATTTGGTTATATACGTTACAAACTGTTTACGGCGTGTATGAACACACTGTGCACATTAGATGGTAAAATAAAGCAATTAAGAAACAAAGCTGGAAAAAAGTGAGTCACTCTGTCTCTAAATACTCGCATAGACATTAGGAAGTATTAGAGAGTGGCTGAGTCAACGCACCGTGAGAGAGTTAATTACAAATTACTGTTAATTAGAAGAATTTATTATTTTTTTGTTTTAAGCTAACTCAATCCCAGAACTAAGGAGTAATTTAGCATGTATTTGTGTCATTACAGTATATAAGAAAAAAAGCCCTTAAGAAACAAATATTGATTCACTCAGCTTTAGTATGTTAAAATATAATAATTACATTCCCTGCCTTCACAGTAGTCATTTACATGTATAACTTACAAACGGTGAAGAGACTCCAACCAGCACAATTTGTCATCAACTATATTCGGCCCGTTATAAGATGTTAACTTGATTGGGAATCTTAATGAAATATTACTGAACCATAAATTTGACGTGACTATTTCTCCAGTGTTTTCTGAAAGATGCGGATCTCTAAAAAAAATTTGAAATAATAGAAAATATAAAAAACAAACTTATCCATCAAAACTATATTTACACTCCTACTAAAAAATTTTTAAATAATATAAAATATAAAAAATCAACTTATCCATCAAAACTATATTTACACTCCTACTAATTTATATTGCACTTTAATCTTCACATGTGTGCAGAAGCAGAGACTTCGATGTTAAAAAAAAATGGATTAACGTTCTTCGGTTAGTAGATGTAGAACAGTTAAGATAGCAGGCCCAGTTCACTGGGGAAGACCAAGGAAAACAGAGGGAAGCAATAAAAATGGATCTGAGGGATAGATTAGCTTGAAGGTCAATTTCAAGTTTGATGTATGGAAGTGAGGGTTGAGGACATGCGTTGCATGGAGAAAAATGATATGAGAATGATACAATGGATATGTAATGCAAGTCTTAAAGACAGGCTTAGATCTGATGACCTCAGAGGAAGATTAAATCTGGACAGTATAGGGAGATATGTGCAGAATAGGAGACTTTGATGGTATGGCCACGTTGAAAGAATGGATGAGAGTTTTGGGGTCAGTAGATGTAGAACAATTGAGATAGCAGGGGAAGGCCAAGGAAAACATCTGAGAAAGTTATAAGAATTGACTTGAGAGAAAGAGGGATAAATAAAAACCTGGTCAGATATAGGTTAGCTTGAAGGTCAATTTCTTAAAACCGACCAACACATGACAACATGTAAAACGGATGTTAAACCGAATATAAATATGATAACTATATAGCATTTACATTGTCCATTTGTTTCTGAAATGCTTTGTAACTTTTTTTTTTTTACACTTTCAATAACCGCAATATTTTTAATGCTTATAACGTTTCCACAACGTTTAATTTTTTACTATTTAGACAACGTATTCTGAACTGGTTGTGATGGTAAATAGATTAATATTTTAAAAGTATTTATTGTTAGTTTATGTAACATTTATTATATTTGAATACAAAATATTCTATTTTACAATATTACTCTCAAAGAATAAATATTTTTTTCTAAATTTTAGATATTATACAACCGGGACAACGCCAATCAAGAAAATATAAACTTTGCTTAGTAGTTTGGGACTTTTAGCTGGGGACACACACACAGACAACTGCCCTATATATAATAGATGATGAAAATCTACGGCTTCTACAATCATGGAACTCACTCACCTCTTTCAGATTGTGTCTTTTGTGATTAATACACCCTCCTCACTCGACCACCTCTCATTTCATTTGTCCCTCCTTAATACATTCAATGCGCAAACAAGCAAGAAAGATTATCAGAGTTGTAATATTATATAAGTACATATTTCTTGCCATTAAATAACATTAATGGTTGATATGATGCTGAGTGTGAAGTATGAACGTGATGGACAGAAACCAGAATCAAAAGTCACGATTTTGTACAGAAGTCTTATTTTGTATGAGGACAGGGTTGCTGCATAGATATCCATCTCCTGCTGGTTCTGAAGAAAAACGGGTTGCCATAATTTGCTTATGAGGACAAACTTCTTCTACAATTTAAATTAATTTCATTCATACAATTTCATAAACACGACAGATGTGTTGGGGAAAGAATTATGTAAACAAGAATACAAAAATATGTTGAGTCAGTAAATATTCATGTACTATAAAAGTGAGTCTAGGTCTTTCATCTCGCCTAGTCCAAGTTGTGGCTAAGGACAAGACAGGAATATGACGTCTTGTCACTTTGACATTTAAACACTGACCGTTCGAGAAGTATGGTAAAATGTTTGGCAGAAGTGTATTCCACGCAAAAGAGTTCTGACCGGACAACGTATCGATCACTTTGCGAGTGAGAACCAGCTAGCGCAAAAGAAAATAGATTATAATTATATAATTGTTACAATGGTAAAGAAGGCACAAATTTAGACTCTTTCGTTGTTTGAGGTTCATACTTTGCGAGTTAAACTTTTATTAACTATGCTGACATTAAGATAATTTTATTTGAGGTTCATCAGTTTTCTTAAAATCTACTGAAAGGAAAAAAAGGTTGATGTTATAGATATCAAATATTTACTTCTTTTTTTTTTCAGGAATTTCAGTGCAACTGTTTTATGTTAAGAATTGTCCAAAGATTTAATCATTACATTTCTCTCTTTTAAGTATAAATTGCCAATCTTTTTTACATTCTTTCGAAGAAATTTTATTAATTGAATCAACTAAAAAGTAGAATTTCATTTACGATTTACATTTTATTTGGGGCTTCCAGATAGTTTTAACAATTTGTATATGATTTGGTTGTTTTCCTTTTTTAACCACACTTCAAACTTTTTGTTTTAGGAATGCTTATGGGAATTGCTATACGAACTGGCAGTCCTCTTAGTTTAAATATTGCTGAACCTGTTTGGAAACAATTGGCAGGAATGCCATTAACAATCAGTGATTTGACTGAAGTTGACAAGGATTTTGTTCCCGGTATGAATTTTTTATTATTATTATTGTTTTTTTTTTTTTTTAATTATTTTGTTGATTTTTTTTTTATTATTGTTGTTTTATTATTGTTATTGTTTTTATGTTATTTTTTTTTATTATTTATTATTATTATTGTTTTTTTAAAATTATTTTGTTGATTTCTTTTTATTATTGTTGTTTTTTTATTATTGTTATTGTTTTTATGTTATTGTTTTTTTTTAAATTATTTATTATTATTGTTGTTTTTTTATTATTGTTATTGTTTTTATGTTATTGTTTTTTTTTTAAATTATTTATTATTATTGTTTTTTTAAAATTATTTTGTTGATTTTTATTATTGTTGTTTTTTATTATTGTTATTGTTTTTTATCTGTTATTTTTTTTTTTAAATTATTATTATTGTTTGTTAACTTTCGTTTTTCTTATTTTTATTATTGTTATTATTTCCCTTTTCATTCTATTTTCCCCTTCATCTATTCAACTCACTCACACTCTAATCTTTTAATATTCAAATGTCACTCGAATTAATTTAGAAATTCTTAATGTTTTTAAATTTCAGGTTTAATGTGCATTAAAGAAATGGCAGATGAAGACTTGCGAAATGCGGACATGCCTTTTAGTGTTCCAAGTGCATCAGGTCAAGAAATGCAGCTCTCAATGAAATACAATCGCATTATACCAGAAAACCGATCAGAATATATAAAATCTGCAATGAATTATCGGTAAGTTTGCTCTCATAAATTATAAAGTAAAGTGGCCAGCCTTTTTCAGTCGCTACTACACCGAAGATGTAGGGGAGGATGCCACTCCTTTTCCAAAATAACTCCACTTACCCTTGATCCTACACATTTTAATGCTGAGTGTTCAGCAAGGTGTATCAAATACGACCTGAATTAGAAAATTTGATCTCTTCTCCCAGGCGATCTACTCAAGATTGTCAAAAGCCGTTACCTGGAATATGATGGGAAGGGGGGGGGGGGGTCTTCCCATTCGTAGTCTGTCTCTTACCAGCTAAACATATCAGAGCAGTCACTCAAACAAAGAATGGCTTTTGTGAGTTGATTTTTTTTTTTCTATTTTTAATTATTATTATTATATATATATATGTATATCTAGGCAGCATATTCTCTTGCAGATAAGTATTGTTGAATATAAGAGACAACTCATGTCTAGATATCCTTTAGTAGATCCCTTCAATAGTATTTGTCTCCCAAGTACTTTCGGACCCATCTTCGGGTGAATGAGGTTAATCAGGTACAGACCATGTATTAGTATTGTAGAAGGTTTTTGGCGGGAATTATGTACTAAGTACGAAACTATATTTGGAGCTATAAACATTTTAGAATATTATTACTGATATTAAAGTTAATTCTATTAATTAGCGTTTTTTTTTGTTTTTATATATAGGGATTCTAATATATGGAGTTTGTGTTTGTTAGTACTATATTCTAAGATTTTGGTATTTTCTACTAGGAGTTTTCTGAATTCCGATCGGGGGCAGGAATAGTCGTTAGTTAAGTGTTGGGCTATGGCGCTAGTATCAGACAAATGCATCGCTAATCTTCTCAACAAAGTCGGGGTAGTTAAACCTATGTATATGTTTTTTTTGTTGTTGTCGGAGACACAGTCTCCCAAAGGACTTTTAAACTCATAAACAAGGTTTGTCTTATACAAAACTCTAATCGAGGGGGAAGAATTATTTGTGATAATAAGGTTAGTGATTCTTACTTTATTGTAGAAAATAATCAGTTTTACTTTTTTATTTGGGTCAGTAGGGAATACGTTCTTATTAATAATATTTCTTAGAACTTGTTCATCTATTTTATAGATGGGTCCTTGGGGAGACAAATCCAAACTATGGCAAATTCATCAGCCAAAACTAAGATCCTGATTCGGACTATTGAAAGGATCTACCAAAGGATATCTAAACATGGGTTGTCTCTTATGTTCAACAATATATATATATATATATATGTATATGTATATATATATATAGGACGATTCGAGCATTTTTAACGACAGCTAACAGAACGAAAAAATGGTTTGAAAAAATAAATAGATAACAAATAAATGTAAAAAAGACCAGATAAGTTACTCTTCTAATAACCTGGATAAGTTGATTTAGGTTTTAACTTATTTTAAATAGTTTTTTTGTTCAAAACAAACCTGGTGTCCACCTGTTCAGTTAGAACGGGGAGGGGGAGGAATGGTTGAAACTACAGTTTCGATAATCGCTCAAAAACGAAAATTAAGCAAAATACCGGTAGAACATTACGTTTTCCCACGATTGGTGACATTTATTGTATGTGTTTCTAACACTATTTTGTTTATTTTTCGATTTTTCACCCATTATCAAGGATCCCTGTGCTGGGATCATGAACAGCCATTTTTCCGTTCTAACTAAACAGGTGGACACCAGGTTTGTTTTGAACAACAAAAAAAACTCTTTAAAATAAGTTAAAACACAAATAAACTTATCCAGGTTAATAGAAGAGTAACTTATTTTGCCTTTGGTAACATTTATTTGTTGCCTATTTTACTTTTTTTTACCCCTTTTTCGTTCTGTTAGCTGTTGTTAAAAATGCCCGAAAATTCTTTTTCACTTCATAATTGTTGCTTATCTACCGTTAAAAAGAAAAAAATGGAAGAGAAAATGAACTATCTAAATCTTCCCGATTTTATATCTGTCTCTTCCACTCCGATATATTTGTTTTTATTAATCTCTTTGTTAGGTGAATAAAACCTTAGAAAGGGTTTTTGTCTCATATTTTA